>CM046877.1:636272797-636599369 GCA_025667525.1 Glebionis coronaria
GGTCCGAACACTCTTAGTTTGCACTCTAGACTTGTTCTCAATAATATCCTAAGCGGCATTAGAAGACTTAACCAAAAGATTACCCCCCCGAGGCACTATTTAGTGAATCTTGGTCATTCATGCTTAAACCATTGTAAAAAGTATTAATTTGGTGCACTTTGGTAAAACCATGTTGTGGGCACTTTCTTAAAAGTTCTTTAAAACGATCTCAAGATTCACTAAAAGTCTCATCGTACTTTTGTTCAAAAGTAATGATTTCATTCCGCAAAGCGGTAGTACGAGAGGGTGGGAAAAAATAGTTTATGAATTTGGTCTCTAAGTCTGTCCACGTAAGAATACTTTGTGGCGGTTCCTTATCAAGCCAATGCCGGGCTTGTCCCTCTAAGGAGAAAGGAAAAAGTTGAAAGCGAATTACCTCTTGTGAAACCCCATTGAATTTGACCGTATTCGTGAGTTGAAGGAACCTTTTGATGTGGTCATGAGGATCATCAATGGTACGTCCCAAGAATGGTTGAGCAGAGACCATTTGAATAAAGCCGGATTTGAGATTAAAGTTGTTGGCTCCAATCACGGGTATGACAATAGCATCGTGGTTGCCCTCTACATGTGCTTGCAAAAGCTCGATCATAGGGCGATTGTCCGGTAGAGGTTCATTGTTATTATTATTCATGTTGTTTTGAGGTGGATTATTATTGTTGTTGTGTACACCGGCCATGTCTAAGTTATCGAGAGTCTCGGGCTCTTGATAAGACGTTGATCGAGTGCGCATACACCTGTAAAAGAACTAACAAAGCAAGAAATATTTTTGGTTTTTTATGTTTTTTCTATTTTTTTGTATTTATGAAAATTTTATATTTTTTAGGATTTTTGAAAATTTTAAAGCAAGGAAAATAACGTTCAAAGATGAACGGATCCCAAAATCCAACGCGTCTCTTACTTAAAACCCTTAATCTTAACGAAAAGAGCCGGCAGCGACGCCATTTAATACCTGGGTTTTCCAAGTTTCAAAATTCGTTGTTCCAAATCTTTTCGAATTGATTATTGGTAGAAAGTGCGACTCAATTGTTCTTGGTGGAATAATAGATGGTTTGGTTGATTATCTATTTTAAACTAATAGCAAATATGTAAATGTCGTTGAGTAAAATAAGAGCTTTAAAGATTAAACTAAAAGGACGAGTTAAAAATAAATGCTTGAAAACTTAAAGACAAGATTAGAAAAATACTTGAACACTTAATAAATCTAAAACTTGAAAACTTTGTAAAAACAAGAAATTAAACGCGTCGGAATGCTACTAATCGGAATTGCAGTCGGAATATATAAAAGAAGACTGATCGGAATAAGGCAAAACTTACTTCAATCGGAATATATTTAAAACCATATAATCGGAATACAAAGAATCGAATCCAATCAGAATGTTTAACAAGACCCTCAATTGGAATAGCAGTGCAATTGGAATCTAGTGAAAGTAAGTAGTCGGAATATGGTAGAAATCCCAATCGGAATAGCATAAAAAGGGACACAATCGGAATAATGGGAATTAGAAGCAATCGGAATAATTAAAGAATAAGTCTGATCGAAATGTCTCACAAACCACCACAATCGGAATGTGCTAAAACCCTATTCCGATCCAATGATCGGAATACAAATGATGCAAGCGGAATATGAAACCCTAATCCGATCAGGTTGATCGGAATGAGGGGGTAGCAGTCGGAATGTTCAATCGGAAAAGGGTTTACCCTTTTCCGACTATCAAGTGATTCGAAAATAAGCTAGTGATAAGCTATGTTGATAAGCTAACACGAAAACTTGAACGAATCTATAATGAAAAGGACTAAATAAGCACGAATAACAACTTATCCAACTTAAAATAAGCAATCTTTTAAATCAAACCATAAAAAATGAAACTTTTTAAGAAAGCTTTTAAAAAGTAAATAAGCTAAACATACAAATAAGCCAATAAGCACAAAGATCTTAGAGCTTAACCGTATGAGAACTTAAGTATGATAAAAATATGAACTTTTTAATCCTTAAAACATCAAGATCAAACACTAGAAAGAAAAGCTTAGTCTTGAAAAGATTAAAATCAAGAAAGGTAGAAAGAGATTAATGAACTAAAAGCTTAACTTGAATTTAATTAATGAAATCAAAAATACAAAAAGCTTAGTCTTGAAAAGATTAAAAGAAAGAAAAGATGAAAACTTAGTGAGAGAAAGTTAGGAACTTTCTCTCTCTAAAAACTAGAAAGAAAAAATGAAAAAATGAAAAACTAGCTAACTCTAACCAACCCTCGTAAATGTGTTTAGGAGGGTATTTATAGGAAATGGGGAGGTGCATGTGTTGCCTCCTCTTTCTTTCTTTCTTCACGTCTTCTCGACTCGATTTAATTCTTTGTCTTTTCTCGACGTCGTCTCGGGATTTGAACCGTCTTAATAATTTTCTTCTTTAATTTAGACTTGAGTTCTTTGACTTCATTAAACTTCCGTCTTTAGACTTTTTCTTCTATAATTCTTTAGAATAGGTCTTGGACATCCGTTCTTTAAGCACTCTTGATATCTTGACTTCGTGTTTTCTCGTTTTCTTCGATAAAAGCCCGTGAAAGCCCGTGTTTTCTTCCTTTTTCATCTTTTGGTCCTAAAACGCAATAAAAACACAAACCACGCATAATTCTGACTTTTACGACATAAATTACACGTTTTGGTCTTGTTATTATTGGAAATAAGCGGTAAAAGGATAAGTGCTTTCACACTTATTATTCGTTTATTTAGATTTGAACTTGTTCATGTTCGTTTATTAATAAGTTAAACGAACGTAAACGAACATAAACGATCATATACAGACATAAACGAACATGAAACTAAATTTTTTACTTTAAACGGTCCATATGATATTTGAAATACTTAATATATAGTTTATATTATTGTTACAGATCTTTGAAATACTCAATATGGAGTATTTATTAACTTCTTTTTAATTTTTGAGATGTTAATTCGAACGATCAAATCAAGCATAAACGAACGCACTAATCGAAATAATCGAGCGAACATAATCGACTGTTCACGAACGCATATAAACGAAGTGAATAGTTGTTCATGTTCGTTCATTTAACTAAACGGACAAAAAATATTGTTCGTGTTTGTTTATTTATTAAATAAACGAATATAAACGAACTTTTTGTCGGATGATCGACGAATGGTTCAATGAACGTTCACCTCGTTTACAACCTTACATGTATACTTCATATTCTAGATGTATTATTGTAATATTGTGAATGCATGTATCATATAATGTACGTTATGTAAAATAGTGTATAAACATTGTTCTCTGTAGGGGATTATCAACAATCAGACTCTCGCATACTACATTGGGAGAGTATATCTGTTTTTGACACGTTTGGGTATTGATGGAGAGAACGATTGCGGTTCAGGAAGCCTCTCCAAAATGAGACGACCCATTATGCTGCAGATTGTCTGGATGCCAAAATTGAGTCTTCGTATGGCTGGATCGACTGTGTTAATCTTGTCGCTCAAGAGAAATTTGCAGCAATACATAGCATTAATAAAAAAAGCTGAATTTCAGCAGTTCAACACTACATGTCTACATAACGAAAAGAAAAGATACTTGAAGAGATTGAACAACCAACGAATTAGTATTCTTGTATCATCCTAAAACCTCATAAAACATCTAAGATCATCAAAGAAATTGCTTCACCATGCTGGATAAGTTACAACACAGCTAAGAAGAGTGCCATGACTGCTTTGGAAGGGAAAAGGGATTGTGGTCAGGGGAGACATACACACAAAATCAACAAAAGGAATGACAGGAGAACGAAAGAACATGACTTAAATGACCTTTATCACCTCTTATCGACAGTATGTTCTTAATAATCAAGAGTTATTGGGTACTTTTACACTACTGCTATCAACAAAGTGTGTTAAATTCATGGTTTCAAAGCTTAACTCGCTGATAATGGGATATGTATATTTTTTTTTCAACTATTTGAAAAAGCAAACAAACAAATGAAACACCAAAACTTACGTGACGCAGCAATATAAAGCCGTTGTTGCTGCCATAGTAGAAGACTATATATTACCTAAACAAATCAGTAATCGCGAATCACCGTCAATTAACAGTCTATAGCGTATCCCTAATTATGTCATTGATTCATGTGTTCTTTAATTTGATCTAGACATATGCTGATGGATGTGCAATTACAAGAATCCGATCATTCCAACATACCAGTGGTTACAATCATAGCAAATCTAATAAAGAAGCATGCGTATGGCTATGAGGACTTTGGCTCAACTGGTTTAAGCTTTTGGTCTTACCTGGATGGTTATAAGTTTGGGTTGCTTTAAAAACATATAAATGTTTGATGTATTTGAATAAACAAATGAACGAAGCAAAAAACATACTCCAGGAAGAAACACCTTAATCAGCATTCCTTTACAAATTTATTCGCACTTGTCTTTCTAGTAACATAAACTAAATTGAATAATAAAGACTGATGTAATCCCTGCATCTTGATCTCGATACCTTGCAATATAGCACCGTCATCATTGTTAATGAATGATAGAATTCGACTCATCAAGCAAAAGTAGAGTTTCCATACACGACCTAACGGACAACGAATATGGCTCTCCACTAATCCCAACACGATAGTTATGCCCTGACAAGGGTTCATAAATTTCAATTCCATGCTTTTGGAAAAGAAGATCAATCACTTCAATTACAACTTCACCGTTGTTCCGAAACCCTAATACGCTACGGAAGCACTTATAATAATCAACCTCAACAGTAACCTCAACAGTGTATATCTTTCTAAAATTTTTATTAGCACCATCTTTCCTCGTCCACACATCACAAGACCTTATGAAATTCTCATCATGATACTCAAGTAAACAAAGCGACTCATTCATCTTCTCCACAAGGAAATAATTAGGTGTACGTACTAATTTCTTCGGAAGACACACTTCTCTAAACTTCTCACTCTTCAAATCAAACGATATAACAAAATTAGACTTAACTCCACCATCTAAAGATTTACCGGGGATATATATAACCCCATTTACAAAAAGCTGACAGTACCAGTGGTAGATATCACCTGATTTAAAAGGCACGGCCGTATATACAGTTTTCCAAAGACGTATACTTAACGAAAAAACCTCAACCACCCACATACTAGATATTTTATCAACACTAATCTTAACAAGCTTAGGGTCTCTAGTATCAGGACAAACACCAAAACAAACAGCAAGAATATCGTACCCTGCTTTAGGGATAGGGATATCAATACGAACTGATTTCCTTAGAGCAGGATTCCATATAATAGCCATCTTGGTTTTTGAACGTCCATTGTCTTCGTAAAAACATAACAACCCGTCTGTGGAAGCGAGTGTTAATGGGTTACATAATAAGCTAAGGGACTCCGGGACGGGTAAGGGAAACTTTTGTTTAGGGAAAGTATCGTTATCGATAATCGAAGTACATGTTCCGACGTTGTTGTCTAGGCTGGTGTACCGTACAAGTAGACGAGGTTGCAGGTTTGTGTTATTGACGTGGTAGTTTTTTATGAATTTCGGGCTGTCGATTAAAGTCTTCCAAGGTTTTGAAACGCAACGGAATTGAAGTAACAACTTGACAGGAAGCCTTTTCATGATTTCTGACAGGATATTGAAAGGAACAAAATCCCACATTTTTTTACCTGTTCGATCGTTAGAATGAATAATGACGATTTAGAAAGTTATAAGGCTTTCCAATTTATTACAGTATATATAAAGTTTTCCAACCGCCATTGGACAATTTTGGGGGCCATTCTAGTTATATTAGTTGATTAGGTATGTTTCCTTATTTACGTATACTTGCCTTGCAAGGCAAGTCATACGTTAGTTTTGTTTTGGTAACTTTTGAGTCGGTTATATTTTTTTCTAGGTTCCGTCACCGTATAAAAGGAGGTGAAGGGGTGATTTTCAAAGTTTTTTTTTCGATGATGGGAACCTACGTTTATATTGCAACTGTTATATTTAGTCTTTATGTTTGCCTAAGTCATGTCTAGGGATTAAGAGTCGAGTAGCCTAATAACCATGAATAAAGGTCGGTTGGCAATGTCTAAGCCCAACCCGACCCGTAGGACTTGTTATAGTCGGTTCCCCCTCATCTCTATAGAAGGAGGTGAGGGGGAACGAACCAAACACGTCATTCTTTCAATAAACTAATCATATACGATTAGGGATATTACCTTGTGGGTGCCGCTTTTCTTTTCTTTCGATTTCTGTGTGTTACGATCGAATATTCCGCATCTAGATAACCAGGATTGTAGGGATAAACCCTACAAGTGGTATCAGAGCCTGGTTCGTGAGGCTGGTTTCTAGGATCGATCGAGGAAGGGTTATTGGTGATCGGGTTTAGATCATCAAGGTAGCAGCAGAAACGATTGATTGAAGAGGGTGTTTTTTGGTTTTCAATTTGTGAAGGTCGGTTCTTTCTTCTGCCATTGTTGCTAGTGTTTGAGTAACAGGGAAAACAGAGGAGAGAAGAAGATATTGTTGTTGTTTTTTTTGTTTATCTAAAAAGTCAACAAAACAGAAGTAAAATACGTAGGGATAAGTACATTGTACTTGGGCCAGTTTTAATTACTTTGGGCCTAAGATCAATTTGGGTCAGGGTTTTAATATTGGGCTAATATTTTTTGTTTTTATAAAACAAAAGGCTAGTATTATTACTTCGGGTATTTTTACACAAATGGACTTCATAATTCGTGATTTTGAAAGTTTATCACAAGGTTTAGCGAATTATCGAAGGGACTTTGTCGGTTTGTGATTGTGAGGGTTTATCACAAGGTTTAGCAAATCAACAAAGGGACATAGAATGACGGGAGCCAAGTTTGACATCGAAAAATTCGATGGAACTGGTGATTTCGGGTTATGGAGAATCAAGATGCGTGCTTTATTAATCCAGAACGGATGTGAAGCAGCTATGGAGGTTTTACCCGCGAATATGGAAGCTGATGAGAAATCTAAGCTTGAAAGAAAGCTCACAGTGCCATGATTTTGTGTTTAGGTAACAAGGTCCTGAGAGAGGTTACCGGGGAGACGACTGCAGCGGGGTTTGGTCAAAGCTCGAGTCTTTGTACATGAAAAAGTCATTGGCCTACAAGTTGTACCTGAAGAAGAAGTTGTATACATTCTACATGCCGTCTGGACGAAAGATTTCCGAGCATATAGATGTGTTCAACAAAATCGTTCTTGATTTAGAAAATATTGAGGTAAAATTCGAAGATGAAGATCTTGCTTTATTGTTACTCACGTCTTTACCAGCATCATACGAACACTTTGTGGATACCTTGCTTTATGGACGAGAAGATTTGACTTTGGAGGACGTGATGGCCACACTAAATTCAAAGGAAATCAAAGAAAGGTTCAAGGCGAAGGAGGATGATGGTGAAGGGTTATATGTGAGGGGAAGAACTGATCGCATGAATTCGCATCAGTCAAAGGGAAAGTCAAGATCGAAGTCTCGAGGTGGAAGACTCAAATGCTTTATTTTCCAATCTGAGGAGCACTTGAGAAGAGACTGTCCGAAGAACAATCGCAAGAAGTCAAAAGGTTACGTCAAGAAAGATGATCAACCAAGCTCCAGTGGTTCGATTTACGATGATTCTGAGGTGATGATGGCGATGAGTGCAGAAAGACTGCAAGACTGGATCATGGATTCAGGAGGTTCATATCACATGTCACCCAGGTTAGATGTATTTTTTGATTTTTTGGAATGCGATAGGGGCAACGTACTGTTGGGCGACAACAGGGAGTGCAAGATCAGGGGTATTGGCAAGGTAAAGGTACAACTGAAAGATGGGTCAAGTTTTGTGTTACACAATGTCAGGTACATTCCTGAATTGAAAAGAAACTTGATATCGCTGGGAACTCTTGAAAAAGAGGGATATACCGTAAAATTGCAGTCAGGCAAAGTCAAGGTGATTAATGGTTCTAGGGTTATTATATCTGGAACCCGAAGGGAGAACTGTGTGTACTCTTTGGATGGCCATGCATTGGCCGGTGAGCTTAAGGCTAGTGTTGAAGAAAAAGACAGTCTTGTTCAAGTTTGGCATAAAAGACTGGGACATATCAGTGAGGCGGGTCTACACGTGCTGGAAAAGCAGGGTTTGTTTGGCAAAAAGAGTCTAGGTAAGCTCGATTTTTGTGAGAATTGTGTTCTGGGAAAGTCACATCGAGTCCGTTTCGGTGTAGGAAGGCACACTACTCAGGGAGTGATAGACTATGTTCATTCAGACTTATGGGGTCCGTCTCAAGTGGAATCATTGGGAGGTAAGAGGTATTTCTTATCTATTATCGATGATTATTCCAGAAGGGTATGGGTTTATGTTCTCAGGTTCAAACACGAAGCATTTGGGAAGTTCAAAGAGTGGAAGCAGTTAGTAGAAAATCAGACTGGGAGGACGGTTAAGAAGCTTAGGACGGATAATGGTCTTGAGTTCTGTAACTGGGAGTTTAATCAACTATGCACTAGGAGTGGGATTGCTAGACATTTGACAGTTGCCGAGACGCCGCAGCAGAATGGGTTAGCAGAACGGATGAACAGAACTCTCATGGACAAGGTACGCTTTTTATTAATACAGTCTGGATTGCCCAAGACCTTCTGGGCGGAAGCGACATGTACGGCCGCATATCTTATAAATAGGTCACCATCGACAGCGATTGAGAAGAAGACACCTATGGAGATGTGGTCGGGACATCCTAGTGATTATGGGATGTTGAGGGTTTTCGGCTGTGTCGCGTATTCACACGTTAAACAAGGTAAGCTCGAGCCGAGAGCGGTAAAATGCGTTATTTTGGGGTATCCTGAAGGTGTGAAGGGATACAGACTATATAGGCTTGATAATGAATCACCTAAAATAGTCACAAACAGGAACGTAGTCTTCAATGAAAGTGTCATGTACAAAGACACGTTGAAGGATACTGGTGCAGGTAATGATAAGTCTGTTGAGGAATTACAGGTTGAGGTGGAACTGCAGAGGTTAAATAATCATACGCCTGAGGAAGACGATCCAGGTCAGGAAGATCAAACAGGTCAGGAAGATCAGACAGATCAGGAAGACCAAACAGATCAGGAAGATGGCTATGATGAAGATGCAGGGGTTCAAGAAATTGATCATCCATCGGATCTCACAGATTATCAATTGGTTCGGGATAGAGAGCCAAGGACAAGAACGAAACCGGCAAGGTTTCGGGATGAGAGTAATATGGTTGCTTACGCGTTTGCTGCAGCAGAGGAAGAAGATACTCATGAACCATGACATACCAGGATGCAGTTGCTTGTGAAGACAGTTCTAAGTGGAAAGCTGCTATGAAAGAAGAGATGGATTCTCTGAAGAAGAACAAGACCTGGGTGTTAGTAGATCATCCAGTTGGGCAAAAGCTGGTGAGCTACAAATGGCTGTACAAAATAAAGGAAGGGATTGAAGCTGTTCAAAAGCCTAGGTACAAGGCAAGGTTGGTGGCTCGTGGATTCACACAAAGAGCAGGTATTGATTACAATGAAGTATTTTCGCCGGTAGTTCAACACACATCTATTCGGGTTATACTTGCATTGACTGCGTGTAAAGATTATGAGCTGGAGCAGCTTGATGTAAAGACGGCGTTTTTACATGAAAATCTTGAAGAAGTGATCTACATGAGGCAGCCACCGGGATTTGAACAAGGTAACAAGGTATGTTTGTTAAAGAAATCTCTTTATGGTTTGAAGCAGTCACCGAGGCAATGGTACAAAAGGTTCGATGAGTATACGCTGAGCAATGGGTTTAAGCGTAGCAGTTACGACAGCTGCGTATATTACAGGTTATGCACCAGGGGAGTATATCTATCTATTGTTATATGTAGACGATATGCTGATTGCTTGTAAAAGAAAGGCTGAGATCGCGGCTACCCAGTCTTTGCTTAAAAGGGAGTTCGACATGAAAGAGCTCGGGGAAGCAAAGAAGATTCTTGGTATAGAGATCATCAGGGATCGGAGTCGCAAGATTCTGAGGGTGTCACAATCCGGGTACATTTCTAAAGTTTTAAAAAGGTTTAGAATGGACAATGGGGAGTCGGTTCAGACACCATTGGATGGGCAATTCAAGCTGTCGTTGAAAGATTGCCCAGTTAGGGATTGTGATGTTGAAAGAATGAGTAGGGTGCCATATTCAAATGCGGTTGGGAGCTTAATGTACTTGATGGTGTGCACAAGGCCAGACATACCGTATGCAGTAAGTGTAGTTAGCAGATATTTGGCGAATCCGGGTAAACTCCATTGGGAAGCAGTAAAGTGGATTATGAAATATTTGCAGGGCACTGTAAACGTGGGTTTGGTGTATGGGACAAATCGTGGCAACCATGTGGACGTAACAGGTTTTGTTGATTCAGACTACGCTAAGGATCTGGATAAAGGTAGGTCTCTCACTGGTTACGCATTTTTAGTACAGGGATGTGTTGTAAGCTGGAAAGCAACGCTACAACACGTGGTGGCTCTTTCAACTACAGAGGCGGAGTATATGGCCCTTACGGAGGCTGTTAAGGAAGCTATTTGGCTAAGGGGACTCTTGGAAGAGTTGGGCGTGAAGCTCAACACTGTTGCAGTTAATTGTGATAATCAGGCGCGATTCACTTATCGCGGAATCATGTTTTTCATGAACGGACAAAGCACATCAATGTGCGTTATCACTTTATCAGAGAAGTCTTGGAAGCAAAGACGGTTGAAGTTCTGAAGGTGGGTACTGAACACAATGCTGCGGATGCCTTGACGAAGGTGGTACCTGAACGCAAGTTACAACACTGCTTGAAGTTGCTGAGTGTTGGGATAGGCTAATATAAAGTATAAGGTGGAAATTGTTATATTTAGTCTTTATGTTTGCCTAAGTCGTGTCTAGGGATTAAGAGTCGAGTAGCCTAATAACTATGAATAAAGGTCGGTTGGCAATGTCTAAGCCCAACCCGAGCCGTAGGACTTGTTATAGTCGGTTCCCCCTCATCTCTATAAAAGGAGGTGAGGGGGAACGAACCAAACACGTCATTCTTTCAATAAACTAATCGTATACAATTAGGGATATTACCTTATGGGCGTCGCCTTTCTTTTCTTTCGATTTCTTACGATCGAATATTCCGCATCTAGATAACCAGGATTGTAGGGATAAACCCTACACCAACCTTCAAACGACACATTTTTGAAGAACAATAAACGAGAATCAGAGGTATTTATGTACTTCGTAAGTTTTTTTTTTCTTATTTTCAGATCATCGAAGCTGCTAGAAGATATCATGGATAGTAGTCGAATTCTAATATTCATGGACACTAAAAAGGGTATGTCGTGACCAAATTACAAGTCAAGTGGAGAGGGACTGGGTACGACGAATACGACTTCGACATGGCAAAGCACCTACATGTTACACTCGAATTCAGTTCCACACGGATCATATCCGCTTGTTGGTATCTCATGAAACACAATTAGCACTATATGATCCCTCCAAGATGGAACTCATACGTCAGGTACAATGACCCTAAAACTAATATTAGTGCAGTTTTTTCTATAAAATAGTTCTTATTGAATGGATTTCCTGAACTAACGTTATTGTTTTTTGAAACAACGATTACATTATCAGATGCTTCATACTCTTGCAACACTTAACTTGTTTATGCTTCCTTTTGCAATGACAACATCTGTATCTGACGAAGACACCTTAAAACTCAGATTTCGTATTGTGCCTTTTGTATATCTTCCAACATCAGTACCAAATGGATAAGCAGTTAATTACATCAAGTTTCATTTTCAATTTCTTCTGCTACAAGTGTTTGATCCAGGGTCGTCCCGTGGATTTTGGACGCCCTGTGCCGTTTTGATTATAGAGGCCCCTCGAACAACCGGGAAATTTAGAGTACATGCCAAAATAAGCATAAAAGGACAAACGTCCGACAACGTATTAATAATATTAATAATTGTGTGTGACGTATCTTTTTTCTTGCGTCTTGCTAGTATTAATAAATTTTTCCGTTAAAAGAAAATATCATAGGCTACATTGAGACCTTTTTATAATATAATCTATATAAAAAAATCTACGTAGAAAATAAGTTGCAATAATTTTAACAGCTCCTCAAACTTGTCTAAAAATATTGGTTATGTAAATTCAATTGAACATAAAAAGAAAAGTAAAACCAACCTACAAGGACTAAAGTGTAAATCCTAGTGACCTAAGAGTACAAAATGCCTATTATTCAAAATGATCATCTTCTTCAACCAATCTGATACACAAATATGCTTTATTTTCTTCCTACAATCTTCAAAACTAATCTATTTTTTCAGTTATATAGCATCGACATCTTAAATATTAAGAAAGCATTCTCAAACTTCCCAGAAAACCCGAATCAAATCAACCCCGCATTTCATCACCGGAGGCCCTAAAAATTTTGGGTGCACTCTGCAAATGATATCTTCTTTGACTAGCTACTATTGCAGTGGTAACTGATTTACGAATGGGTAATTTTAGTTGTGTACTTACTTAAAGGTTGAGCGAGTAAAACCTAGACATGGTTAGGCCCTGTGCGGTTGTGCACTCTGCACACATTGGCTATTGGTTTGATAAAATTAAGTCAAGTAATAATATATGAAAGTAATTTCCTGTTAAATAAAAGAGTCACTTGAGGACAAGTAATACTAAATCTTTTGAAGTCGAATCCACAACGAGTAATCAGTTTGAAATTCACGTTTTCGTCTTTAGTCTGACGTTCGGTTATCACAAATATTTTTGAGGTTTTGAAATATATTTTTTTAAGTTGAAACTATTTTAAAATGTACTATTAAACCAAAAATTAGGTAACTATAAAGATTATCTATATGAGAAATAATGATTGATTGTGCGTACTATGGAGTTAAGGGTTGGAATGAAAAACATTTGGAACATACAAACACAACAGTCAAATAATGGAAAAAGAATGAAATCTATTTTTAAGGGTATGTTTGGCGCGTGAGTTTATCAGAGCTTATCGTAGCTTGAGCTTATTGTTTTTTAAAAATTTATGACTAAAAATCTTGTTCAGAACAATACAAGGCAATCTGCACTACAAACAAAACATGGAACTTTTGTTCGGCGTTTTGGCGTTATCTCTATCATACTTTGCTCAGTTTGCACAAGGGACTATGGCAGCTGTTAGAGTGTTTGAGGTTATTGATAGGATCCCAACCATTGATCCTTATAGTACCTTAGGGAGAAAACCCGAGACTGTACAAGGAAAAGTGGAGCTAAAAAATCTTACTTTTGCTTACCCAGCTCACCCAAGTGCCCGAATCCTCAATTTTCCAAATTTGGTAATTCCGTCACAAAGAACTTCAGCTTTAGTTGGTGCTAGACTGCTAGTGGTGTTGGAAAGTCCACCATTTTTGTTCTTCTAGAGCGGTTCTAAGATCATATTCCCTCTGACTCAAAGTAAACTGACTACATTTTCTAATGTCAAGTGTTTAGCAGTGGGGTGAAGATTAACGTATCATCATCCACCTCAGCGTTAAACATCGTAAATCTTATTGTTTCGGTTGTTTGTGTCACTGTGTCGGGACCGGAGGTCTAACATCCTAGTTCCCATTATGTCTGTTGAAAAATGTCATAGTATCATAAGCCTGTAAGTGAGAAAATGAGAGATATACGGTCAAATGATGGATTGGGTGGACATGGAAGATACATCCGGGTTATCGTTCGGTCAAGAGGTGTCAGTCTAAGTAAAATATATGTAGGGCTCTAGTGAATTGGAATTGGAAGTACAGTCAAAAAGGTTTATATATGCCCCTGCACATCCAGTCATCTTGCTGTTATTAGTTCTTTCTTTCTCGTGTAATTATTGTTGTCGGTTATGTGGTTTGTCTTAGTGGGCGTGTATGAGTCTTGCTCCTTTTCTCGGTGCATCTCAAGGTTTGGAAGTTTGTGCTTGTTTTTTTAAGGGCTAATTACCCAAATAGACCACTTTTGAAGTGGATTTGTCAAAATACCCTAAGCTACTTTAAAATTCCATAAATAGACCAAGCGACCTCAAGCCACATTATGCCACTTAATGCTACGTTAAGCTACCCTAAGCAACTTTAAGTTATCGAAGCGACTTTAATATTAAATTAATAAAATTACTATTCATCTAAAAAAAGTACTCTTTTTTTGTAAGAAATGTGTAAGGGTACTTTTTTATGCGACTTTATTTTTTTAATTAATTAAAATTCAATTTTATTATTATTTTAATCATTAAAAAACATTTTATATTATTTAAACTTAATTTTCTTTTTATGCAACCTATTTCTAAACTTATGCTGCTGTACCTTGTACTTAGTTTTTACAACCTTTTTTTTATGCTACTTTTTACAAAATAAACTTATGCTACATTAAACTCTCACCCCACCCCCACCCCCTTTCACACAGTTACATTTAACCACCCCACCCCCACCCCTGACAACCCTTCGTCCCCAACCATTATCCCCAATCGTTACCCCATTTGTACCCCAGTATTCACCTGCATTAATATCGATACCCAATCATGATTGATACTTAATAATCTTCTTAATTAATATCGATCCCTAAACATGTATTGAAGATTGAATGAGTGCAGTTTCAATCCGGTCTAAATCAATTCCGTAATAGTGATGGATCCAATGGAGATTGGTCCAATGCCGATCTATGACGCGAAGGTAAGCCTTAGATCCAAGATGAAGTTTTTACCAAAATCAAGGCTAAGCTTATGCAAAACCCCGCACGTCATTTATGTTTTAGAAATACTGTTTTTGGTCCCTGGTTAGATGTTAATAACAACCAAAATGACAACCACTTGCTCAATTATATCCTACAACAACAAGAAAATATAGTTGTTCCCAGTAGCGATTGTCCCCCTTTTATCTTCAACATAGGTGGTCATAATGTTAGTTTTGGACGAAATAAGTTTTGTTTAGTGACTGGTTTCAGGTGTGGTGATGTATCTTTAGCATATAACGAAATTAGCTCATTTTGTTCCCGTGTGTTTCCTGAGAAAAAAGGTTAAATGTTAAGTCTAGAGAGTTATTAGAAATTATTGAGAATGAAAAAATGGGCTGAATTAGAAGATATGGATGCAGTTAGGGTTTGTTTATTGTTTCTTGAAGAGGTTGTGTTTATGGGGCGTGAGGAGTTTTTAAATATTCCAAAGCATGTACTTTGTCTAGTTGATGATATTGACTCATGGAATGAGTATCCATGGGGAGAATTCATGTGGCAGTATTTTTATGAGAGGACACTGAATTTGGTCCCGAGATATGCTGCCAAACATTATAAGAGCAACAACCCTAGTATGCACATGGGAACATATAATCTTAATGGGTTTCAATGGGCCCTCAAGGTGAGTTGTTCTACTTTTAGTTTATTAAAGTTAATGCTGCCAAACATGCCCACAATTTAAAGTAAGATTTTGTTTTCTTTCGGCAGATGTGGATACTAGAAACATTCACTAATAGCCATATTTGGTGGAGACGTGTACCTGGCAGAATTCCACGTGGATTTGGTTGGACAAATGAAAGGAGGTTCCGTAAGATTGATTACCCCTTGCTGTTCCCACATGTAAAGTGTTTTTTTCATTTAGAATATTATATACCCTTTATTTTTATTTCATAAATTTTCTTACTTCAGTTATTATGTATTAGGAGATTCTCCCTACGTTTGTGCTCATTCCAACTGAAGAAGAGTTGAGACAGCCTTGGCTTATACGTAGTATTGCTTTCTTCCGTGGAGACGAGGTTCCGTTTATTCAAGCTGTTGTACCGATTGTTCCACAGCATGGTGGCTTAATACCACTAGCTGTAGAAGGTGTTATACCTAATGAACCACAGCATGATGGGCTAGTACCTGCAGATGTAGAAGCGGTTAACCATCATGTGATGTTGGGTCCACAATTAGATGAAGTAAGAAAGTCACCTCTTCGTGAATCAGATATTGGTCCATCATCTAATGCACCGAGTAGTTCAAGTGTAAACCAAACCGATTCCCAAGGGTTACTGGATAATGTTGACTCAATATTTCAAGTGGTCCTTGATGTAAAACCAGAATGGGTTGGAAGGGTGGGCCATTTGAGATCGCAGCTTGTTCAAACATTGTTAGGTACAGAGAATCCCCAGCAAACACAAGTTGTGGATGTATGTGTGATCTAACTTTATGTTTCATTTTAATATATTAAATGATATTTTCCCTTTATGGTTTACATAATGAATTTCCTGGTTATTTCAGCAGTCAAAAGGTGTTAATGTTGACCAGAATCGCAAATCTGAAGGTTCTTCTATTGACGAAAACATAAATGACTCCAATGTTGTTGAGTGCCGTACTTCAGAAGTTTTTGTGAACGAAGATATTGTAGATGATTGCATAAGAACAGAAGATTATGAGATTGAAGATAATTTGTTTTTTGATGGATCAACACAGGGGTCTATGCGACAACTACTAAATGCACTTGAAGGTCTTGAATCCCCTTCGGAGGTGACATTAAATTATTTTTATTTTACCTATCTTATGTTACTTTATATTTTACTTATCTTATGTTACTTTTTCTGAATCCCCTTTGGAGGTGACATTAACTTAAGATTTTACGTATTTAAGTATACATGTCGTTTTCTTTTACTTATCTTATGTTAGTTTTTGTTTTGGGCATTGGTAGGATACTGAGGTCATGGATCAAAATTTGGAAGACAATGATAGCTTACTAAATGCTGTTGATGGTCTTGAATTCCCTTTCGAGGTGACAATTACTGATAAGTTTTCCTATGTCACCTTACATTACATTTTCCTCAAGACAATAATTTATGTTAGTTATTTTGGTCTATATTTGTAGGATAACGATGTTATGGATCACAATTTAGGAGTGGATGGTAACTTTTGTTTAGATTCAACTTCTATTGGACTAGAAGAGAACAAACAAAACAATGCAACAGAAGTTACTAAGATTGACAGAGAAACCACCTTCAATTCTGTTAAGAACGATGTTACCCACAACGTACAGACAATGACAAACTTGTTTGTTAATCAATCTACACCTTGTAAGGGAACATCATCCTTTAAAGAAAGCACAGATACTATTCCCAAGGTAAGGATTTGTCTAATATATTACTTTTCTACTATATTTTGAATAATCAAAGTACATGTGAGCTAACATTGATGTAATTATAATTTATTCTTTGTAGCCCAAAGTCCCTGATTTGGATCAGTTTATAGCCGATTTTAACCATGTTCAGAATTCATCTTCCAGCCATGTAAATGCTATTAATACTATTATCAATTTAGATATACTTAATAATTATTTTGTTATTTTTAGAGCTTACAATATCCATTCTATTAGGCTGAAGGTGTGAACTTCATTGGAAGACCGTCCTTGGAAACGGTTTTTGCTGATATTGGAAGAAAGAAAAAGCCAAGTAAGGCTTTCTAGGAACCATATGAGCAGCAATGTCCCACTACACCTATTCCAAAAAAGAGACGTAAAATTTCTAAACCAACTTCGGTGAAATTTGGACTTGTAGATGAAGATGATGTTGTTTTGCCTACCCGTGAATATACCTGTACTGAAGTTATACCATTTGAAGAGGTGATCCATTTATATTTGAAACTACCTGTATCATATTATTATTAGTATGTGCATATATTAATATCTATATATAATTCTAATAGGTATTATCCCGACCCAAAAGAAGTAGCCCTTACAAGGTTACTGTTCCAAGTTTTATAAAAGACATGTTTGAAGCCAAAAAACAAGGGAAGCCAGTAAAACTCTACCAATTAGCATGGGATCCATATGGAATGGTTGTCGACGAACGTGTATGGTTACCATTGGTTGGTTTGGATGATACGAGAAGAGGATGGATGACAGATTATGTAAGCATATGTTCTATGTTTATTATGTTTTTTTTCCGATTTAGTAAGTTGTTTGCTGTTAATACTCATTACCACCCGTTATTCTTATGTGCAGCACATGGAACTATGGACTCAGTTAATGTGGTTTGGTAGAGTGGATTCTGCAGATTGGGTTGTTGCCGAGCCATATTTTTGTCCAAATATAATGGGAGGTAGACGGCCCATTTATGATCCACAACCTACAAAGTACAGGGCCGGTTGGGCAGATGTGGAAAAGGTTAACACAATTCTATCACTTTTGAATGATATAACCAACCAAGGTTAAATTATATTACATTAATACGATTGTTGGGATACATACAGGTTTTTATCCCTTTGAATGAACCCGATAAGCATTGGGCCTTGGGAGAGCTTCACATTCGTTCTGGTGTTTTTATGATTTACGACTCAATGGCACCAAGAAAGAGGCAAAAACATCTTCCAATACAAGAGAACAGGAAATGGTGGTTGGAAATGAGGGAGAAAATGTCCCAGGATTTGCCAGGGATTCTGGACGAGGCTGATATGTTGAAGCGCAAAGGATTGACCTTAAGGGATTACAAGATAAGCTTTAAGTTTAATGAAAAAGTACCTCAACAAGGTAATTCGTTAGGAGATTGTGGCATTTGGGCTTGCATCATGTTGTACCGACTCATCAACAACATTCCATTAGACCTAGGTGATCACACTCAGCTACCTTTAGCATATCGTGAACACATGCTAGATTACTTTTGGAAATACAAGGTAAGTTTCAAGTTACCCGCAGATGAAGATTTTTAGGTGTTGTATCATTTTCTGAACAATATTTATGGTCTGTAATAAACTAAGTAAGCCTAAGTTAAACATCTGAACAATATGCATGATGTGTAATATTTCTTATATTATTGTATAATATTATCTGCTATTTAGGAGACATATTCTTAATGTGCTAATTTTCAACCCATGCCTTTAGGATGTCCTTTATATGCGACTTTACATTGGGAATAAGTGGGCTGTAACATCAGTCAGTGCATTTATTCATCATGTACTTTGTATGCGACTTAAACTTTTATTATGTATCAGGTTATTCCCCAATGCATTTTATTTCAAAAAAACCTCACATACTGTATTTTAGGTTATAATCATGCCAAGGCATAGTAACACTAAAAGACGCCTAGAATTTGATGCATTAGAGTCAGAATTAGTTAGCAACCCCAATACTAGCTTAGACTCTTCCTTGGATGGTCATTTGACGACACTCCCAATACGATTGACTACGGTTGAGCCAACCGCATCAGAAATAGCTAGCAGGAGACTAAGAACTATAAATGGGAAAGTTGTTAGGATGCGAGGAAAAGGAGATGGCTCAAGATCTTTTAGGTATCGCGATGGCATTAAACCAATTGGATTTGGTGTGTCCTGGGATCCGGTGGACGGAGAGCCTATGCTCGGAGTAAGTGATGTTGTTTCCTGGGATCTGGTTAATGTTATTTCATGTACCAGCTTAATGTTATTGTAATACTATTAAATTTTTTTATTAACTTTTATTTTTATTTTAGAATGCTATGGGATTGCTTGTACCAGCTTGGCCACTTGATATTACACCAGAAGACTGTAGGATCCATGCTGAAAGACCTGAACCTGTTGTTCTACACTCGCCTTATCCAGTACCAATTTGTATTCAAGAGGCTGCTTATCTAAGGGGACTAAATGAAAATGTTTCAGAGCCTGAGGAAGACATAAACTAGCAGTAACTAAAATTAGTATGTTTGAATGTCTTATAAAATGTAATCCTTAGTATTTGTAGCTTTCATGGCGAAACTGTAATATTTTCTATAACCAATGGGGTTATAATCTTTAATGTATCTGTACTTTTATTGCTTGCATTTAAGGTGAAATGATGTTCCATCCAACTGTTACTGTACACATTTGTGCCTATATAATCACTTACTAATCTCCATGAAATGCAAACACAAACCAGTAACTAAATCCCCTACTACTAAATTGAAATGGCAAGCTCATCAATTCACAACCCCATCTCTGGCCTAGTTGTCAATGAGTTAATGACACTAAGTGGTGAATCAGACATTCATAAGTGCATGAATTGTTTTTTCATGCAACAAGTGTCTGAAGAAAAAACTTTTGCTAACACACTTCGTGATCAAGTTTCAGTTATAATGGCTGGCATAACAAAATTGGACCAAATGATTGCTGAGCTGGAAACTGTAACTGATGTTGTTTTAGTTTATGACCCTTTGGATTGTTTGAAGGAATCAAGAACCACTGAGAAGGAGAAGCTTGATTCATTGAACAGGTTGATACAGGAAATTGAGTATGGGATCCGCCAGAAAGATGGTCATGCTTGTATGATGGATTTGTGTCTTGATGCTGATTTTGATGTTGAAGAAAATGATGAGGATGAAGAAGATAACTGAAAGTCTATAGTGCTTTGTATTAACATGTATTCAGTATGGTAAACCTACTTGTGCCTATCTTCCAAGTAGTTGATGTATGTGATGCTGGAAAAATCCTTATACTAAATAAATTCTAGCAACTATGTTTTATTTGTTTTCAATGAAATCATTGATCCATATTGCACAATAAAATTTCAATATATTACAAAACACGAAATACATGGTTTATAGATCATATTACAGATCTTAAAACAAAGACAATTGAAAGCATGAAATTGTCCAACAATACATTACATAAAATAAGTAATTAAAAATAACAACCAGCTGCAAATTAGCCATATCTTGAGTCTTGTATTGGAAGCAGTAAGCAAGTTGACTGACTGCTCTAGTTGATTTCTGCCTCTAAGTAACCCATGGATTATGTTTCTGGCTCGAACACATATTGGTGGATCAACCCATGAAAAGAAATCACAGACAGAAGTTAAACAACAACGAAACCTACGTCCAGGGTTAACATTGGTCCAAGAAGTCCTAACTGTGGTAGGATTTCCACAATAGCAGTTCATTCTAAAATCTATTACCTTTGATTACTTTAACAGTTGTTGCAAGTAATGTGTTTAGGACCACACCCCTAACCTATTTTTATACTACTTTTATCTAATTATAAAACAATATACTTGTACTTTCTCTCTAACTACTATTATTACATAACATTAATAAACTGTACCTTCCTGAATTTTATTTTTATGCGACTTGCATTAAATTAGGACTACTGTTGCCTAGCCAAGGTATACTACATATTTAAGCCGTGTACATTATAGTTTCATCTAATACAACCAAATATGAGTAACCACAACAAATTTAAAGTAAGGCTGATTTTTGAGGGTTCGAATAGGTCTGTCCTATTGCCTAAAGATATCCAATACCAAAACCTATATTCTTATTGTAAGAAGAAGTTTTCAATCGGAGCTGATGATAACATTAGTTTATCATACATAGAACAATCTGAAACAATTGAGGTAATAGATGATGAAGACCTAGAATGCTTCATTAATGATTTCGTTAACAACAGTCTTCAAGATCCTAAGATGTTTATATCTATAAATAAGGTATCCAATACTTCATCTTTATTTTCAGTAGATTTTGATTTAAATTTACCATATCTGGGTGAAGGCTCAACAAATACACCTGTTAATGATGAACATGGCTGGAATCCGAATACTTTCATACATAACCCGGCCCCTCCTTCCATCCCTATACAGAACCCAATTTACAAGAATAACCATCCAAATGTAACTCCAATTAGATATGAAATAGGACATAGATTTGATAATAAAAATGCATGTGTCTATCAGATTAGTTTGCAAGCCATTATGGAAGGCTTTGAGTTCCGGGTTATTAAGTCATGTAAAAAAGGTTTAGTGTTCGTTGTGCACAAGAATGTTGTTCATGGCGTGTATATACAAGGAGGTTTAAAAGCAGTATTTCTTTCTTAATAACAACCATAAACAATAACCACACTTTCTCTAAAACACAGCTTTTACCAAATCATCGTAACGCTTCAAAAACATTGATTGGTCAAATGGTTTTCAGAAAAATGAAAGATACAAGACGGGTATACAGGCCTAAGGATATACAACAAGATTTTAACGTTGATTGGAAGATAGACATATCATACAAACAAGCTTGGGGGGGAGACATGTTTCATTGAATCTGTTGAATGGTAGCCAAGGTGGATCATTCGAACAGCTCCCTATTTATTTTCATAATATTAAGTTGGCAAACGAGGGGACGGTTACACACATAGAGACTGAGGAGGATGGTTGTTTCAAGATGTGCTTTATTGCTTTTGGTGTAGCTGTAAGTGTATGTTTTATATTATTTAAGTACTTAAACATATTAAGAGCACACACGTCTAACCTATTATGTTTTACGTCCTCCAGTTAAGGAGCTTCGAATCCTATATGAGACCAATAATAAAGATAGATGGCGCACACCTTAAAGGTACATATCTTGGGACAAATTTGCTTGCTGTGGGAATGGATTCAAACAACCAAATTATACCAATAGCAACAGGTGTATCACAAGGAGAGACAGTCGAAACATGGTCATGGTTTTTGACAAAACTAAAAGAATGCATCAGAGAAAGACCGAATATGGCTATCATCTCAGATAGGCACGTTGCTGTTACAACAGCATGTGCGAATGTTTTCCCGAATGCCTTTCATAGGTATTGTTGTCGACATATTTTGATGAACTGTAAATTAAAATCCAAGAAAATGAATGCCCTTTTTTGGAAAACTTGCAAGGCTTACTTGGTCCAAGATTTTCAGAAATCACTAGATGATATTAAAGCGGTTAAACCAGATGCTTACAAGAAGTTAGTAGATGCTGGTTTTGAGAAATGGTCAAGAGCACATTGCCCAGGGAAGCGCTACAATTACATGACCTCAAATTGCGTTGAATCAATCAATTCTTTAACAAAGACAGTTAGGAAGGTTCCTATAACAAAGCTGATGGACTTCTATAGAGACCTTATACAGAGATGGTACTTTGAACGTATATACTATGGTGAAGGTATAGTGTGACTTCATAATTTTATTTATCTTATATATATATTTGCAACTGCAGATTAATAATTCCAAACTTTTTTGTTATATAGATGAACCGACAGCAGATGATTTATCTAGATGGGCTCAGGCAAAGATAAACAAAAGAATGAAAAAAGTGCCTCATGGACGGTATATGGTATATACAAGTTCAAGGTTTATCAGGTGAAAGAATATAATCGAGTGCACATTGTCGATTTGGTGAGGGGTGTGTGTTCCTGCCTAAAATGGCAATATTCAGGTTTGCCTTGTGGTCATGTGTGTGCTATGGCAAAAAATGTTGGCTTGAGTAACTGTAACCAATGGACGAAAGCATGGTTTTCACAAAGAACTTTGAAAGCAATATACCAAGAGTTGGTTTACCCGCTCCCGGATCCATCATTGTGGGAAGTTCCGGATGACTTGCAAGTGGTTAGGCCACCAGCTTTGGTAAAACCACAACCAGGTAGACCGAAAGATGGAGCAAGGATACGCTCACAAGGAGAGGGGCCTATAGATAACAGATGTTCAAGGTGTGGAAGCAGGGGACACAATAGAGATGGTTGTCATGCACCATTGCCTAGCCAAGTAGGTCATAATTTTATCATAAATAAATATGTATATATTTTGTTTATATATATTGACTAACATTTACATACACATTTGTGTTTCAGGTAGAAAGTCAGTCCCAGTATCCTAACAATAATTCACAGAATGGACAAAATGAGTCACAGAATGTAGCAGAACAAGAGCCCAATCAAGTGCACTTAGATAATATGGACATATAGATGTTATTATTGCGTCCATGCAATGTTTGGCAACCATTATTGAATAAGTTTCATGTACTAAGAATATTTATTTATTAATTCTGCTACATTACTTATAGTTTACAATCTACGTTTAAACAATAACCTTATGCCTAAAATAAAAGTTGGCTAATTGTTCACGGTAACACAACGCAGTCTGTATAGGGTCATCAACAAGCAACGATAAGCCATGTGCTAAACGGTACAATAAAATACATACCCACACTCCGCAATCGCCATAGAGTCCTCCCTGTTTCGGAACGTCCTGGGCAATTGTAAACGTTATCTGGTATGTTCTATGGTCAATTCCCTTAGCAACAAATATGTCTTCATCCGCTAGAATTTTTGGTAAGCGTACCTACATAAATATGTTATTCTTACTTAGTGTTAAAACACTAATATGATCATGTAAACGTGAACACAAAATTATTTAAATATAATTTAACCTTTAAGCATTCCTTTATCCTTAGATACCAATCGCAGTAGTCAAATTTGTTATTGTCGCCAGTATCGTAGAAGGTAACTAAACCCGAAGGAATATCATACTCCGCCAGGAACCAGTGCGTTCCAGGTTGGTTAATAGGTATAAAAACCTTATCAACCACTGACCATGGCTTACTATATCGTTGCCCATTCACGTACCATAGAGGCATCCCATTTTGAAGTAGCAGTTGCACAAAGTAAGGGCTGACCATGGCCCAATTTGCATCAGGTACTCGCACGTGCCACATGTAGTCCACCCAAAGCTCAATGTGCTTTTACCGGAAAATTCGATTACATTAATACTAGTTAGTTGGAAAATTGATGAATAAATGAAATCCCAAAAAGTGTATACCGAGTTAAATAGTTTTTATTAGTTACCTCATCCATTAGATAACCTTGTCTAGGAAGATCCAAGCACACTAAAGATTCCCAGAAACGTCTATCAACAATTACTTCATTAGACCAAGGAAATTTTGAACGCAAACGCCCAGGCCGTCCAAGATAAAGGTCCAATTCATCGCTTATTGAAATTATGTGTATGGCATTGTGTGTACGAGAAAGATCCTATAATAATGGAAAATGAACTAAGTTAGGGAGTACTTCAATAACTAGCAACAACATGTACATTGAACAACCTATGTGGCATACCTCAATCCAAGGTCCAACATCTTGTAATTTGTTTGTCATGTCAAAATCATCGACAACAGATACTGCACTGATTTTTTGAAATTTCTGGGATACTGTAGCCCAATCACAATTGCGGTCTGGTAATAATTGTGACCTTTTTTGAGGACGGCATTCTGCAAATGCTTTTTTCATATGATTAGAATTTCTTAATATGTGCCGCCTATTCTTAATGTCCATCTCCTGTTTTTTCATAACCTCGCGTGACCTCTCTTCTGCGAGCAAAAGCTGTTTGTTCCTTTCATTTATAAGTTTCTGCTCATAAGCATACTTTCGTTCCTCTTCTACGAGCTTCCTTTCCTCCTCTGAAATGCGAACCATTAATTGTTCTTCAATGAGATAATCCTGTCATTAACAATGGTACAATAAGTAATCGTGTATATTTGCGGGTCATAATATATAACATGAGATTATCAAAGAATATAATTGTACCATCTCATTTTCTTCTTCAATTTCGTGAGCTACAGACATCGACACAATCATCATTGCCACATTGGAGCAACTGACTATAAATATTATTAAGAACAGTGCATAAATCTTCTTTTTGTGATTCAAACTTTTCACTAAATGGCAATGAATGCGGTACTCCATTATTCATAAAACCAAGTACCTATATTAATTATTGTATAAAACCAATTAAACTTCTGCAAATATATAAATGTCGTGTTCATAATGATGAACAAAAACATACCTGTATGATAACCTCAAGTTTGTATATGCGCGTATTCAACTCTTGTATAAGACAATCCTTTATACTGCTTTCCTTTGATCTAGGAATATTAACATTGGAGGTTGTGATCCTCTCACATACACTATAGCGTTTACGGCTTGCAGCAAGCTTTTGGAAATACGCATCGTACACATCTGCTTTTCTTTGTGGCACCTTAGGTATATACGATTTCAGATACTCACAGGTACTTGAGAACCACTCCGTTTTGTATTCTAGTGATGTAGGCCTTAGCTGTTTCATAACATTTGCATCCTGAAATCATCTTTAAAGTTTAATACCAAAAAAATTGTGATCCCTTAACATTTAAGTATACAAAATAAATATTACCTTCCCAAATAAAGTCAATAAATCTGATCTTTTCAAAATTTGTTTTTTAGACCACGCAATTCCTCTGGGTGTAATGTCCGAGACTTTATTCCACCATTTAACGCTAAGCTGAAATGACTCCATAATCCAAACCTAAAAAGGTTTATTTATATTATAAGAAAAATATTAATTAAAACAGATAAAACACCATTTGAAAATTGTGAAAAACAAACAAACCTGAAATGCTCAAACAAAACCAGAAAGTGTGTAACTTGGCACATACTTACGAGACTTAAGCAACCCCTGAATGTGCTCATCCTTGTGACGTGCCACAACATTGACTAACTCCTTATACAAAGTATCCCATATATGCTCGCCCCAAGGAAAAGAATTCCATGCTTCCAAATTCTCAGTTAACTTAAATAATATGTCATCAACTTCATTGGCCAACAAGCGGCCCATAAATATTACTTCCAAGATAAACAAAAGACATATCCTAACCGCGTCTATGTCACTAAGTTTAGAAAAGAACTCCTCGTCCTTAACAACACCTACTAAATCTAAGTTACTTATCGGTAAACCAACTTTATGCGGGAATACCCGGTTTCTGAATGTCATATGTATATGCACTTAGAGTTTCATGTCCAAACCTAAAACCAGTTATGATGCTAAACTCGCTGCGACCAAAATGTAATGTCAAACCGTGGAAATTATATAATAACGGCATATCGTAATGCGAATCCCTAACAGTACACTGTTTCTATAGGATAAAATCTAGCATATGTTCCTCCTGCTTAAAATACACGAAGTCTAACCACGGCCCAAAACAGGTAGTGCTAAACAGATCCCTCCGCTTAAAATCCAATGAGTTTTTAATAAACTTAAAGTACTTCAATTTACTTCTTATATACACTTTGGCTTCATATTCCTAAAATAAAACAAAACACAAATAAATATGTATGACTAAATAATATGCAATTTTCATAAGGAAAAGAAACATAAACATAACTGAAACTTTGCACTCATAGATAGATAGCGGTGATTGATACATAGGAACGGAGGAAAATACATTCAGACTTAAAGATAAAAGACCTAACATATATTGACCTACATGGTCTAACACTTAAACATGAAAACAAGATGACAGAAGATTCATGAGAGAGCACATGGGACCACGGCTTAACAAGTCACTTGGGGCTAAGGGTGACCATCATTGACATCCTTTTCAAGACCTGAAGTTGAACATGGTTTATTGCAGCCAACAAGGCACGGATCTTGCCAAGATCATTGCCATTGATTTCCTTTAACAACTTTGAGCAGTCATGGGCTACGTTGCGATCAACGAAGCAGTTAAGTTCGTTAATTAAGCCACAACGCTCATTAAATCTAGCACCCAACTTCTCAGCTATGTTATTAAACTCATGAGCTATCAAGTGATCTTTGTTATTTTCAGAATCAAGGAGAACAAGCATCATGTGCCTAATGTCATTTGATTTTGCAATGATCGAAAGCTCATGAAGGGTAGACATTTTTTTTTCAGGTTAGGGTTTGATATTAGTTGATTGTATCAGTCCTAGTTAGATATCCAACCTTTTATAGATGCATGTGGTACTACTTGTCAAAAGGAATATCATAAATGCTTGGCAAGACTAAATCAGGCTTTTTGCCATGTAGTATAGTATAGTAAACTTCCAAAACGTATATTTTGCCAATTTTGTAACTAAAGGCCATACTAAATTACACTGTATATTTTTAAGCTTCCCATTACAGGAAATATATGCCATGTCAAGAACAATCTAAATTCATTTCCTAAAAATGCCCAGGCAACTACAGCCACTTCAGATTATATCTTCCTATAAATTATTCAATAAATTCTTAAAAATTATTCAAAAATAATGTAACTCATGGACATGTAATGGTCTGCATTTTTAACTAATAAGACTAAAAAACTAAAAATAGTTAAACATCTCACTAGTGTATAATTAATAATGCTATCACAGTTGGTACCAGCAATAAATTGATATCAGAGAAAGTCGCATAAGTGTATAAAGGAGATGGTGGTTTACCGTCATGTCACCATTAAATTAAAAATCAGATAGTACAATTGATTTAATACCAATATATATGCTTAAAACAGATCATAAATCATATTTTAAACACAACTATTGTATCGACCTACGAAAACTTTATATTTTGTAACAGATAATAAATCACATAAATCTAATTCAAACAGATCAAATTTAAATATATCTAATAAGAGATGAAAACTTTTGATTTTGTACTAACCAGTGCCCACAACATGTTTGGATCGAACAACGAAAAGGAAAGATTAACAATATGAAGGATCTATAAACAAGAACTTGGCGTTGGATTTTCTGGGTTTCAATTATTAATGGAGGTTAGGGTGGTTGATTTAATGGCCGGTGTGGTTTTAGATTAGGCTGCGATGGATTCCAGGTTTCAAATGGTTTTGTGGTTACAGATCTGCATGGGGTGGGGGTTTCAAATGGGAAATGAAATTGGGGGTGGGGTATTAGCCAATGTACAAGTAAGTATTAGCCAATGTGCAAGTAACTAATGCATTCATTCTTTATTTGTTAAAATTAAATTAAATACTTTATATAAAAAATATTTTTTTAACAAATAAGTACTTTAATATTTAATTATTAAAGTACAAGTCGCTTAAAATGTACACTTACACATTCTTACATATTCTTACACAAAAATGACAAGTCGCTTAAAAAGTACAATGACACATTCTTACACCATTAACAGAAGTCGCATAAGTTTTATTAAAATAGCATAATATATTTAATAAATAAAATATAATAAAAATATGTTACAAAAATAATATAAATAAAAAGTTGCATAATAAAAAATTCAAAGTTGCATAAAAAAGGTACCTTACACAAGTGTACTTGTTTCTTACACAAATGGTACTTTTTTTTTGAAAAAATACAAGTCGCTTAAGTTGCATAAGGTAGCATCGGTTGCATATGGTAGCATAAGTCGCATAGGTCTATTTTGGGAAAGTGAAACAAAGTTGGGTTAGTTTGGCAAAATGACTTCATGAAAAGTCTATTTGGGTAATTAGCCCTTTTTTTAATTGTGTGTTTTTTTGTCGGGAACAATTACTTTGAGGCAGAGGGAATATGTTTTGATGTTGCTGGATGAAGCTGATGCACGTGAAGCTGAGGAGAACACGAGTGTCTCCTTACGTTGCAGTTGTTCAGCATATTTTACTACCAATACTCCACACAATGCTACTACTCCAACCCTAAACCTAGAATATATATAACCACTAACCCTAGTACACAAACAAACAATCCAGATCTAAAACAGAACATGAAAACCTTTTTCTTTGATCTATTCTAAAATCAAAAAATCTTGTTCTTTTCACATAATGTTGGAAACATATTTTGGAATGGGTTCAGTCAAAGCTTCTGGTAGCGGTATTGTTTGTGAGCTAGCCTACTTTCATAATGATACTAACAGAAAGGAAGAGGGAACAAATGGATCCGAGGTTGTGCAAGGGCATAATTTTAATAGCATTATATCATGTTTATAAGTTTGTAACCATCTTATAGAGACGGTTCCAATGACGTTAAGATCCATCATTATTCTTGGAATTTCTTATATGAATTGTGTATTTCTTTCACGCATTGTTTGGGATTCCTTTCAATGGATCGTGATGATAGAGAGTCACATGGAACAGGGTAGAGAAGAGAGGGAAATCAGTAAAATTGAACCAGAAAGCAGGTAACTCTTACTTTCATTAATTCATCTACATTATGTGCTGCATCACTTTGATTTGTTAACTAAGCTTGCTAAGGGCTTTTTGGTAACCTACTGGATTGTATTATACACTTTTGTTCACGCGCCTTGAAAGAGTCTAAGCAAATGAAGCCCACAACGTATTTTCTTATATATAAATGTGTCTTTGAAGTTGGTTTTGAAAGCATTTGCACAGCTTTTAGGGTGTTTGGAAGCTTATTATTTGTATGGTTAAGTCCACGGAATAGAGCTTATAGTGTGTTTTAAACTTGTTCTCGTTGTTTTCCCGACTGATTATGTCAGCATCAGCAAGTTGTGGTATACATCGGCTCTGTGTATGTTTTCTAGTGTTGACAGCTTACTTTCTTCCAGTTAGTTAGACTGTGTAGAGGATCCGGACTTCTACAGTATAATTTGTATTATGAGTGTGACTTAACATGTGTCTTTTAATGCAGAATCACTTCTCGGTGAGCAACCTTAATAAAGTCTTCAACAAAGAAGTACGTCAAGGAGGTCCCTCTTATTTTAAATGTTTCACCTTGATCATGAATCTCTTGATTCCCTCCTCGATGCCATTCAATATTAAAGGATTGCGGGAGAAGTGCATCGCCCTTTATTCTTCGAGTCAAAGGGCAAAGACTTGATTAGGTAATCACGATTGGTTGTCAAGGAGAGTGATACCACGTCGTAACCATTTCAATCAAGTGTACTTTCGTTAACAGGTTGTCGGCTCCAACTCATTAATGTACTTACCCACGAACTCCTAACTCGTAACTTAGAGGCAAAAGGTGGAACCAAACTCTCAAGAAAGTTACATGCTTAAAACAACATTTACCTTTGTTGAGAGTTTTGTTCCACCTAATGCCTCTACGTTGCGTTGTGATTGAGGTCATGAATAATAACTAGGAGGTATCCAAGTGTGAATGAAAACACATGATCCGTTAGAGTTCTCATAATCATGTGATATCTTAGTTGTGATTGTTTCGTGGAGTTTTTCCCTTGTTTTATGTTTTCAACGAGTGTAACTCTGCTGTATTAAACTTTTATTATCATCTGTGTATCTTGTTACTAAGCTATAAACAATTTAGTGCTCTCTAAATATTGAAGTTCTAAGATCGGTCAAACACGCTAATGGATAATGTTATTGGGTTAATGATATTCACAAATATATTCTACTGAAACAACTGATAATCAGATTGATGCTGAAACTTTAGCGGAGTCTACTTGCACAATATATAGGCCAGGTTCTTGAACGGCTTGCATGTGTTTTTTTTATGGTTCAAAGCTCATCATTCTCCCGTATGGGTTTCCAGCATACGTATAATTCAAGAGCCAAATATATATAGTTGCAAATGGATTGTAAAATCAAAATTGAGACACAAATTCTTTTCTGCTGTCATTTACCAAATGAATGATTAATTCTTTTCTTTAATCATGATCCCATACTTAGGCGCCTCTTTTTTATAGTTCGTTTGCGAGGGTCATGGTGCAGCTACTAAATTATCCATTTGTGATCAAAAGAAACTACCTACAAGACGCATCTACTGAGAGTGAGAGTTAATTTAGGTGAAGAATAAAAGAAATAAATAGTAACTATATGCAAGCTAAGATGGTACAAGATATGAAGATCATATGTCGTGTTAATGGTGGTACTATAAATGCAATATACATGTAGACCATAGATGCAGCGATAAGCTTTTGTATGAAAATGGGGACTGATTTCTGGATGTCGTTACTTGGTTTCTTTTTGTTTCCCCTTGCAAGATATCCTGATCATTAATATCCATCCAACAATGGTAGTTTTACAGATCACTTTTTATCATAAACTTATTTGAAATATTGTGTTTGAGGTAGACACCATTCAAACTTCAATCACCAGGCTTCAACTACGAATTTAACTACATCAACTAAACAGACAATTATAAACTAAAGACGTCAATTAAAACTTTCATGATCAAGCTTTAGTTACCACTTCATATAAATCAAGCTAAACACACGATTCATGGTTAATAGATCCCTAATCTCTCGAATATGTTGAACACCCCATTAATATTTTGATATGTTTACATGAAACCTGAAGCTTCGGCGACTAAAAAGAACATGGTGGACTATTTTTATAACTTTGAAATCATCGAACTTTAAAACAATTGAAAGATTCAGAAATAAGATGTCCAATATGTTTATACATTGATAACATATTTATAGTCGTGCATAAATACATCAAGGATTTCAGTCATTTCATCATAACACTAGTCGAGTTTCGATAGATTTGGTACTAGTTGATAACATCCCATGATTTGGGTACTATGAGATTTATAGTTAATGATCACAAGTTTGAGGATAAATTAAATGTGACTATTATAAGGATGCCGAGATTAGTATTTTCTAAGTATAAGGAAAAAAAGGATGAATCAAGTCTTAATACTGCCATGTATTGGGGGCCCTTCCTTGCATCGGAGCGTGCTCCCCACGACCTAAGTCATGTCCCTATTCTCATATATTGGCACCCCTTTCTTGCATTGAATCTGAGTTTAACTTAGAGTCAATGATATGCTATGAAATATTTCTCTTCACCATAAACATAAATGTAAAGGTGTGTGGATGGTTAGCGAGTAGGCGTATTAACTCGGAGTCTTGGAAAATAGAGAGGTATATCATGCTCGAGCTAAAACCCAATTCTTTGATGATGCTTTAATAAGTCGACTATTTCCTTCAATCCAAATACCCAGTGTGTATAACTATTACGACCTCAATGTTCGGTGTTACATCCAGTATGTATAGTAGGATACCTTCATTTTTTCTTTGTAGGTATAAGGGACAACCGAGCCCAGGGTTTGACCTCTCTTTGTATATACATAATACTCTAATAGAATGGGTTTGAGTAGTTCAATGTATGCAAAATTGTAAATTTATAATTTAACTTAAACATGATATGACTATCGAGCCTCACAAGCCAAGTAATTTGAAGCACGAACTCTGCTCAAAAGTCTACTCTAGTAGCTCGGGCTCGAGCTCAATACCATGCCATTACTCAACATTTTATTTGTCGTAGGTACAATATGAACACTAGCTCAGGTTAGCTAGAACAATAAAATAAACACATCAGTTCAAACTTAAATGACCTTCAACTACTAATTTAAATACATCAACCAAACACATAATCACAACTGATAGATCCTTATGTGTTGCGCTTATCGAAAACCCAATTAGTATTTTGATAAGTTTGAATGGATTTACACGAAACTTTAAGCTTCGTCTACTGAGGAGAATATGGTGGACCGTATCGTTATAACCATAAAAGTTTGTAACAGGCATATATATTTTTTAATGCTCTCTAGTTATTTAAGATGAAAAAATTATCAGGTTTTTGAAAAATTAAATGATCCAAAGATATAACGTAGAATATGGTTTATTACATTGATAAAATATTTTTGAGTTGTAACTAAGTCGTTAAAGGTTTTGTGTCATTTCAATATTGTCGGGATATGCGATCGTTTAGCCATCGGAAATGCGTGAGCCTATCAGGGGCACACACGAATACACGAAGAGTACGTTTATTATATATTTAATATATATACTTGTTATGTATTTATTAAATATTTAATATGTTTCACGATATTTATTTAACGATTTATTATTTTAACCGTTAGACGTTACAAACTAACAAATAATCGTTAAATAAAGGAGAAGGACTTAAGTGTCGCTTTTCGAAAGACATCGGAGTAAAATAGAAAAACTTGTTGAACAAGTTTTGTTTATTATATAAAGACCCATCGGGGTACTTTTCTTCCATCCGAAAAAAAACACCGAAAGTCACAACACACATAAATATCGTTTTTTTTTTTTTTTTGGTTTCTTCTCCAAAAAACCCTACGTCAAAAACATATGCCTAAAAACAGTTTTATGTTATCGTTATGATAACTAGAATCTGATTGTAATACATAACAACAAAAGAACATCCAGTCCACTGGTAAGTCTCTTGTGTTGTGAAGGTACTGACCTAGGTTCAATCCTGGCTGTTTTCAGTTTAATCTTTTTACTTGTGGGCTGTTATGGAATCACCCAACAAGTAAATCGATTTGCAAAGCTTTTACCAAAGGACTCTATCAGTGGTAGGGCTGTTTGTTTGTGACGCAAAAGGACTCTATCAGTGGTAGGGCTGTTTGTTTGTGACGCAGCTGACCCAGGTTCGAATCCTAACCACTAGCCACGGAAGTCCCTGAAGAAGGTTAGAATAAGAGATTGATTAATAGAGAAGAAAGGTTAGCATCGAATACAAATCGTTTGTATATCGTTCCATTTGCATAATCTGTAATAGTTTTAAATCGAGTAATTTAATGTTTATGCTCGATGGAAGTCATCGAGATGCAGCTACTATTATTAATTTTGTGTGTGGTATAAGCCGTGAATTGTCAAATAATAGGAGGAACGGAGTGTAGCATCTATCTACTTTGGTGGAAAAGCTGCTCAAAAAGTAAGCAATGTGAAGAACACGTGGAGGATGTATCGCTGGGCAAAACAAAGGAGAAAATTAAAATTAAACCCTATAGCACTCGTTCTCTTCGTGAGTTGATAAGGCTTTTTCACAATGCCAAGATTCATTCAGATGAACTCGAGGAGGTAAAATCTGTAGTTTCGTTTGTGAATTTCATTTATGAAAATTTCCCACGGTTGCTTTCTGCCCTTTATACCCATGTGGTTACCAATTGGAAGGGTTCTGTTTTATACGACAAATATATCAAAGACAAATATACGCTCATGGAAGGACGTCTCTAGATGTGTTAAAAGGTATAACAAATAGTTGGTATTAGGCATCTTGAGACAAAAAATTCTTATTACGTATAATAGATTTGTTTTTTTTAATGTAATGGGACCTAGATTGTATTAGGCCATGACTAATGCTAAAAGGGTGCTTTCACTCTGTAAGTGATGAATTTAACTTAAATTCATCACTTACAGAGTGAAAGAACGCCCTTTTGGCACTAGTCATGGCCTAATACAATCTGGGTCTCATTACATTAAAAAACAGATCCATTATAACTAATAAGAATTTTTTGTCTCAAGATGCCTAATACCAACTATTTGTTATACCTTTTAATACATCTAAAATTTTCCTTCCATGAGCTTATATTTGTCTTTGATATATTTGTCGTATAAAACAGAACCCTTCCAATTGGTAACCACATGGGTATAAAGCGCAGAAAGCAACCGTGGGAACTTTTCAGAAATGAAATTCACAAACGAAACTACAAGAGTTTGCCTCCTCGAGTTCATCCGGATGAATCTTGGCATTGTGAAGAAGCCGATGGTCACGAAAAGAACGAGTGTTATATGGTTTAATTTCCTCCTTTGTTTTGCCCTGCGAAGGGTTTAATTTCCTCCTTTGTTTTGCCCTGCGATACATCCTTCACGTGTTTTTCCAATTGCTTACTATTTAAGCAGCTTTTCCAATGAGTACCAAATACCATCCACGCCTTCCCCGTATTATTTGACAATTCAGCGCTTATACCACACGCAAAGTTAAAAATAGTAGTTGCATCCCAAAGACTAATGTCATTATAAGTCTCGATGAGGTCCATCCTGCATAAACATTAAATTACTCGATTTAAAACTATTCTAGATTATGCAAATGGAACCATATACAAACGATTTGTATTCGATGCTAACCTTTCTTCTCTATTCATCAATCTCTTACAAAGGTTAGACACTTACTTCTGTGGCTTGATAGATATCATCATATATGTGTACTTGGCGTAAGCACATTTATTATCGTCGCTGCCAACTGATTGCCCATGTAACTATGTGAAGAAAAAATCCAGTCACCAGATTGCCCATGTAATTCTTTGTTATACAAACATAGTTGTATGTTGATGTTAATTTGTTTCTCTAAGCAGCGAGTTTATGGCTATGGTCTGTCATCTCATCTGCTATAACTTGTTTGCTGTACTGGTACATATGATATGTTTGAGCTTGTGTATTTCACCTTGCACCAAAAAAAAAATTGTGACGCATGTATGTGGTCGGGTATACCATCGGGTAAGAATATGGGTATTGTTGTTGATGGGTATTGTTGTTAATGGGTATTATTGTTGTTGCAGAGGTTACATACATACAAAAAAATATTACAATCCCAAAGTGGCTTATAAATTCTAAATGTTGGTGTTTCGTAGCTAAATAAGTAATCAGCAAAACTAGAAGGTGTTGGTGTTCGAGACTAAGGTGGTCAACTTCCTAGTACGTTTCCTTATGCTATCAAGATACATTAGTAATACATAAGTAAAAGATATAAACGCTGTTTAGTTTGCACTAAGAAATCGCAACGGGTGTGGCCATATTGGTTTTTAAACCTAACTCTCAAGGTGTGTGTGACGCCTGATTTAATATGTATCAAATCGAGTCTTTCAGTCCCATACCAAAATACCGCCTAAGTAGCAAATGAGGGCAACTAATTCTGAAAAAAAAACAATTGCTAATCAGAAACAAGGAACATTAACATTGTTATTCTATCACCAATTCAGGACTGCATTTCCCTTTCAAAGTATCCAATCCCCGTCCGTTGTGCAGACTGCATCCTCACACTAACAGATCGGGATTGCACACATTAGTAAAGTCCTCATCTCTCCTATCAAACCAACCAATAAGAAACTAAAGGATTACGCACGAGGCATCAGGAATACACCATGAAAACCCATAACCAAACAGTCCCTTACCCACACCAAACCTTCTTCTTGGCATTATCTCTATCATCCTTTGCTCAGTTTGCACAAGTGACTGTGGCAGCTATTAGAGTACTGTTTGAGATTATAGATAGGATCCCGGCCATTGATCCTTATAGTACCTCAGAGAGAAAACCCGAGATTGTATGAATAAAAGTGGAGCTAAATTTTTTTTCTTTTGCTTACCTATCTCGCCCAAGTTTCCCAGTCCTCAATTCTCTAAATGTGGTAATTATGAAAGATACAAGGATGATCCGAGTGAAATGGCTAAGATGTCAAATGGGCATTGTGGGACAAGAACATGTCCTCTTTGCCAACACAATTCTTGAAAATATTTTTAATGGGAAAGGAGAATACAACCAAGAACGAGGCAACCGCTGCTTGCATTACTTTGAATGCGCATAAGTTCATAAGTGACATACCCCTTGCCTATGACACTCAGGTAACATATGGTTTTCTTGTCAAACAGTAACATAATTATGTAATTAACCGGCCTTTTGGGGTTTTAACTTTGATTATTATACTTTATGTTACAAGTAGGAGATAAAGAAACCCAATATTCTACTCTTAGACGAGCCAATAACCGCCTTAGGAAGACTAGCCATTAATATTGTTCAACAAGCCATTAATAAAATCTCAAAAGGAAGACTAGCAACCGTCAAAACTGCTGAGATAATCATTGTTTTTGAACAAGGATCAATCATTGAAATAGGCGATCATCATCAACGAATGGCAAAAGAAGGTGCATACTCTTTGATCAAACTTGCATCTGAAGAACTATCATCAGACCACATTACCGACATGAGTTCAAACTACGAAACATCTAGTACTTACAATCTATTGAACCAAAACCACTATATCCGATATCAATGTATGGATACATGAAATCTGTTCCAGATGTAAACCAAACACAAACACAAAAACCAACCAAAACGAGCTCATACACGATTTATGAAGTATGTAAACTACAAAAGCCCAAGGCTGGTTTAGGCCAAGCACTCGTGTATTATTGCAACCCTGACAGATCCAAACTAAAGAAGGACGTCAGGTATCTTTGCTTAGCACTGGTTGGGCCCGAGTTAGGCTGTATTCTACCCATGACAGGTCAACGAGGCTTCTGTGGTTTAGCTGGTACAAAACTCACTAAGCGTATTCGTGATCTCCTATCTCATTCTACACTTTAACAATAGCCCGGTTGGTTCTACTCCGAAACATACTCAACAGGATCATTTGTTTCAAAACTGTTGGTTGATTGTATAAGTTTCAGGACGGTTTTAGGGGACAAATATTCCATCTTATTTATGGGCTTAAGTTCAGTTGCTGTCGGTCTTGGTATTTCGTTCTATTTTGAGTGGAGATTATCAACATTGGGTCAAAACTCGACAATGGTTCTTATGATAAAGCTAGTGGTATAGCTTCGGGAGTTCGGGTGCATATCTGGTTTTTTTGTATGTTAAAGATACAAGTTGTGTTTTGACAATTGATTCATATGTTATAAATTAAAATGCATCACTACGAGACACTGCTCATTTAAAGAAGGTGAGGGGAAGCCTGAGAAATACATTACTTTTGAATGTGTAGTATTTACGGCAAGCGAATTTTTTCATAATTTTCTTGGAACACATCTGTTGTAAATTAGGCAAAGGCAGCATCCTTGACTCTCCTCCATATATTTGGGATCCAAGAGCCGAAAGAATGAGTGCACCTTCTTTAGGTGTTAATGGACATCTTCCGAACTCCTTAGTTCGGTATGACCACATAACTTCGTTGCAGTGACCCTCTCCTGGTTTGTTCAATATCTATACGCTTATCAATATTTATGGGGAGGTTATGTCTTTTACCAATCCACTTTTACCAAAAAGATACCCCTTTTGACATGAACCTGTTTGACACATCACCAAACTCATTCAGCCCGCCCATTGTGCTAGAGGGAACTTACTCACTTTGACTTCTTCAGTCGTTGCATGATCAGAGGAAAGTGGTCTTCCTGGTAAGCTTGGAGTTTGGTCTTCTCAAGTTGTCCATTACCAAACTCACATAGTGAGTAGGCTACCATGTCGACTTAGGACCTCAAGTGCGAGGCAATATAGTTAACCGGGCTTTTGTCCATATCAGACCTGTTTGACGAGGACTTGTGATGAAGTTTTAGTAGTTGCTTATCTAATTTGGTTCTTGGTTCATCATATTTTCTTATCCTCCTAATCAACATTGAACCGGTTTCTGGAATTTTAGTCACAACTTTGTACCCACTTTTTAAAGGGTCGTGCAAGTTCCATGACCAATACCATATAACATATAAGCTTTACTATCTCACATCAGCAATATGGGATTGGTTGGTGACTTATAAAGTTTACAAGTTAGCTTTTCTGAGTGAGCTCTATACCGAGCTTGTGGGTTGATCGACCTAGTATATATACTGCACAATTTGCAGAAGAGCATATTAAAGCCAAAATGGGCTATCTTGATTGTTGATGAATCACATCATGTACGTTTTACGAAACGGCCAAAAGAAGATGTGGGTGAGGCATAGTTTATATTATACTCGTATTTGGTTAAACATTGATTTCTTATAGATTTCAAGGGTAAGTAGTGTGTTGTGTCTAAACTCTAATGTTACATACACAAGCTAAACTTGATATCTCAACAAAGATCAGCTTATGCTTATCAGTTACTCACTCATCTATTAATTTACAAATTTATTTCTTTCAGTACTTCAATGCGTGTATCCTAATTTCTTATCATGTATTTCTCCTAGGTGCTAATAGACCATTTGACATTTTTCATCAAATAAACATGTTATGGTAGCTTTCATTGTTCCCTTTGTATTTTTCGGATAATTGTCGGATCATGTAATTCGGAATTTCGGATGATTTAAGTCAACTCGAAAACTGAACCGAATTCAAACTTGGTTTCGGTTTGATTCGTTTGCATCTTAATTTGGTTCGGTTTTACCAAAAAAAGTACCCCGAATAACTCAATCTGTATAAACCGAACAACCCAAAAACTATACCGATGAACACCCGGTATTCAATCTAGTTTTCTAGACAAGGCCCACTTTGTCTTAACTAGACAAGGCCCTTGATAACACTTAGCCCAAACTTGGTGTACATGATTTACTACTACTCAAACCCTAAACCTAGAATATATATGTAACCACTAACCCTAGTTCATTTCATTTAACAGCAGCCGAAGCTTTTTATTTGATCTATCCTTAAATCAAACACTCTTGTTATTTTCACATAATGTTGGTAACATATTTTGGAATGGGTTCAGTCGAAGCTTCTTGTAGCGGTGTTTTTCGGGGCTAAACTACTTTCATAATGATACTAACAGTGATGAAACCAAAAAAGAGGTGAGCTTTTTCAACATTCACTGTTTGTTTTTGCTTTTGTTTCGGCTTATATTTTATAAGCCCAGTTTTGTGGCTTATTTGGAGATTTATGGCATAATAAACTTATAAGCTGAAATATGGCTTATTCTTGTTTTTGAAAAATGTTTTTTATTTGACTTAATTAGTTTTGTTCACTCGGTTTGAAAGAGTTTAAGCAAATGAAGCCTAACAGCTTATTTTCTTATATATAAATTAGTTTTGTTCACACGGCTTGGAAACTTATTATCTGTATGGTTAAATCGAATGAATATAGCTTATAGGGTGTTTTAAACTTGTTCCTAATGTTTTTTCCAACTGAACAACTATGTGTTAAATTACCGCGGCATCAGTAAGTTACGGTATGCGTAGGCTCTGTGTCTTGTGTCTGCTACATGTTTTCGAGTGTTGACTTAATCTGTGTTGATATAGCTGTGGCAGATATGGCAACACCGATCGACAAAATTAACGGGGGATCTATTGTTTGATGTTAGCCCACAAACGGGTATTGACTTCAATGGTCCTATACCCGATTCGATAAAGATTGCCACCGACCCAAAGTATGGACTAGAGGAAGCAAGTGTGTACCCGTATTCTATTCTACCTAGAATTCTAAGGAATGGGAGAGGTAGGTTGTGGAAAGAATGTTACTACGAGACAACTCCAAAAGCTTATTTTAGATTTTGCATATAAAAAACCTTATGCTTATTAGTTACTCTAGGTCATTTGACATTTTTCATCAACATAAACATGCTATGGTAGCTTTCATTGTTCTCTTTGTTTGTTTGATAATTGTCGGATCATGTAATTCAGGTGATTTGAGTCGACCCGAAAACTGAACCGAATTCAAATTCGGTTTCCGATTCAATTCGTTAGCATTTAATACATTTCGATTTTACCAAAATAAATACCTCGAATAACTCAAACAATATAAACCGAGTAACCCGAAAACCATACCAAACACTCTGTATGCAAGCTAGTATTCTAGACAAGGCCCTTGATAGTAACAGTTAGCCCAAACCCAGTTTACACAATCTCCTACAAGTAGTCCATCACTGTTACTACTCCAACCCTAAACCTAGAATATATATAACCACTAACCCTAGTTCACTTCATTTATAAGCAGCCACCACTATAACACAAACAAAAAAAACCAGATCTAAAACACAACATGAAAACCTCTTTATTTGATCTATCCGAAAATCAAACACACTTGTTCTTTTCACATAATGTTGGAAACATATTTTGGAATGGGTTCGGTCGAAGCTTCTGGTAGCGGTGTTTTTCGGGGCTAAACTACTTTCATAATGATACTAACAGTGATGAAACCAAAAAAGAGGTGAGCTTTTTCAACATTCACTGTTTGTTTTTGCTTTTGGCTAATATAAAGTAGTATACAAGGATGATATGATTAAAGGGGCTGTTTGTTTCGGCTTATATTTTATAAGCCCAGTTTTGTGGCTTATTTGGAGATTTATGGCATAATAAACTTATAAGCAGAAATATGGCTTCTTCTTGTTTTTGAAAAATGTTTTTTTATTTGACTTAATTAGTTTTGTTCACTCGGCTTGAAAGAGTTTAAGCAAATGAAGCCTAACAGCTTATTTTCTTATATATAAATTAGTTTTGTTCACACGGCTTGGAAACTTATTATCTGTATGGTTAAATCGAATGAACAACTATGTGTTAAATTACCGCGGCATCAGTAAGTTATGGTATACATTGGCTCTGTGTCTGCTACATGTTTTCTAGTGTTGACTTAATCTGTGTTGATATAGCTGTGGCAGATATGGCAACACCGAGCGACAAAATTAATGGGGGGTCTATTGTTTGATGTTAGCCCACAAACGGGTATTGACTTCAATGGTCCTATACCCGATTCGATAAAGATTGTCACTGACCCAAAGTATGGACTAGAGGAAGCAAGTGTGTACCCGTATTCTATTCTACCTAGAATTCTAGGAAATGGGAGAGGTAGGTTGTGGAAAGAACGTTACTACGAGACAACTCCAAAAGAACGTTTTAGATTGAAGAGGATTTTTTGGATTGAGTTAAGAGAATACATCATACCCAATTTGCTTAAAATGTTTGGTGGAAACATGTTTCATCGAGTCAGATATCTGGTGGTTGGTTTGATGTTCATGGGTCCATTGGAAGATGGAAAAGTTGCTCTTAAGTACGCCACAGGCGAAGAGCCTTATCCTTATCGGCATCACCCTGATGACGTTGAGAAGATAGAGAATGGATCAATGAGGCACGCCATGCTGATTGTCGGTCTCAACACAGAGTCCAAGGACGAACGTAAACCTTTATGTTGGGTGAAGAAATCATTTGGAGACACTTGGGGTCTACGTGGTTATACTCGTGTGGGTATGGAGCTCTTAACACTACAACATTCGAGGCCTTCCCCGTCGAATTTTTTGACGTTTCCCCGGCGACATTTCGATGGGGAAGAGTTTCCCCATCGACATGTCAATGGGGATTCTTCGATGGGCAAGATTCGATGGGGATAGCTTCCCCATCGACAATCCCCATCGACACGCGGGACCCACGCCATTTTCAGCAATCAAAAAAGTGCCACGCTGGACGACTTTTCCCCGGCGACGTTTCGACGGGGAAATTCAAGTGCACTTAACAAAATAATTAATTAGGAAATGCTAATCTTCGTAAATTGTGTGTTTTCCCCGGCGACGCCTAGCCGGGGATACCACTAAATAATAATTAAATCGTCAAATGTTTTAACGACTTTTTAAAAAAGTCAAACTAAATCCAATATATCCCCGGCGACATGTCGCCGGGGAAGAGTCATGACTTTTTAAAAAGTCAAAGATGTATTTCTGACTAATAAAAGTCAAATTTTACTTGCAACTTTCCCCGGCGACACGTCGACGGGGAAACATGGTATTTTTTTTTATGCACAGCCTGCACAGCATGCGTTTTCCAGATTTTTTTCGGAATTTTTCCGGAAAAAATCTACCAAAACCTGAAACCTGTATGCAACAATATGTAATCTATCCAAATACACCACAACTCATACGAAATACACAAAACAATATAACGGATCAACGCATTCGATATATTAGACATAGAATCGTCCAAAATCTTACTAAACAAAGAAATAGTCTCAAAACGGGTGACCAATGTATTCACCAAGCTAGATCGATAACATGTTCTAATTAAACAAACCGGGAAGAAATTGTTAATGGTAGGAAAGCCTAAATAAACTACAAGTCACAAATACCATATGCTTACCCGACACAAACACCTAATCCTCATCCGACGAGTCGGTATCATCATCAACGATAATAAAGGGGTCCGGGTTGTCGTTCCCTCCGGTACTGCTACTAGTACCTACCGCTGGAGTTGAGTTAGATGCTGTAAGCATGTCAGAGAATCTGGGGTCTTGCCTGAAGTACTTGGTGATCATATTTAGCGTTTTGGTGATCTGGCTGTTCTTTTACTTTAACTTTTTATTATCTTTTTTCAGCTTATCAATTCCTGAGGCGTGATCAGGAAAAGCGGAGGAGTGGCGGTCAGACACGACCCTACCAATACCCGGGAGGTGCCCCCGACCCTTCGATGGGCGAACTTTCATCATGATTTCCTCCTCTGTGTACGGGACACCGCTGGGGGTGTTTGAACCTAAATCCCGTAACCTGATCATCTCATCCTACGTAATAAAAAAAACACAAGTTAGCTAATATATTAGTCAGGTTTCCCGGGTATGGTTTCTCGACAAATAATTAAAGTGCCATTATTTGAGACAAAACTTACATATAACGCTTGCTCCCCGGGGTCCTGGAAGGCGCCGCCTACTGTATGAAGACGGAAGAATGTGTCGATCAAAGACGGATACTCCTGTGTCTCTGAGTTACTCATCTGCACATACACACGTATATAAGACGCAACAAATAAAATACAAAAATATACAAAAAAAAAATCTACAAAAAAATTATAAAAAAATTATAAAAAAATTATAAAAAGATTTTAATGTTCATTACCATAAGATGTCGGAAAGCAGGAACAGAACGAGATCCTTGTCGGCTTACGGTCTTGCTCTTCGACCTGTTTTTGGAATTCTGTGCAGCCCGGGCAGCGTTCTTAGGATCACTCCAAAAAGTTATCTGCTTATCCCACTCTTCCTGCTCATAACCCGAGGGAGGGTTGCTTCGGATCCGCTCCACGTCAACATTGCCCTCAGCGTTACGGACCCACCACTGCGTCTTGAATGTTGTCTTGCTTGTGTTGTATGATTTCGTACAGTGAGCAGTTATGCCATTGTTGATTTTCGTCCATTCTGGTGATTCCCGGTGGGGACGGAGGTCAAACAGCGACTACAACCATATACAACAAAAACACAGTAAGAGATATAATTTACATATTTATATAAATTTGTTTATTTATTTATATGATATAAATAAACAAACCAATTTAAATAAATGATTTATCCAAATTTGTTTATTTATTTATATGATATAAATAAATAAACGAACTCAAATAAATAATTTATCCAAATTTATTTATTTATTTGTATTTATATCATATAAAATACATAAACGAATTTAGATAAATGTGCACAACGGAATAAATAAATATGATAAGGAAATATAAACATAAAATAATAATGAAATCACTTACCGCCAATTCCGCGGTGACGGATGCCCTTATATGCTCCGGTATCGCCTCCCAAGTAGGGTAGTACATGGGCAACTTTCTCATCGCTTCCCCAAGGACGTTGCCCCATTTGCCGGCATTCAGACCGGTAGGCATCCGGGTCTTCTGGTCCTCCAAATCAAACTGAATCGGCAAGCGGCCACTTGTTTGAACATCGAGGCGAGTTGCTAAGTTACGGGTGTCTGAGCGGGTATTCAACCTGCCCGCGGCCCTTCCACCCAAGTTAGGCTTTCGCTTGCCTTTGCCTGCAAAATCAAGTGAGTGATAAAATCATAAAAATTAAAAGCAAGCAAATTCAATGTATCAAGTTTAAGCTTGTATTACAATAATCAAGAATTTCTCACCTCGGTTATTGAAGCAATCCCCGGTGGGATTCTGAGATGGGGGGCGACGATCCTCACCTCCACCGTCACCGCCGTGACCCCGTGCAACATCTGCCGACATCTGTACAGTAGCATTAGGATAACATAGAATAAAATAAACAAAGCATGCACACATCCAAATAAATATACACATTTTAAACAATCCACAATAGTTGCATTCATTCAAATAAATGTCTTTTACAAGTTACAACTAAAAATCAATCTTCTTCTTCACTAGAATAAACTTTGTCTTGACCATCATCAAGATCAAGGTTGACACCTTCATCGTCGGACGAATCTGCTAAATCATGAGGAATGGGGTCTTCCTCGTCAATAATATCGTCATCAACATCAACATCAATGATATCTATATCTGGTGGTGCGTCAACATCTACTGATTCACCTTCTATATGCAAGGCCGGTATATCCAAGTCGTCAGTACGAGTAGAAAGTGTGAGATCAGATGAGTTGGTGGCATGTATGGCGTCCTCTACCTCAATGACACCCCCGTTGTTAAACTTTGTATGACTAATGTGTTCGACGACCCTCCAATCGGGTGGTCGTCTTGCTAAATCTTCAAGGTAGAAGCATTGTTTGACTTGTGTTGCGAGAATGTATTGATCTTCTGTAAAACTCTCAGCATTTGTCCGGATTTGTATCATGTTGTTTCTAATGACACATCTTTTGACACGTCTTCTTTCTTCAGTGTCGAACCACTTAACTCGGAACAACAAAGTAGAGTACCTAAAGTACACGAACTCGAGGATTTCTTCAAGCTGACCATAATACATTTTTCCTCGTGGACCAGGCGAACAAATGCCGCTGCTTTGAGTTGTACGACGTGCATCTTTGCTGTGCACGACAAACCTCACACCATCAACTATACAAGAGGTGAGTGAGAATGGAGTTGATGTTGGCCCACAAGCCAAAGCGAATAACTCGCCGTCTTCGGTAACACGTGGGTCATTGTCTACTCTAAGTCGACGGACCTATGAACACAAAATATCATGTCGTTATTTATACACTTACAATTTTTTGTTTTTTTTTGTTTTTTTGTATTTTTTATTTATTTTTTATTTATTTTAGAATAAGTATACCTTATCCTCAAACCAGCCGGGAAATTCCTTTGCCATGTCTTTGTTGTTTTTGTTCGGAAATTCACTGAAAGATGTTCATGGTGTTAGAATAAGTCGTCGAAAATACAAGTTAAGAAAAATAGGTTTAAAAATAAAAACGCGTACCTCTTGAACTTGGCCCGGTACGTGTCGATTTCAGGACTATTGTGAAGTACATACCACCTCACTTTCTTCAGTTCTTCAGGATCAAATCTACTAATCGAACGGGCCGCAAGCGGTCTACATGATGATTTGAACACCTGAAACTGAAACTCTGGAGTAGGGGCATCCACATTACGGTCGGGACGATTAAATTTGGTGGTAACATCCCGAAAATAATTAGAGCTGAAAGTCAATGCTTCTTGTGCAACATAACCCTCCGCAATAGAACCTTCCGGCTTAGCTTTATTTCGTACAAAGTTTTTTAGCGTCTTCATAAACCTTTCAAATGGATACATCCACCGTGGGCGAATAGGCCCGCCCCATATGGCCTTTTCAGGTAAATGGATAACCAGGTGAATCATAATGTCAAAGAAAGCAGGAGGATATATGGCCTCAAGATTGCACAGAATATCGATCACTTTTTTCTGAGCCTTCACCATGTCATCCACCATCAAAGTTGTAGAGCAGATTTGCTTAAAGAATGAACATAGCTCCATAAGTGGTTTTGCAACGTCAGCCCGCAAGTAATTCTAAAGACCATAAGGAAGTAAACGTTGCATCATTATATGACAGTCATGAGACTTCAAGCCCGTTATATTCGTATCATTATCGGTGACTCTGTGCTTGAAGTTAGAGCCGAAACCATCCGGTAGTTTAACTCCTTTAATGTACTGACAAATTTTTTTTCTATTCTCTGGTGTCAAAGAATAGACAGCTTGAGGCTTCGAACACTTCCCGTTTTTGTTTTTGCCGAGCCACAAGCCCATTCGAATGCCCAGCTTTTCCAAGTCTTGTCTTGCCTTGGCGGTATCTTTAGATTTGTCATTCATTAGCAAAGTGTTCAAAATACTCTCCAACACATTCTTTTCTATATGCATGACATCCAAATTGTGTTTTAACGTAAGATAAGACCAATACTCAAGCTCATAAAAAATAGACTTTTTAGTCCAGTTCAGCTCGACAGCAGGATCACGTTTAATCTTCACGCCCCCATGTAACAGATGTTTACCCGGCTTACGCACGCGCAATCTAGCAAGTTGACGCAAGATAGCACCCCGGTCAAATTTTCTAGGCGCGTCTCCGTGTTTAGTTTTACCGTTCATATCAAGTGATTTCCTATATTTATGAGATTTGGGTAAGAATCTTCTGTGGCCCACATAAGCTGTTTTGCCTAACACACGCTCAGATGGAGTGTCTACATTACACGTAGGGCATGCCCGGTAACCTTGCCCACTCCACCCAGACAAACTACTACGAGCAGGAAAATCATTGATGGTCCATAAAACCATTGCTCTCATTTTGAAGTTCTCGCCTTTATGACTGTCTACAGTATCGACACCTTTCCATAACAGCTTTAGGTCATCGATCAACGGCCTCAAGTAAACATCCATGTCCTTGCCCGGGGATTTAGGGCCAGGAATTAACAACGTCAGCATGAAAGAAGTCTCTTTCATACATAACCACGGAGGCAGATTGTATGTTGTCAGTATCACCGGCCACATGCTGTAAGACTGACTAAGGTTGCCGAACGGATTGAAACCATCAGCAGCTAACCCTAGTCGAACATTTCTCGGTTCTGCAGCAAACTCTGAATACCTAGCGTCAAATTCCTTCCATGCTTTACCATCAACCGGGTGTTGCATCTTACCGGGCTCCGTACACTTTCCGGTAGCATGCCAAATCATTTCCTTTGCAGTGTGACTAGACTTGTACAAACGTTGTAGTCTAGGAATAATCGGAAAGTAACGCAAAACCTTCTTAGGAACTTTCTTACCTGGTGTGTTACTGTCTTTCCATCTACTCGTGTTACACACCGGACAGAATTGCAGATTTATGTTTGTTTCGCCCCAAAAGAGGAAGCAATCATTTACACAAGCATGAATCGATTCGTACCCTAACCCGATGGTTTTAAATGTCTTTTTTATTGCATAGTATGACGGTGGCATTTTGAATCCTTTATCGGAGGGAAATACCAATGCTAAAAACTTTAGGATTTCATTGAATATAGTATCGGTGATTTTACCTTTAGCCTTAAAATATGAAAACTTTGCCATAAAGTCTAATCGAGTGTATTGGAATCTTTGTACAGCTCCTCCTCGGCACTGGCATATAATGCTTCGAACTCGGTACGTTTAGCTGGAGTCGGAGTCGGGTTGTTACTTGTCTCACCTTGAGTTGGCTCATTTTGTTCATTAATGATTGGAGGAACATAGCTAAGATCATCAAGGCACGCTGTCATGTCACTTATCAGAGGTTCTCTTGTGTTATCTATTACTGGCGGGGGCGGAGGAAGTTTTGGTTCACCGTGGTATTCCCACGTTTGATAACTATTGTTCCACCCATTATTTGAAATGTGAATTTTAAGGTCAATAAGGGACACCCACAATGCGTTTATACATTTTCTGCATGGACATCTTATTAAACCGGTATGCTTATCCACGAACTGCTTGCAATGCTCGATAAACTTTGCAAGACCGTAATAAAATGCTGGTTCATGTTTCCCAAAACGTATCCAACCCTTATCAATTACAATAACTGCGTTTTAACGATACAATTAGTTATTCTATGCAACTTAATTAAACACGTTCAAACGAGGAATACTAAAAAATATAATTATATATTTTATAAATAATAATTAGTATTATATCAAATTATAAATAATAATTAAAAAGATATAATTATTATTTATAAAGTATATATAATTATATAATATTATTTATAAAAGATATAATTATCAAGTATACAAGATGTTTTGTTCACCTAGTGCAACTATGGAAAGCAATCCTAACCCACTCTTTGAATGCTCCGTCTCATATATGAATGCGTATAACAGATTTACTATTTGAGAAAATTTCGACAGCATTTCCCCTCAACTCCCCAAATATGTGTTTAAAGACATATTCGTAGGAGTAAAGGAGAAACACTGTCGAAATCATCTCAAATAATAAACCCATTATACGCATTCATATCCTAAATGAGACAAAACATTCAAAAAGCAGTCCCAAACAGGGGACTTTCCGAAGTTAATTCCTAATAAATTAACTTCGGACGGGTTTTCTATAGGATAATTAATTTCAGACGGGAATTTTCCGAAATTAATCGCTAAAATCCTAAAACATTCCTAAATGTTTAGTTCAATAAAAAAATAAATAATATACGCATATACAGGAGTTGTTTAAAAAAGATGTTTAAAAACAACTTATTCTAATAAGTTGTTTAAAAGCAGCTTATCATAATAAGCTGTTTAGAAATAGCTTAATAAACTGTTTAAAAACAACTTATTTTAATAAGCTGTTTAGAAACAACTTATCATAATAAGCTGTTTAAAATAAGTTGTTATGATAAACTTATGAGAATAATGTGAAGGAGTGTTTGGATATACGTTTAACACGAATTAACAAGTTTCTACATCCCCGACGACATGTCCCCGGGGAATCAAAATAAAAAAATATTTTAAAAAGCATAACAAAATCATATTAAAAAGAAGAAAAACATACTTATCTGGCTGTGTCGGGATGAGTCGCCGGTACGGTTGTGATCGGGGATGCGGCTCCGGCAAAAAGACGAGGCTACAATAACGTAAAACAAACACATTAAATTATCAGTTATAACTAAATAATCAAACCAATTATCAAAATTAAAAAAATAAAATTAAAAATCAAAACCAATTATTAAAATTAAAAAAAAAAATTAAAATTAAATAAATAATCTAACCAATTCGCAGTGGGTAATGTGGTGGTGATTGATGGAGATGACGGCGGGTGGTGGTGCTGGAGATGACAGTGTTGGTGGTGGTGACGGGGTGACGTGATGCTGGAGATGATGGTGGTGCTGGTAACGGGGTGACACGGTGGTGGTGGGGATGGGTGGTGATGTAGATGGTGGCGATGGGTGGTGATGTAGATGGTGGCGATGGGTGGTGATGTAGATGGTGGCGATGAGGATAGATGAAGATGGTGGTGATGTTTGCTCGTTTCTTTTTTTTTTATAATGAATATGATAGATGAATAAAAAGCGGATTTATCTTATCCTATTCAGGGAGTTTCCCCGGCGACTAGTTGACGGGGAAACTTAGGATTTGTCGTCTAGCAAAAAAAGGCGCGTTATCTAAAATTTTTGGTGGGTAGTTTCCCCGGAGACCCGTAGATGGGGAAACCCTCGTTTTTGTCGTCTAGCAGAAAAGGGCGCCTAGCCCAAAATGTGTCGGTGGCTTTCCCCGGCGACAGTCGCCGGGGTTTCTTTAGTTCAGAATATTTTTTTTTTGACAATAACTATTATACATAATATTTATAAAATAATATATATAAATAATATACTATTTATAATATTTTATAAATAATATTTATACTTTAATAATATTTATAAAATAATATTTTATCTTTTTAGTATAACTATTAATAACTAAAATAATATTTAAACTTTACTAATATTTATAAAATTATATTTTAGTTTTTTTAACTATAACTATTAATAATTAAAATAATATTTACAAAATAATATTTAAATTTTACTAATATTTATAAAATAATATTTTATCTTTTTAGTATAACCATTAATAACTAAAATAATATTTAAACTTTACTAATATTTATAAAATAATATTTTATCTTTTTACTATAAATATTAATAATTAAAATAATATTTAATATCTTTATTTCTTCCGATCCGGTCAATTTATTTTCTCGGTAAATAATATTTATAAACGTATAACCATAACAAACCGGGTCATCCGTTGAAGATCAAACGTATAACCATAACAAACCGAGTCATCCGTTAAAGATCAAACGTATAACCATAACAAACCGAGTCATCCATTGAAGATCAAACGTATAACCATAACAAACCGAGTCATCCTTTGAAGATCAAACGTATAACCATAACAAACCGAGTCATCCTTTGAAGATCAAACGTATAACCATAACAAACCGAGTCATCCGTTAAAGATCAAACGTATAACCATAACAAACCGAGTCATCCTTTGAAGATCAGACGTATAACCATAACAAACCGAGTCATCCATTGAAGATCAAGCGTATAACCATAACAAACCGAGTCATCCGTTAAAGATCAAACGTATAACCATAACAAACCGAGTCATCCATTGAAGATCAAACGTATAACCATAACAAACCGAGTCATCCATTGAAGATCAAACGTATAACCATAACAAACCGAGTCATCCATTGAAGATCAAACGTATAACCATAACAAACCGAGTCATCCATTGAAGATCAAACGTATAACCATAACAAACCGAGTCATCCGTTGAACATCAAACGTATAACCATAACAAACCGAGTCATCCGTTGAACATCAAACGTATAACCATAACAAACCGAGTCATCCGTTGAAGATCAAACGTATAACCATAACAAACCGAGTCATCCTTTGAAGATCAAACGTATAACCATAACAAACCGAGTCATCCGTTGAAGATCAAACGTATAACCATAACAAACCGAGTCATCCGTTAAAGATCAAACGTATAACCATAACAAACCGAGTCATCCATTGAAGATCAAACGTATAACCATAACAAACCGAGTCATCCTTTGAAGATCAAACGTATAACCATAACAAACCGAGTCATCCATTGAACGTCAAACGTATAACCATAACAAACCGAGTCATCCGTTGAACATCAAACGTATAACCATAACAAACCGAGTCATCCGTTGAAGATCAAACGTATAACCATAACAAACCGAGTCATCCTTTGAAGATCAAACGTATAACCATAACAAACCGAGTCATCCTTTGAAGATCAAACGTATAACCATAACAAACCGAGTCATCCTTTGAAGATCAAACGTATAACCATAACAAACCGAGTCATCCTTTGAAGATCAAACGTATAACCATAACAAACCGAGTCATCCGTTAAAGATCAAACGTATAACCATAACAAACCGAGTCATCCGTTGAAGATCAAACGTATAACCATAACAAACCGAGTCATCCGTTAAAGATCAAACGTATAACCATAACAAACCTAGTCATCCATTGAAGATCAAACGTATAACCATAACAAACCGAGTCATCCTTTGAAGATCAAACGTATAACCATAACAAACCGAGTCATCCATTGAACATCAAACGTATAACCATAACAAACCGAGTCAACCGTTGAACATCAAACGTATAACCATAACAAACCGAGTCATCCGTTGAAGATCAAACGTATAACCATAACAAACCGAGTCATCCTTTGAATATCAAACGTATAACCATAACAAACCGAGTCATCCTTTGAAGATCAAACGTATAACCATAACAAACCGAGTCATCCTTTGAAGATCAAACGTATAACCATAACAAACCGAGTCATCCATTGAAGATCAAACGTATAACCATAACAAACCGAGTCATCCGTTGAAGATCAAACGTATAACCATAACAAACCGAGTCATCCGTTGAAGATCAAACGTATAACCATAACAAACCGAGTCATCCGTTAAAGATCAAACGTATAACCATAACCAACCTAGTCATCCATTGAAGATCAAACGTATAACCATAACAAACCGAGTCATCCTTTGAAGATCAAACGTATAACCATAACAAACCGAGTCATCCATTGAACATCAAACGTATAACCATAACAAACCGAGTCATCCGTTGAAGATCAAACGTATAACCATAACAAACCGAGTCATCCTTTGAAGATCAAACGTATAACCATAACAAACCGAGTCATCCGTTGAAGATCAAACGTATAACCATAACAAACCGAGTCATCCTTTGAAGATCAAACGTATAACCATAACAAACCGAGTCATCCATTGAACATCAAACGTATAACCATAACAAACCGAGTCATCCGTTGAACATCAAACGTATAACCATAACAAATCGAGTCATCCATTGAAGATCAAACGTATAACCATAACAAACCGAGTCATCCTTTGAAGATCAAACGTATAACCATAACAAACCGAGTCATCCGTTAAAGATCAAACGTATAACCATAACAAACCGAGTCATCCGTTGAAGATCAAACTTATAACCATAACAAACCGAGTCATCCGTTAAAGATCAAACGTATAACCATAACAAACCTAGTCATCCATTGAAGATCAAACGTATAACCATAACAAACCGAGTCATCCTTTGAAGATCAAACGTATAACCATAACAAACCGAGTCATCCGTTGAACATCAGACGTATAACCATAACAAACCGAGTCATCCGTTAAAGATCAAACGTATAACCATAACAAACCGAGTCATCCTTTGAAGATCAGACGTATAACCATAACAAACCGAGTCATCCATTGAAGATCAAGCGTATAACCATAACAAACCGAGTCATCCGTTAAAGATCAAACGTATAACCATAACAAACCGAGTCATCCATTGAAGATCAAACGTATAACCATAACAAACCGAGTCATCCATTGAAGATCAAACGTATAACCATAACAAACCGAGTCATCCATTGAACATCAAACGTATAACCATAACAAACCGAGTCATCCGTTGAACATCAAACGTATAACCATAACAAACTGAGTCATCCGTTGAACATCAAACGTATAACCATAACAAACCGAGTCATCCGTTGAAGATCAAACGTATAACCATAACAAACCGAGTCATCCTTTGAAGATCAAACGTATAACCATAACAAACCGAGTCATCCGTTGAAGATCAAACGTATAACCATAACAAACCGAGTCATCCGTTAAAGATCAAACGTATAACCATAACAAATCGAGTCATCCATTGAAGATCAAACGTATAACCATAACAAACCGAGTCATCCTTTGAAGATCAAACGTATAACCATAACAAACCGAGTCATCCATTGAACATCAAACGTATAACCATAACAAACCGAGTCATCCGTTGAAGATCAAACGTATAACCATAACAAACCGAGTCATCCTTTGAAGATCAAACGTATAACCATAACAAACCGAGTCATCCTTTGAAGATCAAACGTATAACCATAACAAACCGAGTCATCCGTTGAAGATCAAACGTATAACCATAACAAACCGAGTCATCCTTTGAAGATCAAACGTATAACCATAACAAACCGAGTCATCCGTTAAAGATCAAACGTATAACCATAACAAACCGAGTCATCCGTTGAAGATCAAACGTATAACCATAACAAACCGAGTCATCCGTTAAAGATCAAACGTATAACCATAACCAACCTAGTCATCCATTGAAGATCAAACGTATAACCATAACAAACCGAGTCATCCTTTGAAGATCAAACGTATAACCATAACAAACCGAGTCATCCGTTAAAGATCAAACGTATAACCATAACAAACCGAGTCATCCGTTGAAGATCAAACGTATAACCATAACAAACCGAGTCATCCGTTAAAGATCAAACGTATAACCATAACCAACCTAGTCATCCATTGAAGATCAAACGTATAACCATAACAAACTGAGTCATCCTTTGAAGATCAAACGTATAACCATAACAAACCGAGTCATCCATTGAACATCAAACGTATAACCATAACAAACCGAGTCATCCATTGAAGATCAAACGTATAACCATAGCAAACCGAGTCATCCTTTGAAGATCAAACGTATAACCATAACAAACCGAGTCATCCGTTGAAGATCAAACGTATAACCATAACAAACCGAGTCATCCTTTGAAGATCAAACGTATAACCATAACAAACCGAGTCATCCATTGAACATCAAACGTATAACCATAACAAACCGAGTCATCCGTTGAACATCAAACGTATAACCATAACAAATCGAGTCATCCATTGAAGATCAAACGTATAACCATAACAAACCGAGTCATCCTTTGAAGATCAAACGTATAACCATAACAAACCGAGTCATCCGTTAAAGATCAAACGTATAACCATAACAAACCGAGTCATCCGTTGAAGATCAAACGTATAACCATAACAAATCGAGTCATCCGTTAAAGATCAAACGTATAATCATAACAAACCTAGTCATCCATTGAAGATCAAACGTATAACCATAACAAACCGAGTCATCCTTTGAAGATCAAACGTATAACCATAACAAACCGAGTCATCCATTGAACATCAAACGTATAACCATAACAAACCGAGTCATCCGTTGAAGATCAAACGTATAACCATAACAAACCGAGTCATCCTTTGAAGATCAAACGTATAACCATAACAAACCGAGTCATCCTTTGAAGATCAAACGTATAACCATAACAAACCGAGTCATCCTTTGAAGATCAAACGTATAACCATAACAAACCGAGTCATCCTTTGAAGATCAAACGTATAACCATAACAAACCGAGTCATCCGTTAAAGATCAAACGTATAACCATAACAAACCGAGTCATCCGTTGAAGATCAAACGTATAACCATAACAAACCGAGTCATCCGTTAAAGATCAAACGTATAACCATAACCAACCTAGTCATCCATTGAAGATCAAACGTATAACCATAACAAACCGAGTCATCCTTTGAAGATCAAACGTATAACCATAACAAACCGAGTCATCCGTTAAAGATCAAACGTATAACCATAACAAACCGAGTCATCCGTTGAAGATCAAACGTATAACCATAACAAACCGAGTCATCCGTTAAAGATCAAACGTATAACCATAACCAACCTAGTCATCCATTGAAGATCAAACGTATAACCATAACAAACTGAGTCATCCTTTGAAGATCAAACGTATAACCATAACAAACCGAGTCATCCATTGAACATCAAACGTATAACCATAACAAACCGAGTCATCCATTGAAGATCAAACGTATAACCATAACAAACCGAGTCATCCTTTGAAGATCAAACGTATAACCATAACAAACCGAGTCATCCGTTGAAGATCAAACGTATAACCATAACAAACCGAGTCATCCTTTGAAGATCAAACGTATAACCATAACAAACCGAGTCATCCATTGAACATCAAACGTATAACCATAACAAACCGAGTCATCCGTTGAACATCAAACGTATAACCATAACAAATCGAGTCATCCATTGAAGATCAAACGTATAACCATAACAAACTGAGTCATCCTTTGAAGATCAAACGTATAACCATAACAAACCGAGTCATCCGTTAAAGATCAAACGTATAACCATAACAAACCGAGTCATCCGTTGAAGATCAAACGTATAACCATAACAAATCGAGTCATCCGTTAAAGATCAAACGTATAATCATAACAAACCTAGTCATCCATTGAAGATCAAACGTATAACCATAACAAACCGAGTCATCCTTTGAAGATCAAACGTATAACCATAACAAACCGAGTCATCCGTTGAACATCAAACGTATAACCATAACAAACCGAGTCATCCGTTGAACATCAAACGTATAACCATAACAAACCGAGTCATCCGTTGAAGATCAAACGTATAACCATAACAAACCGAGTCATCCTTTGAAGATCAAACGTATAACCATAACAAACCGAGTCATCCTTTGAAGATCAAACGTATAACCATAACAAACCGAGTCATCCATTGAACATCAAACGTATAACCATAACAAACCGAGTCATCCGTTGAAGATCAAACGTATAACCATAACAAACCGAGTCATCCTTTGAAGATCAAACGTATAAACATAACAAACCGAGTCATCCGTTGAAGATCAAACGTATAACCATAACAAACCGAGTCATCCGTTGAAGATCAAACGTATAACCATAACAAACCGAGTCATCCGTTAAAGATCAAACGTATAACCATAACAAACCTAGTCATCCATTGAAGATCAAACGTATAACCATAACAAACTGAGTCATCCTTTGAAGATCAAACGTATAACCATAACAAACCGAGTCATCCATTGAACATCAAACGTATAACCATAACAAACCAAGTCATCCGTTGAACATCAAACGTATAACCATAACAAACCGAGTCATCCGTTGAAGATCAAACGTATAACCATAACAAACCGAGTCATCCTTTGAAGATCAAACGTATAACCATAACAAACCGAGTCATCCTTTGAAGATCAAACGTATAACCATAACAAACCGAGTCATCCATTGAAGATCAAACGTATAACCATAACAAACCGAGTCATCCATTAAACATCAAACGTATAACCATAACAAACCGAGTCATCCGTTGAACATCAAACGTATAACCATAACAAACCGAGTCATCCGTTGAACATCAAACGTATAACCATAACAAACCGAGTCATCCGTTGAAGATCAAACGTATAACCATAACAAACCGAGTCATCCTTTGAAGATCAAACGTATAACCATAACAAACCTAGTCATCCATTGAAGATCAAACGTATAACCATAACAAACCGAGTCATCCTTTGAAGATCAAACGTATAACCATAACAAACCGAGTCATCCGTTAAAGATCAAACGTATAACCATAACAAACCGAGTCATCCGTTGAACATCAAACGTATAACCATAACAAACCGAGTCATCCGTTGAAGATCAAACGTATAACCATAACAAACCGAGTCATCCTTTGAAGATCAAACGTATAACCATAACAAACCTAGTCATCCATTGAAGATCAAACGTATAACCATAACAAACCGAGTCATCCTTTGAAGATCAAACGTATAACCATAACAAACCTAGTCATCCATTGAAGATCAAACGTATAACCATAACAAACCGAGTCATCCTTTGAAGATCAAACGTATAACCATAACAAACCGAGTCATCCGTTAAAGATCAAACGTATAACCATAACAAACCGAGTCATCCGTTGAAGATCAAACGTATAACCATAACAAACCGAGTCATCCGTTAAAGATCAAACGTATAACCATAACAAACCTAGTCATCCATTAAAGATCAAACGTATAACCATAAAAAACCGAGTCATCCTTTGAAGATCAAACGTATAACCATAACAAACCGAGTCATCCGTTAAAGATCAAACGTATAACCATAACAAACCGAGTCATCCGTTGAACATCAAACGTATAACCATAACAAACCGAGTCATCCGTTGAAGATCAAACGTATAACCATAACAAACCGAGTCATCCTTTGAAGATCAAACGTATAACCATAACAAACCTAGTCATCCATTGAAGATCAAACGTATAACCATAACAAACCGAGTCATCCTTTGAAGATCAAACGTATAACCATAACAAACTGATTCATCCGTTGAACATCAAACGTATAACCATAACAAACCGAGTCATCCGTTGAACATCAAACGTATAACCATAACAAACCGAGTCATCCGTTGAAGATCAAACGTATAACCATAACAAACCGAGTCATCCTTTGAAGATCAAACGTATAACCATAACAAACCTAGTCATCCATTGAAGATCAAACGTATAACCATAACAAACCGAGTCATCCTTTGAAGATCAAACGTATAACCATAACAAACCGAGTCATCCGTTAAAGATCAAACGTATAACCATAACAAACCGAGTCATCCGTTGAACATCAAACGTATAACCATAACAAACCGAGTCATCCTTTGGAGATCAAACGTATAACCATAACAAACCTAGTCATCCATTGAAGATCAAACGTATAACCATAACAAACCGAGTCATCCTTTGAAGATCAAACGTATAACCATAACAAACCGAGTCATCCGTTAAAGATCAAACGTATAAACATAACAAACCGAGTCATCCGTTGAAGATCAAACGTATAACCATAACAAACCGAGTCATCCGTTAAAGATCAAACGTATAACCATAACAAACCTAGTTATCCATTGAAGATCAAACGTATAACCATAACAAACCGAGTCATCCTTTGAAGATCAAACGTATAACCATAACAAACCGAGTCATCCGTTAAAGATCAAACGTATAACCATAACAAACCGAGTCATCCGTTGAACATCAAACGTATAACCATAACAAACCGAGTCATCCGTTGAAGATCAAACGTATAACCATAACAAACCGAGTCATCCTTTGAAGATCAAACGTATAACCATAACAAACTTAGTAATCCATTGAAGATCAAACGTATAACCATAACAAACCGAGTCATCCTTTGAAGATCAAACGTATAACCATAACAAACTGAGTCATCCGTTGAACATCAAACGTATAACCATAACAAACCGAGTCATCCGTTGAACATCAAACGTATAACCATAACAAACCGAGTCATCCGTTGAAGATCAAACGTATAACCATAACAAACCGAGTCATCCTTTGAAGATCAAACGTATAACCATAACAAACCTAGTCATCCATTGAAGATCAAACGTATAACCATAACAAACCGAGTCATCCTTTGAAGATCAAACGTATAACCATAACAAACCGAGTCATCCGTTAAAGATCAAACGTATAACCATAACAAACCGAGTCATCCGTTGAACATCAAACGTATAACCATAACAAACCGAGTCATCCGTTGAAGATCAAACGTATAACCATAACAAACCGAGTCATCCTTTGAAGATCAAACGTATAACCATAACAAACCTAGTCATCCATTGAAGATCAAACGTATAACCATAACAAACCGAGTCATCCTTTGAAGATCAAACGTATAACCATAACAAACCGAGTCATCCGTTGAACATCAAACGTATAACCATATCAAACCGAGTCATCCGTTGAACATCAAACGTATAACCATAACAAACCGAGTCATCCGTTGAAGATCAAACGTATAACCATAACAAACCGAGTCATCCTTTGAAGATCAAACGTATAACCATAACAAACCTAGTCATCCATTGAAGATCAAACGTATAACCATAACAAACCGAGTCATCCTTTGAAGATCAAACGTATAACCATAACAAACCGAGTCATCCATTGAAGATCAAACGTATAACCATAACAAACCGAGTCATCCTTTGAAGATCAAACGTATAACCATAACAAACCGAGTCATCCGTTGAACATCAAACGTATAACCATAACAAACCGAGTCATCCGTTGAACATCAAACGTATAACCATAACAAACCGAGTCATCCGTTGAAGATCAAACGTATAACCATAACAAACCGAGTCATCCTTTAGAGATCAAACGTATAACCATAACAAACCTAGTCATCCATTGAAGATCAAACGTATAACCATAACAAACCGAGTCATCCTTTGAAGATCAAACGTATAACCATAACAAACCGAGTCATCCGTTAAAGATCAAACGTATAACCATAACAAACCGAGTCATCCGTTGAAGATCAAACGTATAACCATAACAAACCGAGTCATCCGTTAAAGATCAAACGTATAACCATAACAAACCTAGTCATCCATTGAAGATCAAACGTATAACCATAACAAACCGAGTCATCCTTTGAAGATCAAACGTATAACCATAACAAACCGAGTCATCCGTTAAAGATCAAACGTATAACCATAACAAACCGAGTCATCCGTTGAACATCAAACGTATAACCATAACAAACCGAGTCATCCGTTGAAGATCAAACGTATAACCATAACAAACCGAGTCATCCTTTGAAGATCAAACGTATAACCATAACAAACCTAGTAATCCATTGAAGATCAAACGTATAACCATAACAAACCGAGTCATCCTTTGAAGATCAAACGTATAACCATAACAAACTGAGTCATCCGTTGAACATCAAACGTATAACCATAACAAACCGAGTCATCCGTTGAACATCAAACGTATAACCATAACAAACCGAGTCATCCGTTGAAGATCAAACGTATAACCATAACAAACCGAGTCATCCTTTGAAGATCAAACGTATAACCATAACAAACCTAGTCATCCATTGAAGATCAAACGTATAACCATAACAAACCGAGTCATCCTTTGAAGATCAAACGTATAACCATAACAAACCGAGTCATCCGTTAAAGATCAAACGTATAACCATAACAAACCGAGTCATCCGTTGAACATCAAACGTATAACCATAACAAACCGAGTCATCCGTTGAAGATCAAACGTATAACCATAACAAACCGAGTCATCCTTTGAAGATCAAACGTATAACCATAACAAACCTAGTCATCCATTGAAGATCAAACGTATAACCATAACAAACCGAGTCATCCTTTGAAGATCAAACGTATAACCATAACAAACCGAGTCATCCGTTGAACATCAAACGTATAACCATAACAAACCGAGTCATCCGTTGAACATCAAACGTATAACCATAACAAACCGAGTCATCCGTTGAAGATCAAACGTATAACCATAACAAACCGAGTCATCCTTTGAAGATCAAACGTATAACCATAACAAACCTAGTCATCCATTGAAGATCAAACGTATAACCATAACAAACCGAGTCATCCTTTGAAGATCAAACGTATAACCATAACAAACCGAGTCATCCGTTAAAGATCAAACGTATAACCATAACAAACCGAGTCATCCGTTAAAGATCAAACGTATAACCATAACAAACCTAGTCATCCATTGAAGATCAAACGTATAACCATAACAAACCGAGTCATCCTTTGAAGATCAAACGTATAACCATAACAAACCGAGTCATCCTTTGAAGATCAAACGTATAACCATAACAAACCGAGTCATCCTTTGAAGATCAAACGTATAACCATAACAAACCGAGTCATCCATTGAAGATCAAACGTATAACCATAACAAACCGAGTCATCCGTTAAAGATCAAACGTATAACCATAACCAACCTAGTCATCCATTGAAGATCAAACGTATAACCATAACAAACCGAGTCATCCTTTGAAGATCAAACGTATAACCATAACAAACCGAGTCATCCATTGAACATCAAACGTATAACCATAACAAACCAGTCATCCGTTGAAGATCAAACGTATAACCATAACAAACCGAGTCATCCTTTGAAGATCAAACGTATAACCATAACAAACCGAGTCATCCGTTGAAGATCAAACGTATAACCATAACAAACCGAGTCATCCGTTAAAGATCAAACGTAAAACCATAACAAACCGAGTCATCCATTGAAGATCAAACGTATAACCATAACAAACCGAGTCATCCGTTAAAGATCAAACGTATAACCATAACAAACCGAGTCATCCATTGAAGATCAAACGTATAACCATAACAAACCGAGTCATCCTTTGAAGATCAAACGTATAACCATAACAAACCGAGTCATCCGTTAAAGATCAAACGTATAACCATAACAAACCGAGTCATCCGTTGAAGATCAAACGTATAACCATAACAAACCGAGTCATCCGTTAAAGATCAAACGTATAACCATAACAAACCTAGTCATCCATTGAAGATCAAACGTATAACCATAACAAACCGAGTCATCCTTTGAAGATCAAACGTATAACCATAACAAACCGAGTCATCCGTTAAAGATCAAACGTATAACCATAACAAACCGAGTCATCCGTTGAACATCAAACGTATAACCATAACAAACCGAGTCATCCGTTGAAGATCAAACGTATAACCATAACAAACCGAGTCATCCTTTGAAGATCAAACGTATAACCATAACAAACCTAGTCATCCATTGAAGATCAAACGTATAACCATAACAAACCGAGTCATCCTTTGAAGATCAAACGTATAACCATAACAAACCGAGTCATCCGTTGAACATCAAACGTATAACCATAACAAACCGAGTCATCCGTTGAACATCAAACGTATAACCATAACAAACCGAGTCATCCGTTGAAGATCAAACGTATAACCATAACAAACCGAGTCATCCATTGAAGATCAAACGTATAACCATAACAAACCTAGTCATCGATTGAAGATCAAACGTATAACCATAACAAACCGAGTCATCCTTTGAAGATCAAACGTATAACCATAACAAACCGAGTCATCCGTTAAAGATCAAACGTATAACCATAACAAACCGAGTCATCCGTTGAACATCAAACGTATAACCATAACAAACCGAGTCATCCGTTGAAGATCAAACGTATAACCATAACAAACCGAGTCATCCTTTGAAGATCAAACGTATAACCATAACAAACCTAGTCATCCATTGAAGATCAAACGTATAACCATAACAAACCGAGTCATCCGTTAAAGATCAAACGTATAACCATAACAAACCTAGTCATCCATTGAAGATCAAACGTATAACCATAACAAACCGAGTCATCCTTTGAAGATCAAACGTATAACCATAACAAACCGAGTCATCCGTTAAAGATCAAACGTATAACCATAACAAACCGAGTCATCCGTTGAACATCAAACGTATAACCATAACAAACCGAGTCATCCGTTGAAGATCAAACGTATAACCATAACAAACCGAGTCATCCTTTGAAGATCAAACGTATAACCATAACAAACCTAGTCATCCATTGAAGATCAAACGTATAACCATAACAAACCGAGTCAACCTTTAAAGATCAAACGTATAACCATAACAAACCGAGTCATCCGTTGAACATCAAACGTATAACCATAACAAACCGAGTCTTCCGTTGAACATCAAACGTATAACCATAACAAACCGAGTCATCCGTTGAAGATCAAACGTATAACCATAACAAACCGAGTCATCCTTTGAAGATCAAACGTATAACCATAACAAACCTAGTCATCCATTGAAGATCAAACGTATAACCATAACAAACCGAGTCATCCTTTGAAGATCAAACGTATAACCATAACAAACCGAGTCATCCGTTAAAGATCAAACGTATAACCATAACAAACCGAGTCATCCGTTGAACATCAAACGTATAACCATAACAAACCGAGTCATCCGTTGAAGATCAAACGTATAACCATAACAAACCGAGTCATCCTTTGAAGATCAAACGTATAACCATACAAAACCTAGTCATCCATTGAAGATCAAACGTATAACCATAACAAACCGAGTCATCCTTTGAAGATCAAACGTATAACCATAACAAACCGAGTCATCCGTTGAACATCAAACGTATAACCATAACAAACCGAGTCATCCGTTGAACATCAAACGTATAACCATAACAAACCGAGTCATCCGTTGAAGATCAAACGTATAACCATAACAAACCGAGTCATCCTTTGAAGATCAAACGTATAACCATAACAAACCTAGTCATCCATTGAAGATCAAACGTATAACCATAACAAACCGAGTCATACTTTGAAGATCAAACGTATAACCATAACAAACCGAGTCATCCGTTAAAGATCAAACGTATAACCATAACAAACCGAGTCATCCGTTGAACATCAAACGTATAACCATAACAAACCGAGTCATCCGTTGAAGATCAAACGTATAACCATAACAAACCGAGTCATCCTTTGAAGATCAAACGTATAACCATAACAAACCTAGTCATCCATTGAAGATCAAACGTATAACCATAACAAACCGAGTCATCCTTTGAAGATCAAACGTATAACCATAACAAACCGAGTCATCCGTTGAACATCAAACGTATAACCATAACAAACCGAGTCATCCGTTGAACATCAAACGTATAACCATAACAAACCGAGTCATCCGTTGAAGATCAAACGTATAACCATAACAAACCGAGTCATCCTTTGAAGATCAAACGTATAACCATAACAAACCTAGTCATCCATTGAAGATCAAACGTATAACCATAACAAACCGAGTCATCCTTTGAAGATCAAACGTATAACCATAACAAACCGAGTCATCCGTTAAAGATCAAACGTATAACCATATCAAACCGAGTCATCCGTTGAACATCAAACGTATAACCATAACAAACCGAGTCATCCGTTGAAGATCAAACGTATAACCATAACAAACCGAGTCATCCTTTGAAGATCAAACGTATAACCATAACAAACCTAGTCATCCATTGAAGATCAAACGTATAACCATAACAAACCGAGTCATCCTTTGAAGATCAAACGTATAACCATAACAAACCGAGTCATCCGTTGAACATCAAACGTATAACCATAACAAACCGAGTCATCCGTTGAACATCAAACGTATAACCATAACAAACCGAGTCATCCGTTGAAGATCAAACGTATAACCATAACAAACCGAGTCATCCTTTGAAGATCAAACGTATAACCATAACAAACCTAGTCATCCATTGAAGATCAAACGTATAACCATAACAAACCGAGTCATCCTTTGAAGATCAAACGTATAACCATAACAAACCGAGTCATCCGTTAAAGATCAAACGTATAACCATAACAAACCGAGTCATCCGTTAGGAATCTATTATCGTTGTAATATTAATGTTTAATTAAGCGTGTGTTTAAGTGTTTGTGTCGAATAAAACTATGTTTAAGTGTCTGTTTGTAAGTTTTCCATTTGATTCCAAAAGGTTTATTTATAATATTCTGACTAAATAAATGTTTGCTTTTATTAAAATCTTAATAATTAAGTATATAAATGGCGCAATATAATTAAATATATATGTTAAACTTTAAGCTTTTAAAATCCAAAAAATATATATATGTTAGCTTTTAAAAAACCAAAAAAAAAATATATGTTAAACTTTATTTCATAAATAATAATTATATATACATATATATGTGTAAAAACCTAAAAAATATATATTTATTTTCCCCGGCGACAAGTCGCCGGGGATAGTGTGGCGGTAACTTTCCCGCTATTTATTTCATCTCATTGTTTTATACTTTTGTCGTATATTGTAAGTTTTCCCGGCGACACGTCGCCGGGGATTATTTAATACACAATAAATGTTTAATTTAGCACTAATCATCTTCCAAATTATATTCAAAACTTTTCCCCGTCGACATGTCGCCGGGGATACACTGGCGGATAATTTCCCTCCTTTTGTTTGGCGAAAATAATTTGCGAAGATGGTGGCGATGGGTGGTGATGTAGATGGTGGCGATGGGTGGTGATGTAGATGGTGGCGATGGGTGGTGATGAGGATAGATGAAGATGGTGGTGATGTTTGCTCGTTTCTTTTTTTTTATAATGAATATGATAGATGAATAAAAAGCAGATTTATCTTATCCTATTCAGGGAGTTTCCCCGGCGACTAGTTGACGGGGAAACTTAGGATTTGTCGTCTAGCAAAAAAAGGCGCGTTATCTAAAATTTTTGGTGGGTAGTTTCCCCGGCGACCCGTAGATGGGGAAACCCTCGTTTTTGTCGTCTAGCAGAAAAGGGCGCCTAGCCCAAAATGTGTCGGTGGCTTTCCCCGGCGACAGTCGCCGGGCTTTCCTTAGTTCAGAATATTTTTTTTTGACAATAACTATTATACATAACAAACCGAGTCATCCGTTGAAGATCAAACGTATAACCATAACAAACCGAGTCATCCATTAAAGATCAAACGTATAACCATAACAAACCTAGTCATCCATTGAAGATCAAACGTATAACCATAACAAACCGAGTCATCCTTTGAAGATCAAACGTATAACCATAACAAACCGAGTCATCCATTGAACATCAAACGTATAACCATAACAAACCGAGTCATCCGTTGAACATCAAATGTATAACCATAACAAACCGAGTCATCCGTTGAACATCAAACGTATAACCATAACAAACCGAGTCATCCTTTGAAGATCAAACGTATAACCATAACAAACCGAGTCATCCTTTGAAGATCAAACGTATAACCATAACAAACCGAGTCATCCGTTAAAGATCAAACGTATAACCATAACAAACCGAGTCATCCGTTGAAGATCAAACGTATAACCATAACAAACCGAGTCATCTGTTAAAGATCAAACGTATAACCATAACAAACCTAGTCATCCATTGAAGATCAAACGTATAACCATAACAAACCGAGTCATCCTTTGAAGATCAAACGTATAACCATAACAAACCGAGTCATCCATTGAACATCAAACGTATAACCATAACAAACCGAGTCATCCGTTGAACATCAAACGTATAACCATAACAAACCGAGTCATCCGTTGAAGATCAAACGTATAACCATAACAAACCGAGTCATCCTTTGAAGATCAAACGTATAACCATAACAAACCGAGTCATCCTTTGAAGATCAAACGTATAACCATAACAAACCGAGTCATCCGTTAAAGATCAAACGTATAACCATAACCAACCTAGTCATCCATTGAAGATCAAACGTATAACCATAACAAACCGAGTCATCCTTTGAAGATCAAACGTATAACCATAACAAACCGAGTCATCCATTGAACATCAAACGTATAACCATAACAAACCGAGTCATCCGTTGAAGATCAAACGTATAACCATAACAAACCGAGTCATCCTTTGAAGATCAAACGTATAACCATAACAAACCGAGTCATCCGTTGAAGATCAAACGTATAACCATAATAAACCGAGTCATCCTTTGAAGATCAAACGTATAACCATAACAAACCGAGTCATCCATTGAACATCAAACGTATAACCATAACAAACCGAGTCATCCGTTGAACATCAAACGTATAACCATAACAAATCGAGTCATCCATTGAAGATCAAACGTATAACCATAACAAACCGAGTCATCCTTTGAAGATCAAACGTATAACCATAACAAACCGAGTCAACCGTTAAAGATCAAACGTATAACCATAACAAACCGAGTCATCCGTTGAAGATCAAACGTATAACCATAACAAACCGAGTCATCCGTTAAAGATCAAACGTATAATCATAACAAACCTAGTCATCCATTGAAGATCAAACGTATAACCATAACAAACCGAGTCATCCTTTGAAGATCAAACGTATAACCATAACAAACCGAGTCATCCGTTGAACATCAAACGTATAACCATAACAAACCGAGTCATCCGTTGAACATCAAACGTATAACCATAACAAACCGAGTCATCCGTTGAAGATCAAACGTATAACCATAACAAACCGAGTCATCCTTTGAAGATCAAACGTATAACCATAACAAACCGAGTCATCCTTTGAAGATCAAACGTATAACCATAACAAACCGAGTCATCCATTGAACATCAAACGTATAACCATAACAAACCGAGTCATCCGTTGAAGATCAAACGTATAACCATAACAAACCGAGTCATCCTTTGAAGATCAAACGTATAACCATAACAAACCGAGTCATCCGTTGAAGATCAAACGTATAACCATAACAAACCGAGTCATCCGTTGAAGATCAAACGTATAACCATAACAAACCGAGTCATCCGTTAAAGATCAAATGTATAACCATAACAAACCTAGTCATCCGTTGAAGATCAAACGTATAACCATAACAAACCGAGTCATCCTTTGAAGATCAAACGTATAACCATAACAAACCGAGTCATTCATTGACCATCAAACGTATAACCATAACAAACCGAGTCATCCGTTGAACATCAAACGTATAACCATAACAAACCGAGTCATCCGTTGAAGATCAAACGTATAACCATAACAAACCGAGTCATCCTTTGAAGATCAAACGTATAACCATAACAAACCGAGTCATCCTTTGAAGATCAAACGTATAACCATAACAAACCGAGTCATCCTTTGAAGATCAAACGTATAACCATAACAAACCGAGTCATCCATTGAAGATCAAACGTATAACCATAACAAACCGAGTCATCCTTTGAAGATCAAACGTATAACCATAACAAACCGAGTCATCCGTTAAAGATCAAACGTATAACCATAACAAACCGAGTCATCCGTTGAAGATCAAACGTATAACCATAACAAACCGAGTCATCCGTTAAAGATCAAACGTATAACCATAACAAACCTAGTCATCCATTGAAGATCAAACGTATAACCATAACAAACCTAGTCATCCTTTGAAGATCAAACGTATAACCATAACAAACCGAGTCATCCATTGAACATCAAACGTATAACCATAACAAACCGAGTCATCCGTTGAACATCAAACGTATAACCATAACAAACCGAGTCATCCGTTGAAGATCAAACGTATAACCATAACAAACCGAGTCATCCTTTGAAGATCAAACGTATAACCATAACAAACCGAGTCATCCTTTGAAGATCAAACGTATAACCATAACAAACCGAGTCATCCATTGAACATCAAACGTATAACCATAACAAACCGAGTCATCCGTTGAAGATCAAACGTATAACCATAACAAACCGAGTCATCCTTTGAAGATCAAACGTATAACCATAACAAACCGAGTCATCCGTTGAAGATCAAACGTATAACCATAACAAACCGAGTCATCCGTTGAAGATCAAACGTATAACCATAACAAACCGAGTCATCCGTTAAAGATCAAACGTATAACCATAACAAACCTAGTCATCCGTTGAAGATCAAACGTATAACCATAACAAACCGAGTCATCCTTTGAAGATCAAACGTATAACCATAACAAACCGAGTCATCCATTGAACATCAAACGTATAACCATAACAAACCGAGTCATCCGTTGAACATCAAACGTATAACCATAACAAACCGAGTCATCCGTTGAAGATCAAACGTATAACCATAACAAACCGAGTCATCCTTTGAAGATCAAACGTATAACCATAACAAACCGAGTCATCCTTTGAAGATCAAACGTATAACCATAACAAACCGAGTCATCCTTTGAAGATCAAACGTATAACCATAACAAACCGAGTCATCCGTTAAAGATCAAACGTATAACCATAACAAACCGAGTCATCCGTTAAAGATCAAACGTATAACCATAACAAACCGATTCATCCTTTGAAGATCAAACGTATAACCATAACAAACCGAGTCATCCATTGAAGATCAAACGTATAACCATAACAAACCGAGTCATCCTTTGAAGATCAAACGTATAACCATAACAAACCGAGTCATCCGTTAAAGATCAAACGTATAACCATAACAAACCGAGTCATCCGTTGAAGATCAAACGTATAACCATAACAAACCGAGTCATCCGTTAAAGATCAAACGTATAACCATAACAAACCTAGTCATCCATTGAAGATCAAACGTATAACCATAACAAACCGAGTCATCCTTTGAAGATCAAACGTATAACCATAACAAAGCGAGTCATCCATTGAACATCAAACGTATAACCATAACAAACCGAGTCATCCGTTGAACATCAAACGTATAACCATAACAAACCGAGTCATCCGTTAAAGATCAAACGTATAACCATAACAAACCGAGTCATCCTTTGAAGATCAAACGTATAACCATAACAAACCGAGTCATCCTTTGAAGATCAAACGTATAACCATAACAAACCGAGTCATCCTTTGAAGATCAAACGTATAACCATAACAAACCGAGTCATCCATTGAAGATCAAACGTATAACCATAACAAACCGAATCATCCGTTAAAGATCAAACGTATAACCATAACAAACCGAGTCATCCGTTGAAGATCAAACGTATAACCATAACAAACCGAGTCATCCGTTAAAGATCAAACGTATAACCATAACCAACCTAGTCATCCATTGAAGATCAAACGTATAACCATAACAAACCGAGTCATCCTTTGAAGATCAAACGTATAACCATAACAAACCGAGTCATCCATTGAACATCAAACGTATAACCATAACAAACCGAGTCATCCGTTGAAGATCAAACGTATAACCATAACAAACCGAGTCATCCTTTGAAGATCAAACGTATAACCATAACAAACCGAGTCATCCGTTGAAGATCAAACGTATAACCATAACAAACCGAGTCATCCGTTAAAGATCAAACGTAAAACCATAACAAACCGAGTCATCCTTTGAAGATCAAACGTATAACCATAACAAACCGAGTCATCCATTGAACATCAAACGTATAACCATAACAAACCGAGTCATCCGTTGAACATCAAACGTATAACAATAACAAACCGAGTCATCCGTTGAAGATCAAACGTATAACCATAACAAACCGAGTCATCCTTTGAAGATCAAACGTATAACCATAACAAACCGAGTCATCCTTTGAAGATCAAACGTATAACCATAACAAACCGAGTCATCCTTTGAAGATCAAACGTATAACCATAACAAACCGAGTCATCCATTGAAGATCAAACGTATAACCATAACAAACCGAGTCATCCGTTAAAGATCAAACGTATAACCATAACAAACCGAGTCATCCTTTGAAGATCAAACGTATAACCATAACAAACCGAGTCATCCTTTGAAGATCAAACGTATAACCATAACAAACCGAGTCATCCTTTGAAGATCAAACATATAACCATAACAAACCGAGTCATCCGTTAAAGATCAAACGTATAACCATAACAAACCGAGTCATCCGTTGAAGATCAAACGTATAACCATAACAAACCGAGTCATCTGTTAAAGATCAAACGTATAACCATAACAAACCTAGTCATCCATTGAAGATCAAACGTATAACCATAACAAACCGAGTCATCCTTTGAAGATCAAACGTATAACCATAACAAACCGAGTCATCCATTGAACATCAAACGTATAACCATAACAAACCGAGTCATCCGTTGAACATCAAACGTATAACCATAACAAACCGAGTCATCCGTTGAAGATCAAACGTATAACCATAACAAACCGAGTCATCCTTTGAAGATCAAACGTATAACCATAACAAACCGAGTCATCCTTTGAAGATCAAACGTATAACCATAACAAACCGAGTCATCCGTTAAAGATCAAACGTATAACCATAACCAACCTAGTCATCCATTGAAGATCAAACGTATAACCATAACAAACCGAGTCATCCTTTGAAGATCAAACGTATAACCATAACAAACCGAGTCATCCATTGAACATCAAACGTATAACCATAACAAACCGAGTCATCCGTTGAAGATCAAACGTATAACCATAACAAACCGAGTCATCCGTTGAAGATCAAACGTATAACCATAACAAACCGAGTCATCCTTTGAAGATCAAACGTATAACCATAACAAACCGAGTCATCCATTGAACATCAAACGTATAACCATAACAAACCGAGTCATCCGTTGAACATCAAACGTATAACCATAACAAATCGAGTCATCCATTGAAGATCAAACGTATAACCATAACAAACCGAGTCATCCTTTGAAGATCAAACGTATAACCATAACAAACCGAGTCAACCGTTAAAGATCAAACGTATAACCATAACAAACCGAGTCATCCGTTGAAGATCAAACGTATAACCATAACAAACCGAGTCATCCGTTAAAGATCAAACGTATAATCATAACAAACCTAGTCATCCATTGAAGATCAAACGTATAACCATAACAAACCGAGTCATCCTTTGAAGATCAAACGTATAACCATAACAAACCGAGTCATCCGTTGAACATCAAACGTATAACCATAACAAACCGAGTCATCCGTTGAACATCAAACGTATAACCATAGCAAACCGAGTCATCCGTTGAAGATCAAACGTATAACCATAACAAACCGAGTCATCCTTTGAAGATCAAACGTATAACCATAACAAACCGAGTCATCCTTTGAAGATCAAACGTATAACCATAACAAACCGAGTCATCCATTGAACATCAAACGTATAACCATAACAAACCGAGTCATCCGTTGAAGATCAAACGTATAACCATAACAAACCGAGTCATCCTTTGAAGATCAAACGTATAACCATAACAAACCGAGTCATCCTTTGAAGATCAAACGTATAACCATAACAAACCGAGTCATCCATTGAAGATCAAACGTATAACCATAACAAACCGAATCATCCGTTAAAGATCAAACGTATAACCATAACAAACCGAGTCATCCGTTGAAGATCAAACGTATAACCATAACAAACCGAGTCATCCGTTAAAGATCAAACGTATAACCATAACCAACCTAGTCATCCATTGAAGATCAAACGTATAACCATAACAAACCGAGTCATCCTTTGAAGATCAAACGTATAACCATAACAAACCGAGTCATCCATTGAACATCAAACGTATAACCATAACAAACCGAGTCATCCGTTGAAGATCAAACGTATAACCATAACAAACCGAGTCATCCTTTGAAGATCAAACGTATAACCATAACAAACCGAGTCATCCGTTGAAGATCAAACGTATAACCATAACAAACCGAGTCATCCGTTAAAGATCAAACGTAAAACCATAACAAACCGAGTCATCCATTGAAGATCAAACGTATAACCATAACAAACCGAGTCATCCGTTGAACATCAAACGTATAACCATAACAAACCGAGTCATCCGTTAAAGATCAAACGTATAACCATAACAAACCTAGTCATCCATTAGGAATCTATTATCGTTGTAATATTAATGTTTAATTAAGCGTGTGTTTAAGTGTTTGTGTCGAATAAAACTATGTTTAAGTGTCTGTTTGTAAGTTTTCCTAAAAAATATATATTTATTTTCCCCCGGCGACAAGTCGCCGGGGATAGTGTGGCGGTAAATTTCCCGCTATTTATTTCATCTCATTGTTTTATACTTTTGTCGTATATTGTAAGTTTTCCCGGCGACACGTCGCCGGGGATTATTTAATACACAATAAATGTTTAATTTAGCACTAATCATCTTCCAAATTATATTCAAAACTTTTCCCCGTCGACATGTCGCCGGGGATACACTGGCGGATAATTTCCCTCCTTTTGTTTGGCGAAAATAATTTGCGAAATTTTGGTCAATGTTTCCCCATCGAGTCATCCGTTAAAGATCAAACGTATAACCATAACAAACCTATTCATCCATTGAAGATCAAACGTATAACCATAACAAACCGAGTCATCCTTTGAAGATCAAACGTATAACCATAACAAACCGAGTCATCCGTTGAACATCAAACGTATAACCATAACAAACCGAGTCATCCGTTGAACATCAAACGTATAACCATAACAAACCGAGTCATCCGTTGAAGATCAAACGTATAACCATAACAAACCGAGTCATCCTTTGAAGATCAAGCGTATTACCATAACAAACCGAGTCATCCTTTGAAGATCAAACATATAACCATAACAAACCGAGTCATCCTTTGAAGATCAAACGTATAACCATAACAAACCGAGTCATCCATTGAAGATCAAACGTATAACCATAACAAACCGAGTCATCCGTTAAAGATCAAACGTATAACCATAACAAACCGAGTCATCCTTTGAAGATCAAACGTATAACCATAACAAACCGAGTCATCCTTTGAAGATCAAACGTATAACCATAACAAACCGAGTCATCCATTGAAGATCAAACGTATAACCATAACAAACCGAGTCATCCGTTAAAGATCAAACGTATAACCATAACAAACCGAGTCATCCGTTAAAGATCAAACGTATAACCATAACAAACCTAGTCATCCATTGAAGATCAAACGTATAACCATAACAAACCGAGTCATCCTTTGAAGATCAAACGTATAACCATAACAAACCGAGTCATCCATTGAACATCAAACGTATAACCATAACAAACCGAGTCATCCGTTGAACATCAAACGTATAACCATAACAAACCGAGTCATCCGTTGAAGATCAAACGTATAACCATAACAAACCTAGTCATCCTTTGAAGATCAAACGTATAACCATAACAAACCGAGTCATCCTTTGAAGATCAAACGTATAACCATAACAAACCGAGTCATCCTTTGAAGATCAAACGTATAACCATAACAAACCGAGTCATCCATTGAAGATCAAACGTATAACCATAACAAACCGAGTCATCCGTTAAAGATCAAACGTATAACCATAACAAACCGAGTTATCCTTTGAAGATCAAACGTATAACCATAACAAACCGAGTCATCCATTGAAGATCAAACGTATAACCATAACAAACCGAGTCATCCATTGAAGATCAAACGTATAACCATAACAAACCGAGTCATCCGTTAAAGATCAAACGTATAACCATAACAAACCGAGTCATCCTTTGAAGATCAAACGTATAACCATAACAAACCGAGTCATCCTTTGAAGATCAAACGTATAACCATAACAAACCGAGTCATCCTTTGAAGATCAAACGTATAACCATAACAAACCGAGTCATCCTTTGAAGATCAAACGTATAACCATAACAAACCGAGTCATCCATTGAAGATCAAACGTATAACCATAACAAACCGAATCATCCGTTAAAGATCAAACGTATAACCATAACAAACCGAGTCATCCGTTGAAGATCAAACGTATAACCATAACAAACCGAGTCATCCGTTAAAGATCAAACGTATAACCATAACCAACCTAGTCATCCATTGAAGATCAAACGTATAACCATAACAAACCGAGTCATCCTTTGAAGATCAAACGTATAACCATAACAAACCGAGTCATCCATTGAACATCAAACGTATAACCATAACAAACCGAGTCATCCGTTGAAGATCAAACGTATAACCATAACAAACCGAGTCATCCTTTGAAGATCAAACGTATAACCATAACAAACCGAGTCATCCGTTGAAGATCAAACGTATAACCATAACAAACCGAGTCATCCGTTAAAGATCAAACGTAAAACCATAACAAACCGAGTCATCCATTGAAGATCAAACGTATAACCATAACAAACCGAGTCATCCGTTGAACATCAAACGTATAACCATAACAAACCGAGTCATCCGTTAAAGATCAAACGTATAACCATAACAAACCTAGTCATCCATTGAAGATCAAACGTATAACCATAACAAACCGAGTCATCCTTTGAAGATCAAACGTATAACCATAACAAACCGAGTCATCCATTGAACATCAAACGTATAACCATAACAAACCGAGTCATCCGTTGAACATCAAACGTATAACCATAACAAACCGAGTCATCCGTTGAAGATCAAACGTATAACCATAACAAACCTAGTCATCCTTTGAAGATCAAACGTATAACCATAACAAACCGAGTCATCCTTTGAAGATCAAACGTATAACCATAACAAACCGAGTCATCCTTTGAAGATCAAACGTATAACCATAACAAACCGAGTCATCCATTGAAGATCAAACGTATAACCATAACAAACCGAGTCATCCGTTAAAGATCAAACGTATAACCATAACAAACCGAGTCATCCTTTGAAGATCAAACGTATAACCATAACAAACCGAGTCATCCATTGAAGATCAAACGTATAACCATAACAAACCGAGTCATCCATTGAAGATCAAACGTATAACCATAACAAACCGAGTCATCCGTTAAAGATCAAACGTATAACCATAACAAACCGAGTCATCCTTTGAAGATCAAACGTATAACCATAACAAACCGAGTCATCCTTTGAAGATCAAACGTATAACCATAACAAACCGAGTCATCCTTTGAAGATCAAACGTATAACCATAACAAACCGAGTCATCCTTTGAAGATCAAACGTATAACCATAACAAACCGAGTCATCCATTGAAGATCAAACGTATAACCATAACAAACCGAATCATCCGTTAAAGATCAAACGTATAACCATAACAAACCGAGTCATCCGTTGAAGATCAAACGTATAACCATAACAAACCGAGTCATCCGTTAAAGATCAAACGTATAACCATAACCAACCTAGTCATCCATTGAAGATCAAACGTATAACCATAACAAACCGAGTCATCCTTTGAAGATCAAACGTATAACCATAACAAACCGAGTCATCCATTGAACATCAAACGTATAACCATAACAAACCGAGTCATCCGTTGAAGATCAAACGTATAACCATAACAAACCGAGTCATCCTTTGAAGATCAAACGTATAACCATAACAAACCGAGTCATCCGTTGAAGATCAAACGTATAACCATAACAAACCGAGTCATCCGTTAAAGATCAAACGTAAAACCATAACAAACCGAGTCATCCATTGAAGATCAAACGTATAACCATAACAAACCGAGTCATCCGTTGAACATCAAACGTATAACCATAACAAACCGAGTCATCCGTTAAAGATCAAACGTATAACCATAACAAACCTAGTCATCCATTAGGAATCTATTATCGTTGTAATATTAATGTTTAATTAAGCGTGTGTTTAAGTGTTTGTGTCGAATAAAACTATGTTTAAGTGTCTGTTTGTAAGTTTTCCTAAAAAATATATATTTATTTTCCCCCGGCGACAAGTCGCCGGGGATAGTGTGGCGGTAAATTTCCCGCTATTTATTTCATCTCATTGTTTTATACTTTTGTCGTATATTGTAAGTTTTCCCGGCGACACGTCGCCGGGGATTATTTAATACACAATAAATGTTTAATTTAGCACTAATCATCTTCCAAATTATATTCAAAACTTTTCCCCGTCGACATGTCGCCGGGGATACACTGGCGGATAATTTCCCTCCTTTTGTTTGGCGAAAATAATTTGCGAAATTTTGGTCAATGTTTCCCCATCGAGTCATCCGTTAAAGATCAAACGTATAACCATAACAAACCTATTCATCCATTGAAGATCAAACGTATAACCATAACAAACCGAGTCATCCTTTGAAGATCAAACGTATAACCATAACAAACCGAGTCATCCGTTGAACATCAAACGTATAACCATAACAAACCGAGTCATCCGTTGAACATCAAACGTATAACCATAACAAACCGAGTCATCCGTTGAAGATCAAACGTATAACCATAACAAACCGAGTCATCCTTTGAAGATCAAGCGTATTACCATAACAAACCGAGTCATCCTTTGAAGATCAAACATATAACCATAACAAACCGAGTCATCCTTTGAAGATCAAACGTATAACCATAACAAACCGAGTCATCCATTGAAGATCAAACGTATAACCATAACAAACCGAGTCATCCGTTAAAGATCAAACGTATAACCATAACAAACCGAGTCATCCTTTGAAGATCAAACGTATAACCATAACAAACCGAGTCATCCTTTGAAGATCAAACGTATAACCATAACAAACCGAGTCATCCATTGAAGATCAAACGTATAACCATAACAAACCGAGTCATCCGTTAAAGATCAAACGTATAACCATAACAAACCGAGTCATCCGTTAAAGATCAAACGTATAACCATAACAAACCTAGTCATCCATTGAAGATCAAACGTATAACCATAACAAACCGAGTCATCCTTTGAAGATCAAACGTATAACCATAACAAACCGAGTCATCCATTGAACATCAAACGTATAACCATAACAAACCGAGTCATCCGTTGAACATCAAACGTATAACCATAACAAACCGAGTCATCCGTTGAAGATCAAACGTATAACCATAACAAACCGAGTCATCCTTTGAAGATCAAACGTATAACCATAACAAACCGAGTCATCCTTTGAAGATCAAACGTATAACCATAACAAACCGAGTCATCCTTTGAAGATCAAACGTATAACCATAACAAACCGAGTCATCCATTGAAGATCAAACGTATAACCATAACAAACCGAGTCATCCGTTAAAGATCAAACGTATAACCATAACAAACCGAGTCATCCTTTGAAGATCAAACGTATAACCATAACAAACCGAGTCATCCATTGAAGATCAAACGTATAACCATAACAAACCGAGTCATCCATTGAAGATCAAACGTATAACCATAACAAACCGAGTCATCCGTTAAAGATCAAACGTATAACCATAACAAACCGAGTCATCCTTTGAAGATCAAACGTATAACCATAACAAACCGAGTCATCCTTTGAAGATCAAACGTATAACCATAACAAACCGAGTCATCCTTTGAAGATCAAACGTATAACCATAACAAACCGAGTCATCCGTTAAAGATCAAACGTATAACCATAACAAACCGAGTCATCCGTTGAAGATCAAACGTATAACCATAACAAACCGAGTCATCCGTTAAAGATCAAACGTATAACCATAACAAACCTAGTCATCCATTGAAGATCAAAAGTATAACCATAACAAACCGAGTCATCCTTTGAAGATCAAACGTATAACCATAACAAACCGAGTCATCCATTGAACATCAAACGTATAACCATAACAAACCGAGTCATCCGTTGAACATCAAACGTATAACCATAACAAACCGAGTCATCCGTTGAAGATCAAACGTATAACCATAACAAACCGAGTCATCCTTTGAAGATCAAACGTATAACCATAACAAACCGAGTCATCCTTTGAAGATCAAACGTATAACCATAACAAACCGAGTCATCCTTTGAAGATCAAACGTATAACCATAACAAACCGAGTCATCCATTGAAGATCAAACGTATAACCATAACAAACCGAATCATCCGTTAAAGATCAAACGTATAACCATAACAAACCGAGTCATCCGTTGAAGATCAAACATATAACCATAACAAACCGAGTCATCCGTTAAAGATCAAACGTATAACCATAACCAACCTAGTCATCCATTGAAGATCAAACGTATAACCATAACAAACCGAGTCATCCTTTGAAGATCAAACGTATAACCATAACAAACCGAGTCATCCATTGAACATCAAACGTATAACCATAACAAACCGAGTCATCCGTTGAAGATCAAACGTATAACCATAACAAACCGAGTCATCCTTTAAAGATCAAACGTATAACCATAACAAACCGAGTCATCCGTTGAAGATCAAACGTATAACCATAACAAACCGAGTCATCCGTTAAAGATCAAACGTAAAACCATAACAAACCGAGTCATCCATTGAAGATTAAACGTATAACCATAACAAACCGAGTCATCCGTTGAACATCAAACGTATAACCATAACAAACCGAGTCATCCGTTGAAGATCAAACGTATAACCATAACAAACCGAGTCATCCTTTGAAGATCAAACGTATAACCATAACAAACCTAGTCATCCATTGAAGATCAAACGTATAACCATAACAAACCGAGTCATCCTTTGAAGATCAAACGTATAACCATAACAAACCGAGTCATCCGTTAAAGATCAAACGTATAACCATAACAAACCTAGTCATCCATTAGGAATCTATTATCGTTGTAATATTAATGTTTAATTAAGCGTGTGTTTAAGTGTTTGTGTCGAATAAAACTATGTTTAAGTGTCTGTTTGTAAGTTTTCCATTTGATTCCAAAAGGTTTATTTATAATATTCTGACTAAATAAATGTTTGCTTTTATTAAAATCTTAATAATTAAGTATATAAATGGCGCAATATAATTAAATATATATGTTAAACTTTAAGCTTTTAAAATCCAAAAAATATATATATGTTAGCTTTTAAAAAACCAAAAAAAAAAAATATATGTTAAACTTTATTTCATAAATAATAATTATATATACATATATATGTGTAAAAACCTAAAAAATATATATTTATTTTCCCCCGGCGACAAGTCGTCGGGGATAGTGTGGCGGTAAATTTCCCGCTATTTATTTCATCTCATTGTTTTATACTTTTGTCGTATATTGTAAGTTTTCCCGGCGACACGTCGCCGGGGATTATTTAATACACAATAAATGTTTAATTTAGCACTAATCATCTTCCAAATTATATTCAAAACTTTTCCCCGTCGACATGTCACCGGGGATACACTGGCGGATAATTTCCCTCCTTTTGTTTGGCGAAAATAATTTGCGAAATTTTGGTCAATGTTTCCCCATCGACATGTCGCCGGGGAAACATCAGTCAATATTTGACTAAATTTTTTTGCCCGAAATCTTTGCCACGTCAAATTTGGGTTGTCGTCTAGCGGCTTTCCCCATCAATATTTGTCGCCGGGGGGGAAGGCCTCGAATGTTGTAGTGTATTTGTGGAGATCTTATTTCCCACTCCTTAAGGTTTTTCTTTCTTTTTATGCTTATAATTACTTGCCCCCGTTTCTTCTGGTTAATTAGCTTGTGTAGAGGATCTGCACATTCTTCTCTGCTGTAAAATTTGTATTATGAGTCTGACTAAATATTTCTCTTTTAACGCAGAATCAGTTCATGGTGAGAAACTTCATGGTGAACAACTTCATGGTGAAGTACTTCAAGGAGATCCCTCTTATTCTGAAGGTTTCACCTTGATCATGAATCTCTTGTTTCCTTTAAATCCATTTGATATTGAAGGATTGCGAAAGAAGTGCATCACCCTTTATATCTTGGAATCAAGAGGCAAAAGTGGAACCAAACTCTCAAGAAAGATACATGCTTAAAACAATATTTACCTTTGTTGAGAGTTTTGATCCACCTAATGCCTCTAGGTTACACATTACAAAGAGTTCTGTGAGTAAGTTCATGAATAGTAACTAGGAGGTATTCAAGTGTGAATGAAAACACACTTATTTGAAACAGTCAGAAGATTGTGTTATCCTTGTGTCTATTAATTTGTTCATTTTAGTTTTGATTAGCCTTTTTAATGTAAAGCACATGATACGTTAGAATTCTCATAATCATGTGGAAAATTTCCCTTGTTTTATGTTTTCAACGAGTGTAACTCTCATGTATTAAACTTTTATTATCTGTGTATCTTGTTACTAAGGTATAAACAATATAATACTCGGTAATGTTATTGGTTTTAATGATATTCTTAAACATATTCTACTGAAACAACCGATGATCAGATCGATAGTGAGACGCACATGTGCGACGCCTGATTTAATATGTTGTATCAAATCCATTCGCTCAGGACCATACCCTTAAAAAGAACATATTTAAACCCCCTCGATAACAACTGAAATCCTCCAACCAAACACCCTTTATGTAGCAAATGAGAGCTGCTTAATACATCAATGCAAATCAGAACAAGGACATTAACATTTCTATTCTGTCACCCGTTCACCAATTCAAGAGTACATTCCCTACTTGAAGTAGAAAGGGATTACACGCAGTAGTAAAAAATGCACCTTATTATCAAAATTGCATTTCTTCTTCTATGGAAAGGCCTCATCTCAATTGGGACAATACTGCTCCTCCACAAGAAGCTTACAGCAGAGACCTACTAACTATCTTTAATTGAATTCCTTTTCTCATAACAAAGATGAGAATACACCATTAAAACCAATAACCAAACATTCCCTTTTACCTGCAAGAATCCTTCTTTATGACTAAAAATTCTACTTCAGAACGATACAAGGCAATCTGCACTAAAATATAGTTTTGAATTTAACCACTCAAGGTGGCATAGCTGCAAAAAGATTTGTGGCTATCACTCCAAAGTGTGTGAGGTCTCAAGTTCAATTCCCACTAGGTGCAAACAACCTTGAAGTGGCCACGCCAACCTCCTGAAAAGGGAGGGCTTTACCTGGTTTGAGTCTGTGTGGCGGTGGGCTCAAACCCCGTGGATTAGTCGGCCAATGAGTCGGAAATCACGGTTACCAAAAAAAAAAAAAAAATCTTCTTCAAAAGGAAAGAGACTGATTTCTTCTCAACTGTTTTTCTTACCACTATCCACTAATGCTACGATCAAAATCTTCCTTTTTGGCTGTGACAGAAAGTCTACGGTCGATCTCTAAGCTTGATGGGCAGTTAATGAATCTCTCCAATGGGAGATCAGGGATTTCTTGTTTCTTAGATATAAGCTTTGTTAACTCATTCTGCAGTTTTCTATAACAGGAGTTTCTTGAATATCTTCCTTTTCAACTGGTAGATCGTTGTTCCCAAACGTTCCTATATTGTTAGCAGTCCTTGTGGCCAATCGCTAAACTCTTCTTTTGGGGGGCTCTTTCCTCGTGTGATCTATACAATGCAATAGATTGAAAGTGAGTAATTAAGCTAGTATATAATTAAATAACTTGTGCCTAGAAGACATGAAACAAGACAAGTTAAGTTTATAACTTTGTCAGTTGTGTTGATCGAGACTTAAACCTACAACCTGTGTTGGCTAGCTCATCAGCGAGACAAATGTTGGTTTGATAAAATTCATTTAAGAATGGTTACTTATGAGACGCCTTAGCAACGTTGGAGTGTTTTTTTCCATATCCATTAAATTTACTTTTCATCCAACCAAAAAGCTGCAATAACATTATCAACTACTGTATATTACTATTCAAATTACCTTATAAATGGAAATGGTAACCTACAAAAACTATCATAGCAATCTCACCTTCATGATAACCATATACGGTTATGAAACAAGAGCAACAACAATGGTGATGGCTACGGATGGTTAGAGGCGAAAGCCAAAGCAGTTGCTATATTGGAGCGGTTTGCACTTTAGGACCATAGCGGTTATCTGGGCATATGCACATTTTTTAGCCGCTAAAGCTGATCTAATATCTGCTGGATACTCGAAACATTAATCTTATAGATCTGGTAGAATGTGCTTAGTGAAATGAAATTTAAACATGCTTCTTGTCTATGCAGGATTGAGATTCCATATCCACTTCAGTGGGGTGCACAAACTTTTGATGCGAGGCATTCTTTCGGGAATGGCTACGGTTTTAGTCTCCCTTGTTGAGATGAATTTCTTGTTTGATGTGCCATTCAAGAAAAGCATAAATCTTTGATGCTCAATCTTTAATGTTCTTCATATTGTGGTGATATTGATTAATATTTGTCTTACAACAGTCAACTGGTGCATATAAAGCAGCAGTCCGCTTAGCAAGCGCTACACCACCTCCTGCTCATGTTCTCAGTCGTAGCATCGGGTGGCAGGTCAGCATAAAATCCATCAAACATACAAAAGTCTTAAAATAAACTAAAAAGTCTTGCATATACTTAGACCACCATCGATAGCAGAGTTTCCGTTGAAAGGTTCACGTTCAGAGACTTGATGGAATTAAACAAGCCTACCACTCTTATTGCTGCTGCTACTGATACGTAAGTTTTGTGTTTTAATAATTATTTATTTATTGTATGATATAATAATCTTTATAACGATTATTTTCTTTCTTAATCAGTGGTCTCAAAGCATTGATTGTGTCAGACGAAGGTGTTGCGTATTATGTCGATTTGAATTCAGGCCAAACATATTGGTCACTTCAGCTGCCTGGAGGAAATTTGTATAATTTCTTTCACTCATCAAAATCGGATTATATTAACGTCCTAGAAGAAGGGTCTGGCACTCGATTATTATACTACCACTACGACGGACGGCAACCTAAAGAATTGGTACTCTCTCTCTACCGAACATCATGCTCGATGGTGTCAGCAGATTGTTGATGTGCTGAGCCAACCTAAGTTGGCTGTATAACATAAACAAATAAATGTGAGTACTCATTTTTTTGGTTCTGACGTATTTTTCTTTTTGTTTCCAGAACATAGATAACGACGAGCTTGCCATGCGCTCACAACTTGAAAAATTACTTAAGAACCCACAGATTAACAGAGACGAAATACCTTCTTTTTCTGTTGATCGACTCACCGGTAACATTGTCGACGAATCTAATGTGAATTCATTTAAGGTTAAGCGTGTGAATTGGAGTATTACTAGTGATGACAGGGTAAGTGTTTGGAACCTACCTGCAGCAACTAATTTGAAGCTGAGCTCTAAACCTGCAGCAACTACTTCGAGCCTGAGCTCTAAACCTGAAACAACTACTTCGAGCCTACGCTTTGCAGTTGTTACTGTTTCAGATCCAAACACAGTTGTGTATTGCGCCCATAGTGCAAGGAGGTTTCTTGAAATATGTTACGAGCTGAGGTTGCAGTACCTACCTGGGGAGGGTTATCTGATTAGGGCTTATAATTTAAGCAGACGGAGTCAAATTAAGTATCCTGAAGTGCGACTAGCTTCACAGGACGGCAATGGCTGGGATTAGGCATCTTGAGACAAAAATTTCTTATTAGGTATAATGGATCTGTTTTTTTTTTTAATGTAATGCGACCCAGATTGTATTAGGCCAAAAGGGTGCTTTCAAATAAATTCTACTGAAACAACCGGTGATCAGATCGATAGGGAAACTTTAGCCGAGTCTACTTGGTCAACATAAACTACTAGTTCTATAGGCCCATGAGAATATCATGAATAGACTGGCTATATATATAGGCCAGGTTCTTGAACGCTTGTATGTGTTTTTTTTCTCCTTATGATTGATTCAAAGCTCATCGTGCTCCTGCTCTTATCGATTATTTTTAAGGGAGAATATGAGTATCCAGCATACATATATAGTTGCCAAACACGTTGTAAAATCTCAAATTGTGATGCGAAATCTTTTCTGCTGTCATTTACGTAACCAAGGATAAATTCTTTAATCATTCGCCCCTTTTTTATGCTTCGTTTGCAAGAGGAAAGTGCACTAGTCATTGTGCAGCTACTAAAGTTACCCATTCGTGATCAAAATCAACTTCCTACAAGACTATCTATCAGAAGGTCAAATGTGTATGTAGCTTGTAAATACTAGTCCTAGTAATATATTCGGAAACATGAATGTCTACAACCGACACCTATAACCGGGTTCAAATTAGCGTCTCTAGATATGCACAGTTGGTCACCAGTCAGCGACAACATTAGTTTTCTCCCGTACCATTATCAAGACTGGACCACACTAACGAGTTACACAACGTATTAATATCAAAGTCTAATACATAAAAATTGACAGGCTTTCACTGAAGTAATTATGGATTAATTTAATGACCGAGTGTGAACAAACAACGAGATATGTGTGTTCAAATCTCATTTGAGGCGCGTGCGGGCGCGTGTGTGTGTAAGGAGTTAATTTACGTGAAAAAAAGTCGATATAATGCACCATAAACTGACTACATTTCCTGAGAACTTATTAGGCATTATGAGCTTTGGAGCAAGATTCTATGAGAATACACCGTCAGAACCTTCTTTATGACTAAAAATTCTTGTTCAGAACATGGAACTTTTGTTCGGCGTTTTGGCGTTATCTCCATATTGTGGTGATATTGATTAATGTTTGTCTTACAGCAGTCAACTGGTGCATATAAAGAGCAGCCCGCTTAGCAAGCGCTACACCACCTCCTGCTCATGTTCTCAGTCGTAGCATCGGGTGGCAGGTCAGCATAAAATCCATCAAACATACAAAAAGTCTTAAAATAAACTAAAAAGTCTTGCATATACTTAGACCACCACAAAACTAATGTTAATATGATTAATATCGAAACACCAACCTCAATCAAAACACACCAAATAACGAACACACGAAAAAGTATAAATCGAAACACCAACCTCAATCAAAACACACCAAATAACCGGTAGCTTAGGGTTTTGTTGAATTAGGGGTTTTGTTAAGATGAGCAACGCCTTCACGTTCAGAGACTTTATGGAAGCAAACAAGCCTAAAAACACGACTACTCTTACTGCTGCTACTGATATGTAAGTTTTGTGTTTCAATAATTATTTGTTTATTTATTGTGTCATACATTAACAATTATTTTCTTTCTTTCTTAATAAGGGGTCTCAAAGCATTGGTTGTGTCACATAAAGGTGTTGCGTATTATGTTGGTTTGAATTCACGCACAACATATTGGTCACTTGAGCTGCCTGGAGGAGAATTGTATAATATCTTTCATGCATCAACATCAGATTATCTTGACGTCGTAGAAGAAGGGTCTGGCATCAACCGCACTCAATTATTCTACTACCGATCACCTACGCAACGTAAAGAAGTGGTATATATACTCTCTCTCTGTCTCTACCGAACATGTTTTGTTACAAAACATATAGATAGTTAATACTCCTTTTTAAGGATTTCTTTTCCCCAACGCAATTTACACATTAAAAAATAAGTGGACGTTTTGGGGAGGGGTAAAGAATGTTTTCATTATAGTATATATTTTTTGTTTGACTTGGAATTACCCTCTCAAGGGGAAATTCCAAAGGCCATGGGGCCCTCACGAAATCAGCACCTTCTCTGTATGTATCGTACATTGTGTTGAAGAAGAAGGCGCTCGATGGTGTCAGCAGATTGTTGATGTGCTGAGCCAACCTAAGTTGTTTATTTAACATAAACTAGTGTTCTATCTGATACACACACATACACATGGGTAGTTTCTGCTTCATAAGCTTGTACCACAAGCTCTAATATCTCTCCAATAAGTCGCCACATAGACAAGTTGTACATTGTGCTTTAATTATGCTAAAACTTACAGACCTCAACATAAAGTTCCAACAATCCCGAGTGAGGGCAACTTACAGATGCACATTCAAATTAAATATGTGAATACTCATTTTTTTTTTGTTCTGACTAGTATTTTTCTTTTTGTTTCCAGACAATGCCTACGGGTGGCATAAAACAGGAGCTTGCCATGCGCTCACAACTTAAATTATTATTTAAGAAGAACCCACAGATTGAGAAAGACGAAACAACTTTTAATGTTGATCCACTCACTGGTCACATTGTCAGCAAATCTAATGCGAATTCATTTGAGGTTAAGCGTGTGAATTGGAGAATTTCTAGTGACAGTGAGCTAAGTAGGTATACTTCGGACCACGCTTTGCAGATGTTACTGTTTCAAATCCAAACTCAGATTGCATTGTTGTGTATTGCGCCCATAGTGCAGAAAGGTTTATTGAAATATGTAACGAGTTGAGGTTGCAGTACCTACCTGGGGAGGGTGTTCTGATTATGGCGATTAATTTATCCAGACGGATTCAAATTAAGTATCCTAATGTGCCACTAGCTTCACAGGACGACAATGTCTTGTATTTGGAAGCGACCTTAGGGGGGATAGATGTATTTGTTAGGAAAGTACCCATAGGGGATAATTGTTCCAAAGTAAAGAGAGTCATTGATGTTCACCGAGCATGCGATCATATTGAAAATGTCATGAGATTATTGTTGGTTGAGTGTGATGACCATTTTGTTTATTTAGCATTCGAAATGGCAGGAAGCAGCTTTCTTAAGTACATGGAAAATGCATTATCCCATGAGCTCTCGTTAAATTTTCACTTTTTAAAACTCCAGGTTTTAAGGTATGCTAATGAACCTCCCTTTTTTCTTTATATTGTTTTATTTTGGTAAAATAACCTTTAAAATAAATGAACTTCTATGATATCGTAATCTTTTGTTTTTCTCTTTTGAAGAAATGTTGTATTTACATTAATGCTACTTGAGGCAACTGGTTTCATACATGGAAACATTGCTCCTCAAAACGTGCTTATGAGACTTGGAGCTCGTAACGCATATCAAATCAAGCTTTGTGGGTTCGGGAAAAGTCGGAGAATTAATCAGTTGCAACAAGGTGGGATAAATGAAAATTACATGCGCAATCTGGTGGCTGAATTTTTTTCTTCACATAATTAACTTTATGTTTGTATAACAGAGAATTTGTTGGAGGAAGCTTACAGAGTCCAGAATCGTCAGTTGGCAGCGACGATACTAAATGTGCTTACGCCAAGTACACACATATATGATGATATCTTTCATGCCACGCAAGTCCCTAAAGAAGGTTGGAATGGGGTACCTTACGAAGTGTCTGACCTTTGTAAGAGATTGATGGATAGAGAAGAAAGGTTAGTGTCGTTTGTATATCGTTCCATTTGCATAATCTGGAATAGTTTCTTAAATCGAGTATTTTAATGTTGATGCAGGATGGACCTCATCGAGACTTACAATGACATCAGTCTTTGGGATGCAAATACTATTATTAATTTTGTGTGTGATATAAGCCCTGAATTGTCAAATAATAGGGGGAAAGGAGTGGAGCATCTATCTACTTGGGTATTTGGTACTGATTGGAAAAGGTGCTTAAAAAGTAAGCAATGGGTAAAACACGTGGAGGATGTATCGCTGGGCAAAACAAAGGAGAAAATTAAACCCTATAACACTCGTTCTTTTCGTGACCTGATAACGCTTTTTCGCAATGCCAAGATTCATCCAGATGAACTCAAGGAGGCAAAATCTGCAGTTTCGTTAGTGAATTTCATTTCTGGAAAGTTCCCACTGTTGCTTTCTACGCTTTATACCCATGTGGTTACCAATTGGAAGGGTTCTGCTCTATATGTCGAATATATCAAAGACAAAGATAAGCTCATGCAAGTATTGTATTAGGCCATTACTAATGCCAAAAGGGTGCTTTCACTCTGTAAGTGAAGAATTTAACCATTAGATATTACTTCATTTTACTTCTCTAGTAATAATTGTTCAGGCAAAACATGTCACTGATTTTCAAGTAAGGATTGATTCGTACGGAGTTGAGTTATTAGGTACTATACTTGTTTTTGGTTGCATGCTTAGGAGGCTATCTAATAATAGCTTAAATTTGAGAAAGTAGAGGGCTATTTAATAGCTTAAATTTTGGTTGCATGCTTCGGTCAAGAGGTATCGGTCCAAGTAAAAGATATAGGGCTCTAGTGAATTGGAATTGGAAGTACAGGCAAATAAGGTTTATATATGCCCGTGCACATCCAGTCATCTTGCTGTTATTAGTTCTTTCTTTCTCATGTAATTATTGTTGTCGGCTATGTGGTTTGTGTTAGTGGGCGTGTCTGAGTCATGCTCCTTTTCTCGGCGCATCTCATGGTTTGGAAGTTTGTGTCTTGTTGTGTGTTTTTTGTCGGGAACAATTACTTTGACAGAAGGAATATGTATTTTTTTTAAAGTTAATACGTAGAAGAATTTTTCGTGTTACATTTCTCATTTCTTACTCTCGAAACTAATAGACAAAGTTTTCTGCCTGCACTTGAAAACATATATGGATCACTTTTCACCCTCGCCCATTTAACAGCTCATATAGTTCCACGGCTATCACATGAGTGAAGCACTATTTATATGGTTTTCATTCCTAGTTGTGAAGTTTTGGTATACTGAGGTTTTAGTGCTGCAAGCTTGCAGGCTGCAGTACCTTCAGAAGAACCTAGTTACGCACACTGAAACATTGAAAACAGCAGAAATATGTTACTTTTGAAAATAGCTTACTCGACATTCCAACTTTGCATTGTAGAAACCAGAGCCTACACGACAGTCCAATTTGGTGTCGAGATTAGATCATTGACATGAATATCAATATCAGCTTAGTATCTACTTTAATTGCTAAGTATTTCAGAAATGGAAATCGGTCGTATGTTAGTTAGATCAAGACTTTTACCTCACTTTTTATATAAGCTTATTTTATGTTATGTGAGGCCCCAAACACTTGACATCAGAGTAGGTTTAACACACTAAGTTCAAAAATTGCAACAGAGGCATAGCGCTGGTCACTGAGTTGCTTATACCGTAATCCAGTGAGCCTGCATAGCATGAATTAACATGTAGACTTGCTTGGCGTAACTGACAGAGGGCCAACTTTACTAGTTGGTATCTCTAGTCCATGCTATACACGGTACTCTTACATGATCTCTTCAGCTAGACAATATGTCTAGCCCCAATTTCCCGTCTTATTTTGTGACTTATGGGTTTATATAAGTTATATGAACACACAAGTCTCAAAAGAAGCCGAAAAATTGGAATTTATGAATTAAATGCCAAAAAAAACAAATAACCTCATAAGCCACGTATAAGCTTAAACGAACACCCCAGATCTTCTTAAAATTAAGGTTAGTTATCAAGAATAGCAATTAGATAAACGTTAATATGCCTAAGTGAAGACTTTGAAATGCTCCTCTCTATTCGGCTCGACTCGTTTCTACCCCTAGATCCATACAATATGGGTCACTGGGTGTGTTGGGATCAGATAAAAAAATGTGCATAAGTGGCCCATGTGCTACTTGTTCTGTCATAATCTGACCTTTTAACAATATACTTCATTTTTATTTGTTCTCGGGTTGGGTTGAAAATCTTATCAGGTTGATTTGATCCGAACCCGATAACCCGATACTATTGTAAAATCAGGTTCGGGTTATGTGGTTTTTCTCACCGAGTTATCGTATCAACCCGATAACACCCGGTACTTTATATGCCTTCTGTTACATTTAAATTTAGCCCAAATAAAACATGAACTTTGTCTACGATATAGATTTTAGAAATCACAACTCGTTAACAAAAAACATGAGCACTATCGGTCCATAAAAGAACATGATGTTTCTGCCAAAAACTTGTTAGCTAATTGAAGTTAACCAAAGTTATAAAGAAAGTTACATGACTGAGAAACCGGGTGGACCGTTGTGGGCAGAATTGGCAAGCCTGGCGTATTCGCTTGTGATAGACAACGAGCTACACGATAGCATATTAACTAGCACACATTTTGTTTCTATCGATCAATGGAACCGTCATTTTCATGTATAAATCAAAGAACAAAACTGTAGTTGCATAAAAATGGAGCAAATATATTAGCATTCCAGTTATGGTTTGCAAAAACACATGACATGCTGCAAATTTACAGTAGCATTTGATTCAAAACTGAAGACGAAACAGCGGTTTCCTAGCCATATTACTCAAAAATGAAAATTGCAATATCCGAATATCCCACGGTCGATTAATCAATGATACTGTTAGGTACAAATTACCAAAATTTAGAACATTAGCAAGCACACTTGGCAGAAAATGTAGAAAAAAGAAAGCAAAACCGACAGATGCAGATGCAGCTCAGTACGTAACTTGCAAACTGTGAACATTTAAGAATCTATAAGTAATGCATTAAGATAGCGAGTTAGCCACCTTTGGACCTTCTCAAAGAATAAAAAAAAACCTTAATGATTAGTCTTCCTTGCCGATTCTTGTGACTCCAGTCGATCAGTAATAGAGATCTTGAATGGGATTTAAGCGTAGCGACACCTCTTAAATTGATGACTATTGGCATGGTTTTTCCCACACCCATAACAAAAACTATACCCACACCTGCAGCAACATACATAATTAACCTGTTGTTAGTAGAACACGCAAATGGTAACCAACTCAATCGTTTTATTCAAACGAAAAGTAAAAGATATGAAATTAACCTGCAATTAATGTGCCAACAACCATAGGTTTTTTCGACATAAAAGTTGCATTTTGGGCACCTCTTCCATTTCTTTTTTTTGGCAAGATTCATCAACAAGATATCAGTCAAATCTTTTTCGCCCTTTTTCAAGCTTTGAAACTCGCTACAACTCATCCCTGAATGCCATGTCACCTTACACTGGGCACAAAACAATCTGTTACTGTTTGGGCATTCTGATGATGTCACGGTTTTTCCCCCATCGTCAACCAACAGTGCAGAACAATCTTTAAACGGGCAGTAAAATTTCTCAGACCCTAAGATCAAAGACTCGCATAAAGCATTTTCCCATCGATCCAATACTTCTCGGGGAACAATCAAACGACACGCTTCAGGTCCTATTATCCCTTTGCAACTTCGGTCAGGACACTGCACTTTAGTTATGTTTTCTTGAATCTTGGCTGCTACATGTCCCCTGATGCAGTCAAAGCAGTACATATGTCCACAAACGTTTGTGTTTCGAAACATTTCAGATTCAGTCTTTGTATCCATGCAAATATCACAAAATCTATCAGGTACTTGGCTAGACTCTAATACCACAATTGGTGGCTTCGTCCTCAATGAAGTTGATACAGGTGAATCTTCGCTATCTGATATCACGATTGGCGCCTTGGGCCTGGATGAAATTGATGCACATGAAGCTTGCCTATATAATATCACGATTGGTGTCTTGGGCCTGGATGAACTCGATGCACGTGAATAAGGTTGGCTATCTAATATCACGATGGCGTCTTGATGCTGCTGGATGAAGCTGATGCACGTGAAGCTGAGGAGAACACGAGTGTCTCCTTACGTTGCAGTTGTTCAGCATATTTTTCAACAGTTATGGGAAAACTTTGATCTTGACCAAGAGGTGAGAAGTAGGGATCATCGTCGTCAATGATGCAAGGTTCAAAGATTGAGCTGCCAGCCACCGATGTTGTTCTGTCTTTGATTTACTGTTTTACTGATGTATACGTAATTTTTATAACAACGATATGTGCAGAAGTTAACAGCAATGCTACATTACTAAAGTGTGCATAAAATTCATAGCCTAACATCATATAAAGCCTGATTCAATAGTCTGAACTGGAATTGCAAATTCAGTCTTTACATCTAATAGTCTGATGTGTTTATTAAATTTCATATCGGGGTGCTTTTAGTTTTGTATACCATGGTACTTAGATTCTTTGTTACTTTTTTCTTCTATCTAGAGTATGCTAGTTGTGAAACAACCAAGAGGTCGTGGGTTCAAGTCTCGTTGGAGACATTGTTATATTTATTGTGAGACAAGTTAACGGGACAAGATTTTGAAAGGTTGGGAGGAAAGGCCACATGTTCATTATTCGGTACGGCATAACACTCTCAACATCGATACACCGTAGAGATTTTAAGTTGTTACGCTGTAAAGGTCACGGCTGCAGTTTTTCCTTCTATGTTTTTATTGTATTATTAGGAAAGTGCAAGGATGTGTTTAGGATGTTTTTTTGTTAAAATTTGGGTGTGTGTGAGCGGTAATAATCAAACGATTCTCAATTCCTCATATACTCCCTTAATCGTGTAGAGATCACTTTCAAAATGAAGTATTTCGACCATGTATGTTTCGAGTATCACGGAATCCTCAACAGGATGATTCAGAGAATCACACTTAGTTTCAAAATGAAGTATTTCGTGCTCCTGAGTAGCTCTTATCGATTATTTTTTAGGAAGAATATGAGTTTCCAGCATACATATATAGTTGCAACCCCGTTGTAAAATCACAAATTGTGATACAAAATCTTTTCTGCTGTCATTTACCTAACTAAGGATAAATTCTTTAATCATGATCTCATACTTAGGCGCCCCTTTTTTATAGTTCGTTTGCAAGAGGAAAGTGCACTAGTCATCGTGCAGCTACTAATTAAAGTAACCCATTCGTGATCAAAATCAACTTCCTACAAGACTATCTATCAGAAGGTCAAATGAATATGTAGCTTGTAAATACTAGTCCTAGTAATATATTCGGAAACATGAATGTCTACAACCGAGACCTATAACCGGGTTCAAATGAGCGTCTCTAGATATGCACAGTTGGTCACCAGTCAGCGACAACATTAGTTTTCTCCCGTACCATTATCAAGACTGGACCAAACTAACGAGTTACACAACGTATTAATATCAAAGTCTAATACATGAAATTTGACAGGCTTTCACTGAAGTAATGCATTAATTTAATGACCGAGTGTGAACAAACAACGAGATATGTGTTTTCAAATCTCATTTGAGGCGCGTGAGGGCGTGTGTGTGTAAGGAGTTAATTTGCGTGGAAAAACTGATATAATCCAGTAATCCACCATAAACTGACTACACTCTATGAGAATACACCATCACAACACATAACCAAACACTCCCTTTACCTGCAGGAACCTTCTTTATGACTAAAAAATTTTGTTTAGAACAATACAAGGCAATCTGCACTACAAACAAAACATGGAACTTTTGTTCGGGCGTATTGGCGTTATCTCTATCATACTAAGGGACTGTGGCAGCTATTAGAGTGTTTGAGCCTATAGATAGGATCTAAACCATTGATCGTTATAGTAACTTAGGGAGAAAACCCGAGACTTGTACAAGGAAAAGTGGAGCTAAAAAATGTTACTTTTTCTTACCCAGCTCGCCCAAGTGTCCGAATCCTCAATTCTCTAAAGTTGGTAATTCCGTCACAAAGAACTTCAGCTTTAGTTGGGTGGTGCTGGAAAGTCCACCATTTTTGCTCTTCTAGAGCGGTTCTACGATCCTATTGAGGGTAAGTTTTGTTTTAATGGTTTATACTTTTATTTGGTTTTGTTGGGCCGATTTCACAGCCGATCAAGATAATCCCAAAACCCAAAATATAGCAGTTACGTGACAGTTACAAATAGCGGTTATTGGCAGTTATTACATACTCCAAACCGACACAACGGTTCTTGAAACATCACAACGTTTCAACACACCGTTTAGAAAACTATATATAGGATATTCATTTGTAAAACTCATGAATATTTGATGATTATTTGATAACAATTATATCAAAGCTTGATTCACAAACAACTTTGCATATTTCTGTATATCTTGATTGAGTTCGAAGATCCAAGACAAAGATTAAATTCAATAATTGGTATCAGAGCTTTTGGTTATAGAACCAAATCATCATATACCATTTTCTGCTTTCGAATCAAAACCAACCTTCGAAATCTTTTCGAACGATTTTTGCACAAACAGAAAAACACGAATCACGATTAAATCATAGTGTTTTTATCACAGGAAAATCCTACCCACCGCCTGAATCATTGATTCGGCAATAAGGGTTTTTCCCAGAAAACTTGCAAAAAAAATCAAACCCAAAAAATAGATTCTTTGTCTAATTAAAATTAGACACGGATTGATATTAAAACACAGATTCGAAAACAAGGCAGGAAACAACATACCAGGATTCGGATATCACATCTCTCGAAAATTGGGTAAACCCCAATCAAATCCTTAATTAGGACTTGATAACCCAATAGGAATCATCACGATTCGATATATCCGAACAACATACCAGATCCCCAAAATTTCTTACGAAAACCTAATTTTCGCAAGAATATAATCAGGAGAATCAAATGTTTTTCAACAAAACGTTTGAATAAATCAAAGGAAGGATTAAATCCACCATTCGATTCACATAGATCCATAAAAAAAAACCAAGATATTTTTTTTGGTTACTGTGAAACAAGGAAAGAGAGAGGGACGGAGTAAACAAGAAAAAGGAGAGAGATAGAAGGCTTATTAAACACACATAAAGTGTGTTAATAAGTGACCACGCATAAGCAAAGGACCGGGTATAAGGATACCCCAAAAAGGAAACGGACGGATTTTATAATCATCCAGACCAAAGGATCAACGGGCCTAAAGCCCAAACCAGGTTTTATTAAAACTAAACTATCCATCTTATTATTATTTATAGGTTTTTTAGAAATTTTTTTTGAAAACTTATAAACCTTTAAAATAAAATTTTTATTTAGTAAATTATACTTTTAAAATTATAAGTAGATTTTATTAAATAAAAAACTTAGATATAATTTTTAGTGTTTTCACTATTTATTATATTTTAGAATAATTTTAGGGAGTAATTAACCTTATTTTTATTCACTATTAAAATAATAGAAATTTCCAAGGAAATTTTTTTTTTACAAAATTAAGCCTATTAGAATTAAAATAGCCTATTTGGCGATAGAGATCTCATTAGAAAAATAAATATATTTTTCTGGACACTATAAGTGTCAAAATTATTTTAATTAGGAAATTTCTCAGTCACTATCATTAAGATAATTAATAATATGACTAACGAAGATGGAGGAGGATCGAAGAAGGAGGTTAGTACCACGAGTACACCTCACTTCCAATGTCCTATGCTTAAATCCTCGAATTATCCATTATGGGCAATTCGAATGCAAATCATTCTAGAAGCGAATGGTTTATGGGAAATGGTAGATCCAACGGATACTACTCAAACTGATAACAAGAAAGACAAGACCGCAATGGCATTTCTTTATCAGTCTTTACCCGAAGAACAACTGCTTCAAATATCGAAGCACAAGACCTCCAAAGAAATATGGGATGCTTTAAAATTAAGGCATATGGGGGAGGAAAGAGTCCAACAAGCGAGATTACAAACGCTCAAATCCGACTTTGAGACGTTACAAATGAAGGAAGATGAGTCAATAGACACCTTTTCTGGAAAATTGACACAATACGCAAACAAAGCCGCTAGCTTAGGACACACTTTTGAGGATTCGACACTAGTACGAAAACTCTTAAATGCTGTACCTGATAGATTCCTTCAAATCGTCGCATCAATCGAGCAATACTCAGATTTAAATAAGATGACTCTAGAAGAAGCGATAGGCCGACTCAAGACCTATGAAGAAAGAATTAAACATAAGAAGGGTAAACAAGTGGACAATCAAGAAAAACTGATGTTCACACGACATGAGAATAGGGGAAGGAATTTTAGAGGACGTGGACGTGGAAACTACAAATCTTCACAAAATAAGAACCACACAAAATTCAAGGATGAGAAGCAGAAAGAAGAAACTTCTCAAAATAACCAAAGAAGAAACTTCAACACAACAAGGAATAATAATAAAATTATTTGCTTTAAATGCGACAAGCCAGGGCACATAGCATCGAAGTGTCGCACACAAATTAAAGCAAATGAACACTCAAACCTAGTCGAAGAAGAAGATTTAGAGCCAACCCTCCTGATGGCAATCTTAGAACCTCAAAATAAGAGAAGACGACTTAAGGATGTTGAAGAACAAGAAGTCTCGCTACACAAAACTGATGTAGGATATAAAGAGACAAACATGGATAGTCAATGGTACTTAGATAATGGGGCAAGCAACCATATGACTGGAGTGAGGGAACACTTCAAGGATTTAGACGAGAAGGTTAGTGGAAAAGTAAGATTTGGAGATGGTTCATACATAGAAATAAAAGGAAAAGGTTCAATCATAATAGAGTGTGATGATGACGAACAAAGAATCATATCACATGTCTACTACATACCAAGCCTAAGAAGCAATCTATTGAGCCTTGGACAATTCACAGAAATTGGTTGTAAAGTAGTAATGGAAAACGATGAATTACGACTTTATGACATGGATAACAAGATCTTCTTAAAGGTCACAAGACAAAGGAACCGACTCTACAAGGCAAACCTAAGGATAGGCACACCTATCTGCCTTTTAGCAAACTTACAAGACACATCATGGTTATGGCACGCAAGATTAGGACATTTAAACTACAAGTCACTCACTACGATGACTCAAAAGAAATTAGTCCATGGAATACCTACCATTAAACCTACAACACAAATTTGTGATGTTTGTTTAATTGGAAAACATAGTAGAACGCCATTCCCAAAGAAAGCCAAAACTAGATCTACATCACCATTGGATTTAGTATATGGAGACTTATGTGGACCAATCACACCACCAACACCTTCTGGAAAGAGATACATATTCTTGCTAGTCGATGACTATTCAAGATTTATGTGGGCATATTTCTTAAGTACAAAAGATCAAGCTTTTGATACTTTCAAGGAATTCAAGGAGACAATAGAAAAGGAGCTAAGAACAACATTAAAGATGTTGAGAACTGATCGTGGAGGAGAATTCACTTCAAGTGAATTTACACAATATTGCAAAGACAATGGCATAGCACGACAACTTACCGCACCTTATTCACCTCAACAAAATGGAGTAGTAGAAAGAAGAAATAGAACGATAATGTCTATGACAAGATGTATGATGAAAGCAACAAACATGCCATAAGAATTTTGGGCTGAAGCTGTTAGACACGCCATATACATCCTAAATAGTGCATCCACTAGGGCACTAGAAGATATCACTCCATACGAGGCAATTAAACTAAGGAAGCCAAATCTAGAAACCCTAAAGATTTTTGGCTGCATAGCTTACGCAAAGGTTCCATCACAACATCTAACAAAATTGGATGATAGAAGTATCAAAATGGTATACTTAGGAACCGAATATGGATCAAAAGCATATAGACTATTTGACCCAATAAGAAGGAGAATTTGCGTTAGTAGAGACGTGAAATTCAAGGAGAATGAAAAATGGGATTGGAGCGACTATTTAGACGAGCACATCAACGAAGAACCTGAATGGATCGACTTCATAATAGATAACCCTAACAAAATTGATCACCCTGATCATGAAACCGAACCAAGGGATGAAGACGAAGCACATGACGAAGACGATGACTTTAACAATTTTGACGATGTTGGATATACATCACCAACAAATAGCTCACCTACACATTCTCACACGACTCAAACACCATCAACAAGATCATCTCGAGTAAATTCCCAAGCTACACCAAATAACTTGACACACTCATTCAATCAAAGAAATAGCGAATCAAGAGCATCTACAAGCTCTCACTCACGATTTGATAATACACCTATAAGGGGCTATAGATCATTGAATGATGTTTACGAAGATACTGAGGAATTACTACTAGCAGAAGATGAACCCAAGAATTACAAGGAAGCTTCAAACGATTAAAAATGGATAGAAGCAATGAAGGATGAGTTAGATTCTATAAATAGAAATAACACATGGGAACTCACAACCTTACCTTATGGACATAAATCAATTGGCTTAAAATGGGTGTTTAAGACGAAGAGAGACGCAAATGGGAAAATAATCAAGCACAAGGCTAGATTAGTAGTAAAAGGCTACATACAAGAGCATGGCATAGATTTTGAAGAAGTTTTTGCTCCTGTAGCAAGAATGGAAACCATTAGATTACTACTTGCCATAGCTGCAAATAGAAAATGGGAAGTGCATCACCTCGACGTAAAATCTGCATTTCTACATGGAGATTTAAAAGAAGAAGTATACGTTGCACAACCTGAAGGATTTATAAAGAAAGATGGAAAAGTCTACAAACTAAGGAAAGCACTTTATGGATTAAGACAAGCACCACGTGCATGGAACATAAAGCTAGACAACACCTTGAAGTCTTTAGATTTCAAGAAGTGTGCATTGGAACAAGCCATCTACACGAAGGCCACAAAAGACTCAATCCTATTGATAGGAGTCTATGTGGATGATTTAATCATTACTGGCACACCTAAGAAGGAAATTGAGTACTTCAAAGCTCAAATGGAAGAAAAATTTTAAATGAGCGACTTAGGATTATTAGCATACTATCTTGGCATAGAAGTCACACAATCAAAGGGGGAAATATCTATCAAGAAATCTGCCTATGCAAACAAGATACTAAATGAAGCTGGAATGATTGACTGCAATGAAACATGGACACCAATGGACCCTGGAACAAAGCTAACAAAGAAGACTGAAGACACATTGGTAGACTCAACTGAATATCGAAGCATAATTGGATGCTTAAGATATTTACTACATACAAGACCTGACTTAAGTTATTCTATTGGATTACTTAGTCGATTCATGCAAGAACCAAAAGAGCAACACATGAAGGCAATAAAGAAGGTACTACGTTATGTAAAAGGAACAAAAGATCATGGAATCACCTACAAACATAATGGAGGAAACCAAATACAAGGATATAGCGATAGTAGCTATGGAGTTAACACTCTAGAAGGCAAAGGAACTACTGGCATTATATTTTACTATGGAGAATCACCTATTAGCTGGAGTTCACACAAACAAGCCACTGTAGCACTATCATCATGTGAAGCAGAATTCATAGCCGCAACTGCAGCAGCAACTCAAGCATTATGGTTAAAAAGACTACTTAGCAAGCTCACTCATACAAGAGAAGAAAAGATTACCATAATGGTGGACAACAAATCAGCAATACAACTAATGAAAAACCCAGTTTTTCATGGAAGAAGCAAGCACATCGACACTAGATATCACTTCATTCGAGAATGCGTTGAAAGAAACGACATACAAGTGGAATTTATAAGTGGCGAATATCAAAAGGCTGACATACTCACAAAGGCACTACCAAAGATACGATTTCTTACGATGAGGCAACTTATTGGACTAGGAAATCTACAACAACACTGAAGATGCATTTTGTGATTATGGGGGAGATGTTGGGCCGATTTCACAGCCCATCAAGATAATCCCAAAACCCAAAATATAGCAGTTACGTGACAGTTACAAATAGCGGTTATTGGCAGTTATTACATACTCCAAACCGACACAACGGTTCTTGAAACATCACAACGTTTCAACACACCGTTTAGAAAACTATATATAGGATATTCATTTGTAAAACTCAGATGATGAATATTTGATGATTATTTGATAACAATTATATCAAAGCTTGATTCACAAACAACTTTGCATATTTCTGTATATCTTGATTGAGTTCGAAGATCCAAGACAAAGATTAAATTCAATAGGTTTTGATGCTAATTTCACTTTCTGAATGACAGGCTTGATATTGTTGGATGGTCAAGATATAAGGATGTTGCAAGTGAAATGGCTAAGATGTCAAATGGGCATGGTGGGACAAGAGCCCGTCCTCTTTGCTAACACGATTCTTGAAAATATTTTAATTGGAAAATAGAATGCAAACAAGGACGAGGCAATCGCTGCTTGCATTATTATGAATGCAAATAAGTTCATGAGGGATCTACCCCTTGCCTATGACACACAGGTAACAAACTGTTTTCTTGTCAAACACTAAACATAATTATGTAAATAACCGGCCTTTTTGGAGTTTTTAACTTCGATTACTCTATGTGACTGACAAGTAGGAGATAAAGGAACCCAACGTTCAGGGGGTCTAAAGCAGTGCATTGCATTAGCTTAGTGCAATGATCAAAGACCCCAAGCTAGATTCTTCTCTTAGACGAGCCCACAAGTGCCTTATATCCGACATCAGAGTCTCTTGTTCAACAAGCCATTGATAAAGTCTCAAAAGGAAGAACCATAATTGTCATTCCTCACAGGCTAGCAACCGTAAAAAGTAGGTGCATACTTCTCTTGGAAATAGGCGAACAAGGATCAGTCATAGAAATAGGTGATCATCATCGATTCATGGCAAAAGTAGGTGCATACTTCTCTTTGATCAAACAGTATCATTTGACCACATTTCCAAAATGAGTTCAAACTATGAAACATCTAGCACTTACAATCTATTGAACAAAAACCACATTTATCTGATACCTGAAATCTGTTCAGAACCAAAACCACAATCGCAAAGGCAAACACAAAAACCAACCAAAACGAGCTTATACATGATTTTTTGAAGTATGTAAACTACAAAAGCCCGAGGTGGGTCTCCTATTTTTGGGCATAATCTTTGCTGTGTTAGCAGGCGCTATACCCTATTTCCCTTGGTTTTAGGTTAAGCACTCATTTACTATTTCAACCCTGATAGATCCAAATTAAAGAGGGACGTAGGTATCTATGCTTAGTACTAGTCAGGCTCGGGTTAGGCTCTATTCTAAGTTTCTAAGCATGGCAGGTGAACAAGGCTTATGTGGTTGGGCTGGTACAAAACTCCCAAAGCGTGTTCGTGATCTCCTATTTCAGTCTATACTCAAACAAGAGCCCATTGCTTTGACTCCGAAACAAACTCAACAAGATCACTTGTTTCGAAACTGACTGTCGACTGATTGTATAAGTTTCAGGTCAGTTTTAGGTGACAAATACTCTTTCTTATTCACGGGATTAAGCACGGATGCTGTCGGTCTTGGTATTTCGTTTTATCTTTTATGGAGATAGCACTTATTGCTACTGTTTTTACTCCTTTTACACTTGGTGCTAGCTATTTTAGCTTGATTATATACCCTGGGTCAAAGCTCGACAATGGTTCTTATCAGACCCAAAGTCAACTTCTACTAAAAGGTCACAGATTACCGGGGATCTCATTAGTATTATTGATCTCAAGGTGCACCCAACCAAGACTGCATAAACTGACTACATTTCCTGAAAGATTAAGAAACTCATTGGGCATCATGAGCTTTTGAGCAAGATTCTATGAGAATACACCATCAAAACCCATAACCAAACACTCCCTTTACTTTTGAAAATAACCTATCTAGTTACGCTTTAAGTCATGTTCTCGAAGTTACTGTTTTTTTTTTTTTTTTTTTTTTTTGGTTTAGATCTTTGTATAGTAAAAAGGTAAATACAACATATTTGGAAACAAAATATCTTTTTGACTAGTTTTTTTTTATCGACGTTTAAATCATATTTTTCCTATTTAAGTAAAGTAAAACATACCTCTAAATTTAAATCTTATTAATTCCTTAAATTAAAAAAAAAAAGTATAAATCGAAACACCAACCTCAATCAAAACACACCAAATAACGAACACACGAAAAAGTATAAATCAAAACACCAACCTCAATCAAAACACACCAAATAACGAACAAACATACGGGTTTTGTTGAATTAGGGGTTTTGTTAAGATGAGCAACGCCTTCACGTTCAGAGACTTTATGGAAGCAAACAAGCCTAAAAACGCGACTACTCTTACTGTTGTGCTACTGATATGTAAGTTTTGGGTTTCAATAATTATTTGTTTATTTATTGTGTGATACATTAACAATTATTTTCTTTCTTTCTTAATCAGGGGTCTCAAAGCATTGGTTGTGTCACATAAAGGTGTTGCATATTATGTTGGTTTGAATTCAGGCAACACATATTGGTCACTCCAGCTGCCTGGAGGAGAATTGTATAATATCTTTCACGCATTAACATCGAATTATCTTGACGTCGTAGAAGAAGGGTCTGGCATCAACCGCACTCAATTATTCTACTACCGATCACCTACGCAACGTAAAGAAGTGGTATATATACTCTCTCTCTCTGTCTCTACTTGTAGTATTACACGACTACAACCTAGTTACTAGATGTGGATAACTCGATCTATGAAGCAACAATCGACAGAAAAGAAAACCCACAAGGTATGTACCCTAATCGAACTCGATTAGTATTGATAAAGAAGCGTTGTGAATCTCGTCCCCCTCATCTCCTTGTATAGAGATGAGGGGGAACCGACTGTTACATACACTACGGGTCGGGTTGGGCTTCGACACAACCAACCGACATTTATTGCTATAGGCTAATAGGAAACTCGATACCTATCCCCTAGACACGCCTTAGGCTAATAAAGACTAAATACATAACAATTTCCACCTTAGGCTTATATTAGCCTATCCCAACACTCAGCAGCTCCAAGCACTGTTGTAACTTGCGTCCAGGTACCGCCTTCGTCAAGGCATCCGCAGCATTGTGTTCAGTACTCACCTTCAGAACTTCAACCGTCTTCGCCAAGACTCCTCTGAAAAATGATAACGCACATTGATGTGCTTAGTCCTATCATGAAAAACATGATTCCGCGATGGATGAATCGCGCCTTGATTATCACAATTAACTGCAACAGTGTTAAGCTTCACGCCTAACTCTTCCAAGAATCCCCTTAGCCAAATAGCTCCTTTCACAACCTCCGTAAGTGTCATATACTCCGCTTTAGTTGTCCAGAAAGCCTCCTTGTGCTGCAACTTAGCTTCCCAGCTCCTCGCACATCCATGTATCAGCAACTCGTACCCTGTGATTGATCTACCCATGACAGTGATTGATCTACCCATGGTGTAGTCAAAATCCACAAAAACTTGTACGTATGTCTGTAATACACGATCAAACCTATCCAACATACTCACATCTGCAGATGCTATGTCAGGTCTCGTGCAGACCACCTGATACTCCTGGCTTCCAACCGCATATATATATGACCACTTACTATTCTTTACCACATCACAGTCCCCTGATAGACTATCCTCCAACGACAGTATGGAGTGTCCCTTCAACAAAGTCTGTACCAACTTTCTGTTGTAAAACCTGGACTGTGACACCCTCAGAGTATTACCACTTCGATTCCTGATGATCTTAATACCAAGTATATTTCCCTTTGCTTTAACCAGTAAACCCTTGGTAACCGAGATCTCAGCCTTGCATCCGCAAGAAAATACCATACAATCTATATAGAGAAATAGATGTATGAACATACCTGGTGTATCCTCCCAGTAATAACCGTATCTGTCGTCACTGCTTTTCCTGCAACCGTTGCTGAGCACATGCACATCTAACCGAGTATCCATTTCTTCTTTCAATCCAGTCATCCACTTGGAAAGAACCTCACAAGCAACTATATCATTGAAAGTCAATGACTCGTGCGCATATATCTTCTTCACTGCAGCAACTGCAAAAGTAGTATCATTACTGTCTTCTCTATACTTGAATAGTTCCCGTGCTAAGTGTTGCTCCCTATCACGTGCTAGATGATAGTATATCAAAACTTGAGTTTGTACTTTCTTTGAAACATCTACATGATCAACATTCCCATGAGGTTCCACCTCAAATGCATGATCCTCCCGATATTCCACCTCAAACTCAACTCCTTGCAACACCTGCACTGAACTTGTACATACACCAGAACCAATGAAAGTTTTCTTGTATTGCCCACTTTCATTGAAACCCATATTCCTGTAAAGCCCTCCCTTTGAAGTAACGTCATCTAACCTCTAAAGTTGATAAACATTCATACCTTTACGGTATCCCAGGAATATGCACTTGAACTTAACCGGTTCAAGCATCCCTTGCTCAATACTAGCAAGCCAACCAAAAACGCCAAACATATCTATAGTCTTCTTGAATCCAATCGCTGCTGATGGTGACCTATTATCTAAATATGTAGACATGGTTGTATCCTCTGTCCAAAAAACCTTGGACAGACCAGACTTAATCAGAAAACAACGTACCTTATCCAAGAGTGTCACGTTTGTCATCTCAACCAACCCATTCTGCTGCTGTAACCCTGCAACATCCAAATGGTTGGCGACCCCACTCTTCATACATTGTTGTGTAGACTTCTGATTACAAGAATCAAGAACATTACCCATCTTGACCTTCCACCCAGTCTGAAATTTTCTTAACTGCTTCCTACCCTTCATTGTCTTCCCGGTCATAGCCTGACCGTTCAGGGTATATACGCAATTAGCCCTTCTGGTTCCTGATAGTACCACCAGTGAACCCTTTATAACCTTGATCTTGCCCAACTGCATCTTCACGGTAAAACCCTCTTTTTCAAGAGTGCCCAGCGATATCAAGTTTCGTCTTAATTCCGGAACATACCTGACGTTGTCCAACAAGAAACTTGATCCATCCCTCATTCGTACTCGAACCTTTCCTGTCCCCCGTACACGGCATTCCCTGCCATCACCTAGCAGTACATTACCACCGTCATACTCTTTAAAATCAACCAAGTAATCTCTCCTGTGTGTCATATGGTATGAGCCCCCTGAATCCATGATCCAGTCCAAAAGTTCATCAACACTCATAGCCATCATAACATCAGCATTGTCATACCCATCAGCTCCAGAACCGGATACCTGATCTTTACTCCTGACAAAACCTTGAGATTTCTTGTGATTATACCTGGGACAATCCCTCTTCAAATGATCCTCAGACTGACATATATAACACCTGAGTTTGTTGCTCCTTCCTTGTGACCTTAACCACGAACTATTTTCACCCTGCTCCATATCTCTCTGATTAGATCTCTCCCTCACATACAACCCTTCACCATTATCACCCTTTGCTTCCGTCATCTTCTGAAGTTCCCTAGAATTAAGTGTCGCGAGCACGTCTTCTAGCTTCAAAGTATCCCGACCATATAGCAAAGTCTCTACGAGGTTATCGTAAGACGATGGTAAAGATGTGAGTAATAATAATGCCTGATCCTCATCCGATATAGCAGTATCTATAGCCGCTAAGTCACCTACGAGCTTGTGAAACTCATCAATATGTTCAGACTGACTCCTACCTTGATGCATTTGAAAAGTATATAACTTTTTCTTCAAGTACAAACGATTAGCTAAAGACTTTGTCATGTATAAAGTCTCTAACTTTTTCCAAATCCCCGCTGCAGTCGTCTCCTTGGTGATCTCCCGTAGGACCCGATCATCCAAACACAAGATCAATGCGCTGTAAGCCTTTTTCTGAATGACTTTATCGTAAGCCACCACGGGTAATTCTTCCAATGCTGCATCTAATTCCAGATGTTCCAGCAAAGCCTTCATCCTTACCTGCCATAACCCAAAGTCATTCTTCCCATCGAATTTCTCGATGTCAAATTTGCTCAGCGTCATCTTATTTTAACCCTTTGCTAACCGCTTAACCTTTTGTGAATTTACCTACACAAAAAACACGATCTAGCAAAGTATCTCGTGTATAAAACACCCCTTGATTTATCAATATAACCTAAGATAAAATCTCAGCAATCGATCAAACCAAGTAACCCTTCAAAAGAAACCGCTTTCTTACTCAAATATCGAATTAACCTTGGAAATTAACCTATCCAATAAATCGATAATCCTTGAATCAAGAAAGCACCCGACGCCTTTTGAAGTAACCCTTGTCGTACTTTTAATTTTGCAAACCGATCTCTAATAACCTAAGAAATCTTGCAACCTCTACAAGTCTTGAACGCTTCTTTATCCCTTTGTTGATTTGCTAAACCTTGTGAAAAACCTCACAATCACAAACCAACAAAGCCCCTTTATTAGTTTGCTAAACCTTGTGAAAAATCCCACAATCACAAACTAACAAAGTCCCCTTCGATAATTCGCTAAACCTTGTGATATATCCCTCACAATCACGAACTACGAAGTCCCCTTGTGTAAAATCCCTACAAAGTATTAACCTTTTTGTTTTATAAAACAAAAATCTGGCCCAATAAATAAAAACCTAAATGCTTTAATAAAGCCCAATATCTTTAAAGTTTTAATTTATCAAAACCTTGGCCCAATCAAAATAAAAGAGCCCTTCCTCTTAATACAACTTTTGTAGTATTTTGTGTTTTATAAAAAACACAGTCGTCTTTCTTCTTCTCTGTATCAATGGCCACCAAAAACAAACAGCCACCACCTGCAACTTTGTCGATCTGAAAAATCGACAAACCTTCGATGTTGATAAGCTTCAACAATCGAACCCCCACAAGAAGAAGCCTTTATCTGTCGAGATACCTAGCTGCTCCTTTGATGTCCACGACGCCTGAACACCAACACCTTCTTCTTTGATCGATCCTAGTAACCAGCAAAACCCGCGAACCCGAGCTCTGATACCACTTGTAGGATTCGATACCTACAACCCTGGTTACTAGATGCGGATAACTCGATCTATGAAGCAACAATCGACAGAAAAGAAAACCCACAAGGTATGTACCCTAATCGAACTCGATTAGTATTGATAAAGAAGCGTTGTGAATCTCGTCCCCCCTATCTCCTTGTATAGAGATGAGGGGGAACCGACTGTTACATACACTACGGGTCGGGTTGGGCTTCGACACAACCAACCGACCTTTATTGCTATAGGCTAATAGGAAACTCGATACCTATCCCCTAGACACGCCTTAGGCTAATAAAGACTAAATACATAACACTACCGAACATGTTTTGTTACAAAACATATAGATAGTTAATACTGCTTTTTAAGGATTTCTTTTCCCCAACGCAATTTACACAATACAAAATAAGAGGACGTTTTGGGGAGGGGTAAAGAATGTTTTCATTATAGTATATATTTTTTGTTTGACTTGGAATTACCCTCTCAAGGGGTAATTCCAAAGGCCATGGGGCCCTCACGAAATCAACACCTTCTCTGTATGGATCGTACATTGTGTTGAAGAAGAAGGCGCTCGATGGTGTCAGCAGATTGTTGATGTGCTGAGCCAACCTAAGTTGTTTATTTAACATAAACTAGTGTTCTATGTGATACACACACATACACATGGGTAGTTTCTGCTTCATAAGCTTGTACCACAAGCTCTAATATCTCTACAATAAGTCGCCACATAGACAAGTTGTACATTATGCTTTAATTATGCTAAAACTTACAGACCTCAACATAAAGTTCCAACAATCCCGAGTGAGGGAAACGTACAGATGCACATTCAAATTAAATATATGAATACTCATTTTTTTGGTTCTGACTGTATTTTTTTTTTGTTTCCAGACAATGCCTACGGGTGGCATAAAACAGGAGCTTGCCATGCGCTCACAACTTAAATTATTACTTAAGAACCCACAGATTGAGAAAGACGAAACAACTTTTAATGTTGATCCACTCACCGGTCACATTGTCAGCAAATCTAATGCGAATTCATTTGAGGTTAAGCGTGTGAATTGGAGTATTTCTAGTGACAGTGAGCTAAGTAGGTATACTTCGAACCTGCGCTTTGCAGATGTTACTTTTTCGAATCCAAACTCATATTGCATTTGTGTATTGCGCCCATAGTGCAGAGAGGTTTATTGAAAAATTTATCCAGACGGATTCAAATTAAGTATCCTAATGTGCCACTAGCATCACAGGACGGCAATGTCTTGTATTTGGAAGCGACCTTAGGGGGGATAGATGTATTTGTTACGAAAGTACCCGTAGGGGATAATTGTTCCAAAGTAAAGAGAGTCATTGATGTTCACCGAGCATGCGATCATATTGAAAATGTCATGAGATTATTGTTGGTTGAGTGTGATGACCATTTTGTTTATTTAGCATTCGAAATGGCAGGAAGCAGCTTTCTTAAGTACATGGAAAATGCATTATCCCATGAGCTCTCGTTAAATTTTCACTTTTTAAAACTCCAGGTTTTAAGGTATGCTAATGAACCTCCCTTTTTTCTTTATATAGTTTTATTTTGGTAAAATAACCTTTAAAATAAATGAACTTATATGATATCGTAATCTTTTGTTTTTCTCTTTTGAAGAAATGTGGTATTTACATTAATGCTACTTGAGGCAACTGGTTTCATACATGGAAACGTTGCTCCTCAAAACGTGCTTATGAGACTTGGAGCTGGTAACGCATATCAAATCAAGCTTTGTGGGTTCGGGAAAAGTCGGATAAATGAAAATTACATGGGCAATCTGGCGGCTGAATTTTTTTCTATCAGCTGAATGAAACTTGATAAAGGGAAAAGAGTAGGACAATATAACAAAAAAAAACTTGTAGCACATATGGTTATATGCGTGTATCTTGTGTCTGTTGTTGATTCGTGCTGAGGGTTCAAGACCCACTTACAGCCAACTTTGGATATATTGTTTTTGTACACAGAAACTTGCAGGTTCTCTCTTTTATATGGTATCCTTTTGATTTGCTGTGTAGTAAGACTACACAGGCACAACCACAAACATACAGTCACACAAGTAGGCAGGGCCGGTTTTAGACAGGTGCAGGCTGTGCAACGGCACAGGGCCTCCATGTTCTTAGGGTCTCCGATTTTTAGATCTTAATGTTAGTATATACTCACTTTTGGATGTTTTGATTCAAGTAATAGATGCTTTTATGAAGAAATATGTTTGAAATGTTAGAAACAATCGAGTCACAGTTGTAAAAAGAGGAACAAAAATTTGTGTTTTTAATGGTAAATACAGACAGCGCTTCCCACTGGAGAAGATGACCCAAAACTCAGACTTTTGTTTCTTTTATGTAAATTCCATGTTTAGCCCTTCTACTTTATATAATTTTTACATAAAGTTCAAACTAGTTTGTATAATGCTAGTACTCGTATTACTTTAGTAAAGAGTAAAACAAGCCATATCTACCAAAAACTGTATTTTCTAACTTTTCATCTGGATTACCGTTGTTCGATGATATAAAATATAAAAGTTATTTTGAAGCTATTAGTTATGTTTCAAGAAATATTGGGACTTTGTACGTATTTTTTGTTTTCTAAAATTTAATGAGTTCTATTTTAAAAGAACACAAAACACGTAACCATGTTAAGGTTAAATAAGCTTTTACTAGTATTCAAGGGCCTGATACATAATGCCGCACAGGGCCTCTCAAAGTCACGAGACGGCCCTGCAAGTAGGCAAAAGAAGTATGCAAGCCTCAAGCTTTCCAATACTTAAATAACAAGAACAGTGGACTATATTTGATTTCTTTTCTTTGGCTCTTTTGGGAGTGATACACAGTCAACAAAACAAATCAGGCTCGAAACTAACACAATCACAAATGACAATCCAACAAGGAGCAGGTAATCATGCCAAAAGTAATTCCCAGAAACTACATAAGTTATGCAATTATGGTTTACGATTCTTACTTTATGGTTGCTGCCGGTTCACATCAAGCAAAAATAGCACACAAAATACACCAAACACACACGCCAATTAACAGATTACTGACAAAAACAAACAGGCCTTGGTTCTCTTTCTTCTGTTTGTATGATAAGTTGCTGTTGGTACGCAGTCCATAACCTTTGGCTTCACATAATTAACTTTATGTTTGTATAACAGAGAATTTGTTGGAGGAAGCTTACAGAGTCCAGAATCGTCAGTTGGCAGCGACGATACTAAATGTGCTTACACCAAGTACACACATACATGATGATATCTTTCATGCCACGCAAGTCCCTAAAGAAGGTTGGAATCTATGTTGCACGGAAATGCCTCTCGGGTGCCGTGTCGGAAACGGAAAACGGCTGGAAACGCCCGGAAACGCGGCAGAAACGTTTCCCCAAAAAGGGAAACGTTTCCTAAAGATAGGAAACGCTGAGTCTCTAGCAGAAACGCGAAAGGAAACGTTTCTTTGGATTTTAACACGTTTCTGGGCTAGTTTTTGGGCCATGAAACATTTTATGGACCATTTATATTGTATATACATATAGTAGGTCGCCGTATCTTCTAACAAACTAAAAATAGACTATCCGTATTTGTTTAATGTTAAGTGTATATTATGTCTCACAATCAGTATTTATTTTTTCTTGCTTTATCGGTTAAAAATTCATGTTTATATAATTTATTAATAAATATGTATAAATACAAAAACATTTCCAGCCGTACCCGTTTCATGGATTTTGGGACATTGGCGTTTCTAAGTACCCGTCCCCGTTTCCGTATCCGTCTACGTGCAACATAGGTTGGAATGGGGTACCTTACGAAGTGTCTGACCTTTGTAAGAGATTGATGGATAAAGAAGAAAGGTTACTGTCGTTTGTATATCGTTCCATTTGCATAATCTGGAATAGTTTCTTAAATCGAGTATTTTAATGTTGATGCAGGATGGACCTCATCGAGACTTACAATGACATCAGTCTTTGGGATGCAGATACTATTATTAATTTTATGTGTGATATAAGCCCTGAATTGTCAAATAATAGGGGGAAAGGAGTGGAGCATCTATCTACTTGGGTATTTGGTACTGACTGGAAAAGGTGCTTAAAAAGTAAGCAATGGGTAAAACACGTGGAGGATGTATCGCTGGGCAAAACAAAGGAGAAAATTAAACCCTATAACACTCGTTCTTTTCGTGACCTGATAAGGCTTTTTCTCAATGCCAAGATTCATCCAGATGAACTCAAGGAGGCAAAATCTGCAGTTTCTTTAGTGAATTTCATTTCTGAAAAGTTCCCACGGTTGCTTTCTGCGCTTTATACCCATGTGGTTACCAATTGGAAGGGTTCTGCTCTATATGTCGAATATATCAAAGACAAAGATAAGCTCATGCAAGTATTGTATTAGGCCATGACTAATGCCAAAAGGGTGCTTTCACTCTGTAAGTGAAGAATTTAACCATTAGATATTACTTCATTTTACGTCTCTAGTAATAATTGTTCAGGCAAAACATGTCACTGATTTTCAAGTAAGGATTGATTCGTACAAAGTTGAGTTATTAGGTACTATACTTGTTTTTGGTTGCATGCTTAGGAGGCTATCTAATAATAGCTTAAATTTGAGAAAGTAGAGGGCTATTTAATAGCTTAAATTTTGGTTGCATGCTTCGGTCAAGAGGTGTCGGTCCAAGTAAAAGATATAGGGCTCTAGTGAATTGGAATTGGAAGTACAGTCAAATAAGGTTTATATATGCCCCTGCACATCCAGTCATCTTGCTGTTATTAGTTCTTTCTTTCTCATGTAATTATTGTTGTCGGCTATGTGGTTTGTGTTAGTGGGCGTGTCTGAGTCATGCTCCTTTTCTCGGCGCATCTCATGGTTTGGAAGTTTGTGTCTTGTTGTGTGTTTTTTGTCGGGAACAATTACTTTGACAGAAGGAATATGTATTTTTTTTAAAGTTAATACGTAGAAGAATTTTTCGTGTTACATTTCTCATTTCTTACTCTCGAAACTAATAGACAAAGTTTTCTGCCTGCACTTGAAAACATATATGGATCACTTTTCACCCTCGCCCATTTAATAGCTCATATAGTTCCATGGCTATCACATGAGTGAAGCACTATTTATATGGTTTTCATTCCTAGTTGTGAAGTTTTGGTAAACTGAGGTTTTAGTGCTGCAAGCTTGCAGGCTGCAGTACCTTCAGAAGAACCTAGTTACGCACACTGAAACATTGAAAACAGCAGAAATATGTTACTTTTGAAAATAGCTTACTCGACATTCCAACTTTGCATTGTAGAAACCAGAGCCTACACGACAGTCCAATTTGGTGTCGAGATTAGATCATTGACATGAATATCAATATCAGCTTAGTATCTACTTTAATTGCTAAGTATTTCAGAAATGGAAATCGATCGTATGTTAGTTAGATCAAGACTTTTACCTCACTTTTTATATAAGCTTATTTTATGTTATGTGAGGCCCCAAACACTTGACATCAGAGTAGGTTTAACACACTAAGTTCAAAAATTGCAACAGAGGCATAGCGCTGGTCACTGAGTTGCTTATACCGTAATCCAGTGAGCCTGCATAGCATGAATTAACATGTAGACTTGCTTGGCGTAACTGACAGAGGGCCAACTTTACTAGTTGGTATCTCTAGTCCATGCTATACACGGTACTCTTACATGATCTCTTTAGCTAGACAATATGTCTAGCCCCAATTTCCCGTCTTATTTTGTGACTTATGGGTTTATATAAGTTATATGAACACACAAGTCTCAAAAGAAGCAAGAAAATTGGAATTTATGAATTAAATGCCAAAAAAAACAAATAACCTCATAAGCCACGTATAAGCTTAAACGAACACCCCAGATCTTCTTAAAATTAAGGTTAGTTATCAAGAATAGCAATTAGATAAACGTTAATATGCCTAAGTGAAGACTGTGAAATGCTCCTCTCTATTCGGCTCGACTCGTTTCTACCCCTAGATCCATACAATATGGGTCACTGGGTGTGTTGGGATCAGATAAAAAAATTTGCATAAGTGGCCCATGTGCTACTTGTTTTGTCATAATCTGACCTTTTAACAATATACTTCATTTTTATTGGGAATAATCTGCATAAGCTTTTGTCTGATAGAAATATGTAATGAATATTTAGTACTTATATTATATTTATGTTGTAATAGATTAGGATTTGCAGGCCATAAGCATGAACATTAATAAGCCTGCTAAGATTGGATTGTCTAGGCCAAAGGCCAACAAACATGACCAAAACGACCAACAGGCATCATTTGACAGTTATGACAGTTAAATCTGTTTATGACAGTTATACATGAAAAGGCATGACTTTTCATACGTGCCTGTACATTAACTATATATAGGAAAAGTTGTACAAACTTATTACTGGTATAACATATACGATTTACATACATACTTTGATCTATTTTCATACTCTTATTTACTGCCTTATACACAAACACACTGCACAAATTCCTTACTGCATAAATGATGAATACTAATACCTTTTTGGAAAAGAAATGGAACACTTGGAAATCAAGTGTGCTAGGCCAAAAGTGGTATCAGAGCAACAACTCTGGGAGAGCGCCAAGAAGGTACGCAGAACAAGAACAAACATACAGAAAGAACAAAAGGTGTTTGGAAGAAGCAAGATTAGGAAAGTGCATCAAGAAAATCTCAAAGGATTGCAAGGATCTTCTCAAGAAAAAGATACAAGAGATTGAGAATTATAATTCTACAATCTCATACAGTAAATACAAACAATACGTTTGTTTTAACTGTAATCAACAGGGGCACATCTTCAAGGTATGTCCTGGAAAAGCAGAGAAGGATCAAACGGGGCACAACTGTGGCGAAGAAGAAAGGAAAGACAACATTCAGAACATTAAGAAGAACAAGGACAAAGTCCTTTGTTTCAAATGCAGACAGACGGGTCATTTTGCCAACAAGTGTCCAACAAAGGACCAAACTCAACATTCTGTAAGTTTGAAGTACCCTGATTTCATTCATTTTACAAATGAGGGTATAATCAAAGGATCAGATATTGGCAAATGGGACGATTACTGGTATGTAAGCAAATCTGCTGATAAACATATGACTTTTCACCTAGATTCATTTTTAAACATAAAAGAGGATTTTCAAGTATACAAACTTGAAAAACAGATGAAAATTCTTTTTTCTTATGGGATAGGTGAAGTTATAGTACCAAATGAAAAACAAGGATATCTTATTCCAGGGGTACAATACACCCCTGAAATAACCTTGAACACATTATCATATGATTTGTTAAGGAAACAAGGAATTGAGATTATTTGGGAAGGAAACAAATGTATCCTTGAATACATGTTTAAGGATATACAAGGTTCCAAAATTGATGTAAACATGCTTAAAAATCGTCACAATGAATACATGGAAAATTACTATGAAACATTGGATCAAAACAGAAAGGAGGAAAGGAGAAAAATGCAGGAACTTGCAGGTATGGGAGATCCAATTGAAATAAATAATTTCAATGACTTTGTGGCGTTTTTGAACATGATTAAGGATGACAAGGTCATAAGCCAAAGATGGGGACTATTCAGAGAAAGGTTTGACAAGGTTATGCACTGGTTTTATGACCATTATCTGCACAAACCTATGCCAGGCCCTATACCACCAACAATTCAAGGAGTAACCATATGTCTCTTTGATTTGTACAAACTGATTGACTGCATGGGTGGATATATAAGTGTTCACTTTGGAAACGAATTTGGGATGGTTGCTGAGATCTTAGGACTGCAAAAGACAGATGAGGATGCCATACGACAATGCTACAAAACATACTTGGAGGTGTTGGTTTCCTATTTCAAAACAGCGAGGGCACCTTTAAAGGAAGAGGTAGACAACAAATGTCTTGAGTCATGGACTTGTGCAAAGGACGCTAGAAACAAAGGGAAGCACCCAATGGAGCATTTCGGCATAAAACTGGAAGAGGAAGATGAGGATCAAGCATACAATCAAGATCAGACAAACATTCAATGTTACAAGTGCCAATCATTTGGTCACTTTGCATTTGAATGTCCAAAACTAACAATTTATGATGACCACAGGGCAAGTACATCAAAAGCAGGAACATCTTCAAAGCCACAAGGAATGGAAGAAGAGTATGACACCACAAGTGATGACATCTCTGTCATTGCTTAAACAAGAAAAAGGAACGAAGAAGAAGGACAGGCAGAAGCACACAAGATTCTCAAAAGCTCTTGCAAATTATGGGGGTGATGTTGGGAATAATCTGCATAAGCTTTTGTCTGATAGAAATATGTAATGGATATTTAGTACTTATATTATATTTATGTTGTAATAGATTAAGATTTGCAGGCCATAAGCATGAACATTAATAAGCCTGCTAAGATTGGATTGTTTGGGCCAAAGGCCAACAGACATGACCAAAACGACCAACAGGCATCATTTGACAGTTATGACAGTTAAATCTGTTTATGACAGTTATACATGAAAAGGCATGACTTTTCATACGTGCCTGTACATTAGCTATATATAGGAAAAGTTGTACAAACTTATTATTGGAATAACATATACGATTTACATACATACTTTGATCTATTTTCATACTCTTATTTACTGCCTTATACACAAACACACTGCACAAATTCCTTACTGCATAAATGGTGAATACTAATACCTTTTTGGAAAAGAAATGGAACACTTGGAAATCAAGTGTGCCAGGCCAAAAGTTCTCGGGTTGGGTTGAAAATCTTATCAGGTTGATTTGATCCGAACCCGATAACCCGATACTATTGTAAAATCAGGTTCGGGTTATGTGGTTTTTCTCACCGAGTTATCGTATCAACCCGATAACACCCGGTACTTTATATGCCTTCTGTTACATTTAAATTTAGCCCAAATAAAACATGAACTTTGTCTACGATATAGATTTTAGAAATCACAACTGGTTAACAAAAAACATGAGCACTATCGGTCCATAAAAGAACATGATGTTTCTGCCAAAAACTTGTTATCTAATTGAAGTTAACCAAAGTTATAAAGAAAGTTACATGACTGAGAAACCGGGTGGACCGTTGTGCGCAGAATTGAAAAGCCTGGCGTGTTCGCTTGTGATAGACAACGAGCTACACGATAGCATATTAACTAGCTCACATTTTGTTTCTATCGATCAATGGAACCGTCATTTTCATGTATAAATCAAAGAACAAAACTGTAGTTGCATAAAAATGGAGCAAATATATTGGCATTCCAGTTATGGTATGCAAAAACACATGACATGCTGCAATTTTACAGTAGCATTTGATTTAAAACTAAAGACGAAACAGCGGTTTCCTAGACATATTACTCAAAAATGAAAATTTCAATCTCCGAATGTCCCACCATTGATTAATCAATGATACTGTTATGTACAAGATACCAAAATTTAGAACTTTAGCAAGCACACTTGTAAAACAAAGAAAGCAAAACCGACAGATGCAGATGCAGATCAGTATGTAACTTGCAAACTGTGAACATTAAAGATCAGATGCACTAAGATAGCGAATTAGCCACCTATGCCATACCTTCTCATAGAAGAAAACCCCCTTAATGATTAATCTTACTTGCCGATTCTTGTGACTCCATTCGATCAGTAATAGGGATCTTGAATGGGATTTAAGCGTAGCGACACCTTTTAAATTGATGACTATTGGCATGGTTTTTCCCACACCCATAACAAAAACTATACCCACACCTGCAGCAACATACATAATTAACCTGTTGTTAATAGAATACGCAAACGGTAACCAACTCAATCGTTTTATTCAAACGAAAAGTAAAAGCTATGAAATTAACCTGCAATTAATGTGCAAACAACCATAGATTTTTTCGACATAAAAGTTGCATTTTGGGCACCTCTTCCGTTTCTTTTTCTTGGCAAGATTCATCAACAAGATATCAGTCGAATCTTTTTCGCCCTTTTCCAAGCTTTGAAACTCGCTACAACTCATCCCTGAATGCCATGTCACCTTACACTGGGCACAAAACAATCTGTTACAGTTTGGGCATTCTGATGATGTCACGCTTTCTCCCCCATCGTCAACCAACAGTGCAGAACAATCTTTAAACGGGCAGTAAAATTTCTCAGACCCTAAGATCAAAGACTCGCATAAAGCATTTTCCTATCGATCCGATACTTCTCTGGGAACAATTAAGCGACACGCTTCAGGTCCTATTATCCCTTTGCAACTTGGGTCAGGACACTGCACTTTAGTTATGTTTTCTTGAATCTTGGCTGCTACGTGTCCCCTGATGCAGTCAAAGCAATACATATGTCCGCAAACGTTTATGTTTCGAAACATTTCAGATTCAGTCTTTGTATCCATGCAAATGTCACAAAATCTATCAGGTACTTGGCTAGACTCTAATACCACAATTGGTGGCTTCGTCCTCAATGAAGTTTATGCAGGTGAATCTTCGCTATCTGATATCACGATTGGCGCCTTGGGCCTGGATGAAATCGATGCACGTGAAGCTTGCCTATCTAATATCACGATTGGTGTCTTGGGCCTGGATGAAGTCGATGCACCTGGATAAGCTTGGCTATCTAATATCACGATTGGCGTCTTGATGTTGCTGGATGAAATCGATGCACGTGAAGCTGAGGAGAACACGAGTGTCTCCTTACGTTGCAGCTGTTCAGCATATTTTTCGACAGATATGGGAAAATTTTGATCTTGACCAAGAGGTGAGAAGTACGGAGCATCGTCGCAATGATGCAAGGTTCAAAGATTGAGCTGCCAGCCACGGATGTTGTTCTGTCTTCGATTTTCTGTTTTACTGATGTAAACGTAATTTATGACAACAATATGTGCAGAAGTTAACAGCAATACTGCATTACTAAAGTATGCATAAAAGTTCATATTCTAACATTATATAGATTCAAAACGAACATTTTCGGGGTCCTTTTGTGATGCAAGTTGGAACTGGAAATGCAAGTTCAGTCTTCACAGCTAATAGTCTGATGTTTAATTAAATTTCATATCGGGGTGCTTTTAGTTTTGTATACCGTGGTACTTAGTTTCTTTCTACTTTGTTCTTCTATCTATAGTATGTTTTTCGTTGTAGCTACTACAGTGCTACTCAAAAGTGCAGCACTTGGGAGCGGTTAGTATGTAGTTGTGCAGTTTTTTATTTTATAGATGTGTTCGATAATGTGACTGGAATCTAAACGCTTCGTTTAGTAGTGTCAAGAAAGTAGCGTTTTCAGTAGCCATCTATTACCGAGGCAAACCAGGTGTTTGGTCTATTTGTATGTGAGATGCTAGTTGTGAAACAACCAAGAGGTCGTGGGTTCAAGTCTCGTTGGAGACATTGTTATATTTATTGTGAGACAAGTTAACGGGACAAGATTTTGAAAGGTTGGGAGGAAAGGCCACATGTTCATTATTCGGTACGGCATAACACTCTCAACATCGATACACCGTAGAGATTTTAAGTTGTTACGCTGTAAAGGTCACGGCTGCAGTTTTTCCTTCTATGCTTTTATTGTATTATTAGGAAAGTGCAAGGATGTGTTTAGGATATTTTTTGTTAAAATTTGGGTGTGTGTGAGCGGTAATAATCAAACGATTCTCAATTCCTCATATACTCCCTTAATCGTGTAGAGATCACTTTCAAAATGAAGTATTTCGACCATGTATGTTTCGAGTATCACGGAATCCTCAACAGGATGATTCAGAGAATCACACTTAGTTTCAAAATGAAGTATTTCGTGCTCCTGAGTAGCTCTTATCGATTATTTTTTAGGAAGAATATGAGTTTCCAACATACATATATAGTTGCAACCCCGTTGTAAAATCACAAATTGTGATACAAAATCTTTTCTGCTGTCATTTACCTAACTAAGGATAAATTATTTAATCATGATCTCATACTTAGGCGCCCCTTTTTTATAGTTCGTTTGCAAGAGGAAAGTGCACTAGTCATCGTGCAGCTACTAATTAAAGTTACCCATTCGTGATCAAAATCAACTTCCTACAAGACTATCTATCAGAAGGTCAAATGAATATGTAGCTTGTAAATACTAGTCCTAGTAATATATTCGGAAACATGAATGTCTACAACCGAGACCTATAAGCGGGTTCAAATGAGCGTCTCTAGAAATGCACAGTTGGTCACCAGTCAGCGACATCATTAGTTTTCTCCTGTACCATTATCAAGACTGGACCAAACTAACGAGTTACACAACGTATTAATATCAAAGTCTAATACATGAAAATTGTCAGGCTTTCACTGAAGTAATGGATTAATTTAATGACCGAGTGTGAACAAACAACGAGATATGTGTGTTCAAATCTCATTTGAGGCGCGTGCAGGCGCGTGTGTGTAAGGAGCTAATTTGCGTGGAAAAAAAAGTTGATATAATCTGACTACATTTCCTGAAAAACTTATTAGGCATCATGAGCTTTGGAGCAAGATTCTATGAGAATACACCATCAAAACCCATAACCAAACACTCCCTTTACCTGCACAGGAACCTTCTAAGCTACTATTAAAAATAAGTCTCGTTTGGTTGACAAAGCTTGAGGGAGCTTGTTAAAAAAATAAGCTCCTAAATGACATGCTAGTTAAATTAGCATGTGAAATAAGCTCAAGCTACATGCTCCAACATCCAGCTCCAGTAACCCGCTCCAGCAATCCGCTCCAGCTCCTAAGAATGCCAAACACACCCTAAAGTTGAACTAAAAACTAACTAATTCTAATAATTAATTATAATGATTATCTAAAAATGCCAACTATATTTCCTTTTCTATTGCATGCCCACGTAGCTGAGAGAAAAAAACATGAGCCGTCAACCTTTATAAACCATTGGATCACATCATCTTGAATCTCATCCGTATAAAATAGTTTTTGTACCTATCCATAACTTTCATATTTTATCATCTCTTTCCCTTAACATGCACATGGGATAAAATTATCCTAAGTTTCAGGAATACCCTAACAAATTGCCAACATATTCTCGCCTACTTTGAGTTTTAAGTTGCGGTATTTCTCGCTTATGCCTCTATATAGCGAGTGGAAACAAGACTGTGTGTATTGTTACTCGTAATTTCATCACTATCACTGTGAATCTCATACTATTACAATCAAACAGCCCATATTCCAACTTTTGATAATAAAATATCAAAAGCTTCTGTTGTAAAACTTCTGTACTATCTTTTTTATGATAAAGTACCAGATATTGTCCCAAACACCTTGATGAATGATGATGTTCTGATCTTTTGTTTGTGTTCTGATATATTTGTTATTGTTTGCTGAACTTCTGCATTTGAATATCCCATGCTAATCCTAACAATAAATGATGTAAGATTTTCATGCTGCAACTTCGCGTCTTCTAAGTTCTAACGTTGCCTTTCGTCTGACTCAAAGTTGGCCACTTTGTTGTACATTGGTTCATCAAGTACATGCTGCCTTGGTCTCTCCCGTGGCACCTTTCATTCAAGAAAATTGATTAGTCAAAATAAGCATGTTCTAATCTACATTCTACAATGAATCAAAGTTTCTTCCTAAATCTGAATGCTACTTAACAAATTGAAGTTCAGTTGTTCATGTTATAAAAAATTTGACACCATATCCAAGAAATCAAAGGTAGGTATTATTATTGTACCAAGTAATGCTCTAATAACTGTACGACATCGCTCTTTGTTATTTCATATCCAATAGGAACGGATCATTGATTTTGACCATAAGAAACATAAACATGTACAACAAATGATGCCCAATTCTATTCTATTTTGCATATCTACACATGCATTGATTATTCATTTTGTAGTCAGCATATATGAGTATATATACGATATTTATTTGTAGTCAGCATATATGCCCAATTCGGAATTTCGGATGATTTAAGTCAACTCGAAAACTGAACCGAATTCAAACTTGGTTTCGGTTTGATTCGTTTGCATCTTAATTTGGTTCGGTTTTACCAAAAAAAGTACCCTAAATAACTCAATCTGTATAAACCGAACAACCCAAAAACTATACCGATAAACACCCGGTATTCAATCTAGTTTTCTAGACAAGGCCCACTTTGTCTTAACTAGACAAGGCCCTTGATAACACTTAGCCCAAACTTGGTGTACATGATTTACTACTACTCAAACCCTAAACCTAGAATATATATGTAACCACTAACCCTAGTTCATTTCATTTAACAGCAGCCGAAGCTTTTTATTTGATCTATCCTTAAATCAAACACTCTTGTTATTTTCACATAATGTTGGTAACATATTTTGGAATGGGTTCAGTCAAAGCTTCTTGTAGCGGTGTTTTTCGGAGCTAAACTACTTTCATAATGATACTAACAGTGATGAAACCAAAAAAGAGGTTAGCTTTTTCAACATTCACTGTTTGTTTTTGCTTTTGTTTCGGCTTATATTTTATAAGCCCAGTTTTGTGGCTTATTTAGAGATTTATGGCATAATAAACTTATAAGCTGAAATATGGCTTATTCTTGTTTTTGAAAAATGTTTTTTATTTGACTTAATTAGTTTTGTTCACTCGGCTTAAAAGAGTTTAAGCAAATGAAGCCTAACAGCTTATTTTCTTATATATAAACTAGTTTTGTTCACACTGCTTGGAAACTTATTATCTGTATGGTTAAATCGAATGAATATAGCTTATAGGGTGTTTTAAACTTGTTTCTAATGTTTTTTCCAACTGAACAACTATGTGTTAAATTACCGCGGCATCAGTAAGTTACGGTATGCGTAGGCTCTGTGTCTGCTACATGTTTTCTAGTGTTGACTTAATCTGTGTTGATATAGCTATGGCAGATATGGCAACACCGATCGACAAAATTAACGGGGGATCTATTGTTTGATGTTATCCCACAAACGGGTATTGACTTCAATGGTCCTATACCCGATTCGATAAAGATTGCCACCGACCCAAAGTATGGACTAGAGGAAGCAAGTGTGTACCCGTATTCTATTCTACCTAGAATTCTAAGGAATGGGAGAGGTAGGTTGTGGAAAGAATGTTACTACGCGACAACTCCAAAAGCTTATTTTAGATTTTGCATATAAAAAAGCTTATTTTAGATTTTGCATATAAAAAACCTTATGCTTATTAGTTACTCAATGTGCTAATAGGTCATTTGACATTTTTCATCAACATAAACATGCTATGGTAGCTTTCATTGTTCTCTTTGTTTGTTTGATAATTGTTGGATCATGTAATTCAGGTGATTTGAGTCGACCCGAAAACTGAACCGAATTCAAATTCAGTTTCCGATTCAATTCGTTAGCATTTAATACATTTCGATTTTACCAAAATAAATACCTCGAATAACTCAAACAATATAAACCGAGTAACCCGAAAACCATACCAAACACTCTGTATGCAAGCTAGTATTCTAGACAAGGCCCTTGATAGTAACACTTAGCCCAAACCCAGTTTACACAATCTCCTACAAGTAGTCCATCACTGTTACTACTCCAACCCTAAACCTAGAATATATATAACCACTAACCCTAGTTCACTTCATTTATAAGCAGCCACCACTATAACACAAACAAAAAACCAGATCTAAAACACAACATGAAAACCTCTTTATTTGATCTATCCGAAAATCAAACACACTTGTTCTTTTCACATAATGTTGGAAACATATTTTGGAATGGGTTCGGTCGAAGCTTCTCGTAGCGGTGTTTTTTGGGGCTAAACTACTTTCATAATGATACTAACAGTGATGAAACCAAAAAAGAGGTGAGCTTTTTCAACATTCACTGTTTGTTTTTGCTTTTGGCTAATATAAAGTAGTATACAAGGATGATATGATTAAAGGGGCTGTTTGTTTCGGCTTATATTTTATAAGCCCAGTTTTGTGGCTTATTTGGAGATTTATGGCATAATAAACTTATAAGCAGAAGTATGGCTTCTTCTTGTTTTTGAAAAAATGTTTTTTATTTGACTTAATTAGTTTTGTTCACTCGGCTTGAAAGAGTTTAAGCAAATGAAGCCTAACAGCTTATTTTCTTATATATAAATTAGTTTTGTTCACACGGCTTGGAAACTTATTATCTGTATGGTTAAATCGAATGAACAACTATGTGTTAAATTACCGCGGCATCAGTAAGTTATGGTATACATTGGCTCTGTGTCTGCTACATGTTTTCTAGTGTTGACTTAATCTGTGTTGATATACCTGTGGCAGATATGGCAACACCGAGCGACAAAATTAATGGGGGGTCTATTGTTTGATGTTAGCCCACAAACGGGTATTGACTTCAATGGTCCTATACCCGATTCGATAAAGATTCCCAAAGTATGGACTAGAGGAAGCAAGTGTGTACCCGTATTCTATTCTACCTAGAATTCTAGGAAATTGGAGAGGTACGTTGTGGAAAGAACGTTACTACGAGACAACTCCAAAAGAACGTTTTAGATTGAAGAGGATTTTTTGGATTGAGTTAAGAGAATACATCATACCCAATTTGCTTAAAATGTTTGGTGGAAACATGTTTCGTCGAGTCAGATATCTGGTGGTTGGTTTGATGTTCATGGGTCCATTGGAAGATAGAAAAGTTGCTCTTAAGTACGCCACAGGCGAAGAGCCTTATCCTTATCGGCATCACCCTGATGACGTTGAGAAGATAGAAAATGGATCAATGAGGCACGCCATGCTGATTGTCGGTCTCAACACAGAGTCCAAGGACGAACGTAAACCTTTATGTTAGGTGAAGAACTCATTTGGAGACACTTGGGGTCTACGTGGTTATACTCGTGTGGGTATGGAGCTCTTTGTGTAGATCTTATTTCCCACTCCTTAAGGTTTTTCTTTCTTTTTATGCTTATAATTACTTGCCCTCGTTTCTTCTGGTTAATTAGCTTGTGTAGAGGATCTGCACATTCTTCTCTGCTATAAAATTTGTATTATGAGTCTGACTAAATATTTCTCTTTTAACGCAGAATCAGTTCATGGTGAGTAACTTCAGGGTGAACAACTTCATGGTTAAGTACTTCAAGGAGATCCCTCTTATTCTAAAGGTTTCACCTTGATCATGAATCTCTTGTTTCCTTTAAATCCATTTGATATTGAAGGATTGCGAAAGAAGTGCATCACCCTTTATATCTTGGAATCAAGAGGAAAATGTGGAACCAAACTCTCAAGAAAGATACATGCTTAAAACAATATTTACCTTTGTTGAGAGTTTTGATCCACCTAATGCCTTTAGGTTACACATTACAAAGAGTTCTCTGAGTAAGTTCATGAATAGTAACTAGGAGGTATTCAAGTGTGAATGAAAACACACTTATTTGAAACAGTCAGAAGATTGTGTTATCCTTGTGTCTATTAATTTGTTCATTTTAGTTTTGATTAGCCTTTTTAATGTAAAGCACATGATACGTTAGCATTCTCATAATCATGTGGAAAATTTCCCTTGTTTTATGTTTTCAACGAGTGTAACTCTCATGTATTAAATTTTTATTATCTGTGTATCTTGTTACTAAGGTATAAACAATATAATACTCGGTAATTTTATTGGTTTTAATGATATTCTTAAACATATTCTACTGAAACAACCGATGATCAGATCGATAGTGAGACGCACATGTGCGACGCCTGATTTAATATGTTGTATCAAATCCATTCGCTCAGGACCATACCGTTAAAAAGAACATATTTAAACCCCCTCGATAACAACTGAAATCCTCCAACCAAACACCCTTTTAAGTAGAAAATGAGAGCTACTTAATACATCAATGCAAATTAGAACAAGGACATTAACATTTCTATTCTGTCACCCGTTCACCAATTCAAGAGTACATTCCCTACTTGAAGTAGAAAGGGATTACTCACAGTAGTAAAAAATGTACCTTATTATCAAAATTGCATTTCTTCTTCTATGGAAAGGCCTCATCTCAATTGGGACAATACTGCTCCTCCACACGAAGCTTACAGCAGAGACCTACTAACTATCTTTAATTGAAGGGATAATTACTCAAATAGACCTAGTTATTTGTTCATTTCTCAAAATGCCCCATGTTACGTATGCAACTTTAAAATTTCCAAAAATAGACCATGCGACTAAGCTACCTTATGCTACCTATGCAACTTTAACAAAATTACCAAAATGTCCCTATGTACTAATATGTAAGATGCAAGTACAAATTGTGTTAGAATATGTAAGTGTACTTTTTATGTGACTTTTTACTTAATTTTTTTTAAATAATTAAACAAATTACTTTTTTATTGTCTTCTTTTTATATACTTTTTTTATTGTCTTCTTTTTATATACATTTTATCTACAGTGATTTATTTAAGCTAATTGTTTCTCTCTACCAATCTTTCACACACACACACACACAATATATTCTATATGTTTTTCTCTCTCTCTCTCTAGTCACCCAACAGCCACCGTAACTCCATATCCTCACCACCCCATTTTTGGTATCCGTTTATATTCCGGCGTGACTATACAACCTTGAAAAATAGATCGGTGGTTTCCGGATCTATATACAGATCCTGGCAGATCTGTAAATTAACCAGATCTATAAATGGATCTGATGTGGTATGTTTCTTCACAAACTCCAACTGTTGCAAACCACTCACCACCACCGATTGAAATGATTTTGGATTCAGTTTTATAGTGTACGAGATTTGCAGTTTCGATTATTGGAGATGGATATGTAGTGTTGGATTCAGGTAAACTATTTAGACCCTTTTTAGCTTTTGTATCAATTTGTAATACCCACTTGAAATCTTGATTTTTTTTGCTTAAATTAACTCACTTAAAATTAACTCACCTTCGGCAACATCAACTAAAGCTTTTCCGGTTCTCAAGAATGGCCGACCAAGTATTAAAGGAATATGAGGGTCAATTTCATAATCAACAACAACAAAGTCGACCGGAAAAGTGAAGGTGACAACTTTAATGAACACATCTTCGGCAATACCAACGGGGTAAGCGAGAGTGCGATTTGCAAGCTCAAGAGTCATCTTCATTGGTGTAAGATCGGGTAATGATAACTTTTTCAAAACACTAAAAGGCATCAAATTTATACTTGCCCCGAGATCGACTAAGGCATTAAATTCGTCGGTTTGGTTAAAAGTACATGGTAGCACAAAATGACCGGGATCTCCAAGTTTTTCCGGAAGTTCTTTAAGAAGGATTGCAGAGCAATTTTCATTCAAGCGAGTATTAACAAACTCGGCCATCTTCTCCTTCTTATTAAGCAATTCCTTAAACATCTTGACAAATTGTGGCATTTGGGCAAGAGCTTCAACAAGGGTAAAGGTGACGGTCATGCCGACAATCTTGTTCAAAAAGTTAGAGACTTGAACGTCATTCTTAGTTAAAATTCTAGCCTTGTCGAGTCGAGAAGGGTAAGGAATGCTGGGTTTATAGGTGGAAGGTGGGGTTGGTGAAGGGTTCTTCTTGGGTACTTCAGCTGGTAGAGGTGGAGACGGTAATGGAGAACTAATACTAGGCGTGGGTGTAGGTGGGATAAATGGTGGTGTAGGAGGTGTAGATGGAGTAACTGGGGTTGCTCCACTGCGTGTAGTAATAGCACTCACATTCGCTCTTGGGTTCGTGACGGTGTTTGAAGGTAGAGAGCCCGAAGTAGAGGGTTGAGTACTTGGTAAGAAACTAGCCAGCATATTCTTCAAATCATTAGTTTGAGTGCTGAAGGAGGTTTGTATATCATTTCGAAGCTCGGATCTAATGTCATTCCCTTGCTTAGTGATATCCCCTTTCAAATTGATAATTTGGCTTTGTAGATTCTTAATTTGCTCTCCTTGGGTTCTCATTAAAGCTTCAACATCTTGATTAATGGGTGGGGCTTGTTGAGCGGGTGGGTGATAAGGATTAGAAGCTCGAGGTGGGATTTGGTTGCTTCTATTGTAATTGTTGTTGGGGTTGTGGTTTTGAGGAGAAAAACCGGGTGAAAGATAGTTGTTGGACCGGTAAATTAGCAAATTTCGATCCCCTTGAGGTCGGGCTAGGTAATTTTCCGGTGAATAGTTACCATAAGCCGCATACACGTTTTCCGGATTGCCTTGAGTAGAAGGACAATCAGTGTATGAGTGAGGACCGCCGCAAGTCTCACAAAAAATTGCTACAGTTTTAACTTGTTGTTGTTGGTTTGTAGCGAGGAGCAAGATATTTTTGTTCATTTCAGCCATCAAGCGGGTGAATTCGGTCATATCGGGGTTTGCTGAAGTAGAAGAAACATTGACTCTCGGGTTATTCCTTGAAGATGCGGAAGAATCCCAATTTTTGTGATGAGTAGTCATGTTCTCAATAAGCTCTCTACACTCCTCGGGTCTTCTTTTCATAAATGTGCCACCGGCGGCTGCATTAATCGTATCACGATCACGAAAAGTCAAACCGTTGTAGAAAGTATCAATTAAGGTAATGGGGAGCATGTTGTGGTTTCGACATCGATCGATCAAAACATTATATCTTTCCCAAGCATCAAAGAGAGATTCATCGGGTTCTTGCATGAAACCGCTGATTTGATTTCGAAGGCTTGTGACCATGGATGGTGGAAAGTAGCGCGACAAAAATCGTTGAGTCATGTCGTCCCAAGTATGAATGGAATTCTTCGGGAGACGATCAAACCATTTTTCGGCGTGGTGTGATAAAGTATGTGGAAAGAGCTGTAGGCGAAGGACATCCATAGTAACACAGGGCAACTTCATGCTTTGAGTAATAGTAATGAATTTGTCGAGGTGCTTGTTGGCATCATCATCAGGCAATCCGCGAAATGGATTAGTTTGCACTTGTTGGATCATGTGATGCTTCAACGAAAACTCCGGAGCCGTGATTTGCATCGGTGCAATTGGTCCTCCTCGTCCATACATTGTGGGTTGACAAAGCTCCTCCATTGTTCTAAGGTCGGGTGGGGGAACATTGTTGTTGTTATTGTTGAGGTGCGGTGGGTTATTGTTGTTGTTCACACCTGCCATAGCTAAATCTTCACGAGTCTCGGGCTCTGGATAAGTTGAAAATCTAGTACGCATACACCTGCAAAAGCAAAAGAAAACAATACTAAATAAATAGACAATATATACACTATGAAAATAAAAATAAAATCTTTTTGGATTTTTTTGAAATTTTTTAATTTTATGGATTTTTGAAAAAAATTTTAAACAAGAAAAATAACGTTCACGAGTAAACGGATCCAAAAATTCAACGCGTCTCTCACAGAAAACCGTTAATCTTTACGAAAGAGCCGGCAGCGGCGCCATTTAATACGAGGCTTTTGCCCAGTAAGAAAATATTATCGTCCGATCTTTTCGAATTGAGAAAGGGAAAAATGTGCGACTCAATCGTCTTTTGGTGAAAAACAAGGATTTGTTGTTGTAGTAAAATTAAAAGTCCGAAACTTAAAAGTAAAGGCAAAGTAAATAAAGCTAAAATAACTGAAAGGTAAATGACGAGAAATTAAAAGCAATTAAAGTAAATAACGCAAACTTAAATTTAAACTAAAGGCAAGTAAGCTAAAAGTGTAAACTTAAAATAAATCTAAAGCAAGGAAACTAAAAGTGCGACTAAGGAAAAAGGCGGGAGAAGAAAATACTTAAAACTAACTAGAAAAACTTAAGTGCGAAAACCTAACTAGCCCTTATCCTGAATCCGCGAAACTGTCACTATCCGGAAAACACAACAAGTTCTAATCCGGAAAACGCACTAAATCCTTATCCGGAAAAATCTTAACTATCTTATCCGGAATCTACCTTCTAACCACTATCCGGAATCCGTGTTGTCGGCACTTATTCGGAATACAAGTTTTCAAGCTTATCCGGAAAAACACTTAAAATTCCCTATCCGGAATACCCTCGAATCTCTTATCCGGAATACACAAACTTTGTGTTATCCGGAATCCGAGATAAAATTCTTATCCGGAAAAAGTGTTGAACTCTTATCCGAAATAAGCTTTTGCTTATCCGGAAAACAACTTTTCCACCTTATCCGGAATAAGGGTTTATACCCTTATCCGGAATATGGGTTTCTACTGAAGCTTATCCGGAAAAACTACTCGGGTCTTATCCGGAATAAGGTGTTTCAACACCTTATCCGGAATACGTTTGAGAGGGCTTATCCGCAATGTGAGGTCCTTTGTGGCCTTATCCGGGAAAAAGGGTAATAACCCTTATCCGGAAAACAGGGGTTTGTAGGCTAAGGGATCCGAATCCAAGAAAAATTGCAATTAAGCTAGAAATAAGCCAAAAATCAATAAGCTCTAATCTAAAAACTTAACCAAAACACTTTTAAGAAAAAGCTATCAAACCAAAATTTTTAAAAACTTTTAACATCAATAACTTTATAAAATCAACTTTTAATAAAATTACAAACAAGCTAAAGATTCAATAAGCTAAAACAATCAAGAACATAAAAGTATAAAAAGCAATAACAACAAGCACATAAACGATAAGATTAAATCAATAACAAGAAAGGTAGATGAGAGATTAACAATAAAAATTAAAGATTCAATTAACATAAAAGTAAACTTACTTGAAAATTAAAGTGCAAGACAAGGTAATTAAAGGTGCAATTAATGTAAATGTGCAAGAAAATTAAAAGTGGAAAGACTAATGTGTCAAATTAGCTAACAACTCCTAATGACACATTGGGAGTCTATTTATAGTGATTAGGAAAAACTAAGCATGTGTTGGTTCATTCTTCTTTCTTTCTCGACTTCTCGTCTCCTAATTTCTTCGACTTTTGACTTTGTCTCGGGATTAATTAACTCGTCTTGTAATTTCTTCATTAATTTAGACTTGAGTTCTTTGGCTTTTATTAAACTTCCGTCTTTAGACTTTTTCTTCGATAAATCTTCAGAATTGGCATTGAACTTCCATTCTTTTAGCACTCTTGATCTTTCGACTTCGTCTTTTGTCTTTTTCTTCGATAAAAGCCCGTGAAAGCTCGTGTTTTCTTCCCTTTTCACATTTTGATCCTAAATCACAACAAAAACACAAACCACATATAATTCCGACATTTACGACATAAAATACACGTTTTGGCTTGGTTATTATTGTAGTTAAGTGGTAAAAGGATGGGTGTTTATACACCTATCAAGTTTAGTTGGGTTTTTAGGTTTTTTTGGCCCATTTAGTAGTAATTATAGAAGGAAAAAAAATAATTTTAATTTGGAACATAAGCCCACAAAAGATTTATTATGTATTATGTATTGTAGTATGTTTTTAAATTTATTTATAATTTATTTTTAATATATTTTGTATTCATAATTATAAATGAAATAGTTAGTTTATTTAATAAACAAAATAATAGTTGAGGGATTTTTTGGAAAAAAGGAAAAAGTTGTGTTGGTTGATGTTATGATAAGAGGGGTTAGTGTTATTTGGGTGTTTTGCCGACGTGCCGCTGATGTGACGGAATAACATGGGCATTTTCATGTTACGCGCTCTAACCCTCTAATCTATATATCCTAACAGCTTGCACTTAAGTCCTTGCACTCTTGAAAAGTTACACTCTAATCCCTACACTTATCAAACTATACATGTATAATATAACTGAAACAAACTTACTTTACTTACCCTTTAACTTTCACAAATGACAGAAAGCTCCTGAACAAGAGTTAGGATAGAAAGATATGTTTTAACAAATTTGCAAGCTACTGTATAAACAAATGTTTTAAAGTCGCTTACTCTTAATCAATTCTTTGAAACTTTGAGGCTATCTTGTCTCCTAAAGCATGAAAACATGTTGGCATGGTGGTTATCTCAATTTCTCAACTGTTAGGCATGTATATAGTATATAGGGGGGCTGTAAATGAATCGGACGAACGCGAACGGAAGTATGTTCATGTTCGTTTATTTACTTTTAGCCGAACGAATAAACGAACACGAACGTTTAATTGGACCAAAATTTTTGTTGATGTTCGTTTATTTAGATTTGAACTTGTTCATGTTCGTTTATGTTCGTTTATTAATAAGTTAAACGAACGTAAACGAACATAAACGATCATATACAGACATAAACGAACATGAAACTAAATTTTTTACTTTAAACGGTCCATATGATATTTAAAATACTTAGTATATAGTTTATATTATTGTTACAGATCTTTGAAATAATCAATATGGAGTATTTATTAACTTCTTTTTAATTTTGAACGCACTAATCGAACTAATCGAGCGAATACAATCGACTGTTCACGAACGCAAATAAATGAACTGCATAGTTGTTCATGTTCGTTCATTTAACTAAACGGACAAAAAATCTTGTTCGTGTTTGTTCATTTATTAAATAAACGAATATAAACGAAGTTTTTGTCGGACGATCGACGAACGGTTCAATGAACGTTCACCTCGTTTACAACCCTACATGTATACTTCAAATTCCAGATGTAATATTGTGAATGCATGTATCATATAATGTACGTTATGTAAGATGGTATAAACATTGTTCTCTGTAAGGGATCATCAACAATCAGACTCTTGCATCCTACATTGGGAGAGTATATCTGTTTTTGACACGTTTGGGTATTGATGGAGAGAACGATTGCGGTTCAGGAAGCCTCTCCAAAATGAGACGACCCATTATGCTGCAGATTGTCAGGATGCCAAAATTGAGTCTTCGTATGGCTGGATCGACTGTGTTGATCTTGTCGCTCAAGAGAAATTTGCAGCAATACATAGCATTAATAAAAAAAAGCTGAATTTCAGCAGTTCAGCACTACATGTCTACATAACGAAAAGAAAAGATACTTGAAGAGATTGAACAACCAACGAATTAGTATTCTTGTATCATCCTAAAACCCCATAAAACATCTAAGATCATCAAAGAAATTGCTTCACCATGCTGGATAAGTTACAACACAGCTAAGAAGAGTCGCATGACTGCTTTGGAAGGGAAAATGGACTGTGTTCAGGGGAGACATGCACACAAAATCAACAAAAGGAATGACAGGAGAACGAAAGAACATGACTTAAATGACCTTTATCACCTCTTATCGACAGTACGTTCTTAATAATCAAGAGTTATTGGGTAATTTTACACTACTGCTATCAACAAAGTGTGTTAAATTCATGGTTTCAAAGCTTAACTCGCTGATAATGGGATATGTATATTTTTTTTCAACTATTTGAAAAAGAAAACAAACAAAATCAGTAATCGCGAATCACCGCCAATTAACAGTCTATAGCGTATCCCTAATTGTGTCATTGATTCATGTGTTTTTTACTTTGATCTAAACATATGCTGATGGACGTGAAATTACAAGATTCCGATAATTCCAACATACCATTGGTTACAATCAAAGCAAAACTAATAAAGAAGCATGTGTATGGCTATGAGGACTTCGGCTCAACTGGTTTTAGCTTTTGGTCTTAGCTTGATGGTTATAAGTTTGGGTCGCTTTAAAAATATATAAATGTTTCAAATATTTGAATAAACAAACGAACGAAGCAAAAAACATACTCCAGGCCAGAAAAGTAATCAGCTGCATACACCAACTAAACCACCTTAATCAGCATTCCTTTGCACTTGTCTTTCTAGTAACATAAACTAATTTGAATAATAAAGACTGATGTAATCCCTGCATCTTGATCTTGACACCTTGCAATATAGCACCGTCATCGTTGTTAATGAATGATAGAATCCGACTCATCAAGCAAAAGTAGAGTTTCCATATACGACCTAACGGACAACGAATATGGCTCTCCACTAATCCCAACACGATAATTATGCCCTGACAAGGGTTCATAAATTTCAATTCCATGCTTTTGGAAAAGATGATCAATCACTTCAATTACAACTTCACCGTTGTTCCGAAACCCTAATACGCTACGGAAGCACTTATAATAATCAACCTCAACAGTAACCTCAACAGTGTATATCTTTCTAAAATTTTTATTAGCACCATCTTTCCTCGTCCACACATCACAAGACCTTATGAAATTCTCACCATGATACTCAAGTAAACAAAGCGACTCATTCATCTTCTCCACAAGGAAATAATTAGGTGTACGTACTAATTTCTTCGGAAGACACACTTCTCTAAACTTCTCACTCTTCAAATCAAACGATATAACAAAATTAGACTTAACTCCACCATCCAAAGCTTTACCGGGGATAGACAGTACCAGTGGTAGATATCACCTGATTTAAAAGGCACGGCCGTATATACAGTTTTCCAAAGACGTGTACTTAACGAAAAAACCTCAACCACCCACATACTAGATATTTTATCAACACTAATCTTAACAAGCTTAGGGTCTCTAGTATCAGGACAAACACCAAAACAAACAACAAGAATATCGTACCCCGCTTTAGGGATAGGGATATCAATACGAACTGATTTCCTTAGAGCAGGATTCCATATAATAGCCATCTTGGTTTTTGAACGTCCATTGTCTCCGTAAAAACATAACAAACCGTCTGCGGAAGCGAGTGTTAATGGGTTACATAATAAGCTAAGGGACTCCGGGACGGGTAAGGGAAACTTTTGTTTAGGGAAAGTATGGTTAATCGAAGTACATGTTCCGACGTTGTTGTCTAGGCTGGTGTACCGTACAAGTAGACGAGGTTGCAGGTTTGTGTTATGGACGTGGTAGTTTTTTATGAATTTCGGGCTGTCGATTAAAGTCTTCCAAGGTTTTGAAACGCAACGGAATTGAAGTAACAACTTGACAGGAAGCCTTTTCATGATTTCTGACAGGATATCGAAAGGAACAAAATCCCACTTTTTTTTTTACCTGTTCGATCGTTAGAATGAATAATGACGATTTAGAAAGTTATAAGGCTTTTCAATTTTGGGGCCCAATTCTAGTTATATTAGTCGATTAGGTATGTTTCCTTATTTACGTATACTTGCCTTGCAAGGCAAGTCATACGTTAGTTTTGTTTTGGTAACTTTTGAGTCGGTTGTATTTTTTTCTAGGTTCAGTCACCGTATAAAAGGAGGTGAAGGGGTGATTTTCAAAGTTTTTTTTCGGTGACGGGAACCTACGTTTATATTGCAACCTTCAAACGACACATTTTCGAAGAACAATAAACGAGAATCAGAGGTATTTATGTACTTCGTAAGTTTTTTTTTCTTATTTTCAGATCATCGAAGCTGCTAGAAGATATCATGGATGGTAGTCGAATTCTAATATTCATGGACACTAAAAAGGGTATGTCGTGACCAAATTACAAGTCAAGCAGAGAGGGACTGGGTACGACGAATACGACTTCGACATGGCAAAGCACCTACAGGTTACACTCGAGTTCAGTTCCACACGGATCATATCCGCTTGTTGGTATCTCATGAAACACAATTAATTAGCACTATATGATGCCTCCAAGATGTAACTCATACGTCAGGTACAATGACCCTAAAACTAATATTAGTGCAGTTTTTTCTATAAAATAGTTCTTGCTTATTGAATGGATTTCCTGAACTAACCTTATTGTTTTTTGAAACAACGATTACAGTATCAGATGCTTCATACTCTTGCAACACTTAACTTGTTTATGCTTCCTTTTGCAATGACAACATCTGTATCTGACGAAGACACCTTAAAACTCAGATTTCATATTGTGCCTTTTGTATATCTTCCAACATCACCAAATGGATAAGTAGTTAAGTACATCGATCAAGTTTCATTTTCAATTTCTTCTGCTACAAGTGTTTGATATCCAGGGTCGTCCCGTGGATTTTGGAGGCCCTGTGCCGTTTTGATTATAGAGGCCCCTCGAACAACCGGGAAATTTAGAGTACAAGCCAAAATAAGCATAAAAGGACAAACGTCCGACAACGTATAAATTATATTAATAATTGTGTGTGACGTATCTTTTTTCTAGTGTCTTGCTAGTATTAATAAAATTTTCCGTTAAAAAAAAATATCATAGGCTACATTGAGACCTTTTTATAATATAATCTATATAAAAAAATCTACGTAGAAAATAAGTTGCAATAATTTTAACAGCTCCTCAAACTTGTCTAAAAATATTGGTTATGTAACTTCATTTGAATATAAAAAGAAAAGTAAAACCAACCTACAAGGACTAAAGTGTAAAGACTAAAGTGTAAATCCTAGTAACCTAAGAGTACAAAATGCCTATTATTCAAAATGATCATCTTCTTCAACCAATCTGATACACAAATATGCTTTATTTTCATCTTTACAATCTTCAAAACTAATCTATTTTTTCAGTTATATAGAATCGACATCTTAAATATTAAGAAAGCATTCTCAAACTTCCCAGAAAACCCGAGTCAAATCAACCCCGCATTTCATCACCGGAGGCCCTAAAATTTTTGGGCCCTGTGTGGTTGTGCACTCTGCAAATGATATCTTCTTTGACTAGCTACTATTGCAGTGGTAACTGATTTACGAATGGGTAATTTTAGTTGTGTACTTACTTAAAGGTTGAGCGAGTAAAACCTAGACATGGTTGGGCCCTGTGCGGTTGTGCACTCTGCACATATTGGCTATTGGTTTGATACAATTAAGTCAAGTTATAATATATGAAAGTAATTTCCTGTTAAATAAAAGAGTCACCTGAGGACAAGTGATACTAAATCTTTTGAAGTCGAATCCACAGCGAGTAATCAGTTTGAAATTCACGTTTTCGTCTTTAGTCTGACGTTCGGTTATCACAAATATTTTTGAGGTTTTGAAATATATTTTTTTAAGTTGAAACTATTTTAAAATGTACTATTAAACCAAAAATTAGTTAATTATAAAGATTATCTATATGAGAAATAATGATTGATTGTGCGTACTATGGAGTTAAGGGTTGGAATGAAAAACATGTTGGAATTTATAAATACTAGTTAACCATTTAACTACGAGTGCGCAGCGGAATGGATCTAGTATAACATACATGATTAAGCACATAATAAAAACAATTTAAAACCAACCTTTAATTAATTGAATAAATCAATTAATACGTCTTGATCTTGATCTTGAACTTTAACGGTTAAATTACCGTCTCCATCGTTTGCTCACACGACACGTCAAACGAACATCACTACGATGCTAGTAGTAACTTCACTTCTCAAACAACAAGTGTATACATCTTGTAACTAGAAACCCTAGATCCAAAACCCTAATTTGGATTACGCAAGGATCGGTTTATAGAATGTTACAAGATTGATTAACCCAAAATCACATAAACCCTAATTAGGGTTTATGCATGTCGAACCACCAAGGGAAAAACTAAAACCTAAATCTAGTGATTTAGGGTTTAGTTAAAAAGCTTAAAACTTTACAAGAAAACCACCAAAAAGGATTGATCTTATAAAGGTTTAACCTTTATGTGATTTTAGGGTTAATGGGAAAAATCGTTTGGTTTTGGTGTGGTGTTTTGTTGCGATCGGACGGAACAAAGGAGGCAAGGGAGAGGGATAAAATTATGAGCTAGGTGTTTGTGTATTTATACACATTCTCCACCTCCTCAAATCTTAAGGCCCAACCCAAAAAACCTAATTAAGGAAAACATTACCTTAATCAAATATTCTTGAATATTTACTTACCAAAAACCAACAACCAAAAATCTTCTAGAACCCCCTATATACAATATATTCGGCCGAATGGCCTTAGGGTTTCTAAAAGTCGATTTCCTTCCAAAATTTAAATAACGCACTCGTATTAAATTAATTAAATCCCGTTAATTAATTTAACCACCGTTAATTAAATAATAAGTGAAGTTTTTATTAAACGTTTAATTATAAATAATAAAACGTAAATAAAAGTGTGTTCTCCGTATTGAGTGTGTGCCCCCGATAGGCTCACGTATTTCCGATGGCTAAACGATCGCATATCCCAATAAAACATTTGGAACATACAAACACAACAGTCAAATAATGGAAAAGAATGAAATCTATTTTTAAGGGTATGTTTGGCGCGTGAGTTTATCAGAGCTTATCGTAGCTTGAGCTTATTGTTTTTAAAAAAATTATGACTAAAAATTCTTGTTCAGAACAATACAAGGCAATCTGCACTACAAACAAAACATGGAACTTTTGTTCGGCGTTTTGGCGTTATCTCTATCATACTTTGCTCAGTTTGCACAAGGGACTGTGGCAGCTGTTAGAGTGTTTGAGGTTATTGATAGGATCCCAACCATTGATCCTTATAGTACCTTAGGGAGAAAACCCGAGACTGTACAAGGAAAAGTGGAGCTAAAAAATCTTACTTTTGCTTGTCCAGCTCACCCAAGTGCCCGAATCCTCAATTTTCCAAATTTGGTAATTCCGTCACAAAGAACTTCAGCTTTAGTTGGTGCTAGTGGTGTTGGAAAGTCCACCATTTTTGTTCTTCTAGAGCGGCTCTAAGATCATATTCCCTCTGCCTCAAAGTAAACTGACTACATTTTCTAATGTCAAGTGTTTAGCAGTGGGGTGAAGATTAACGTATCATCATCCACCTCAGCGTTAAACATCGCAAATCTTATTGTTTCGGTTGTTTGTGTCACTGTGTCGGGACCGGAGGTCTAACATCCTAGTTCCCATTATGTCTGCTGAAAAATGTCATAGTATCATAAGCCTATAAGTGAGAAAATGAGAGATATACGGTCAAATGATGGATTGGGTGGACATGAAGATACATCCGGGTTATCGTTCGGTCAAGAGGTGTCGGTCTAAGTAAAATATATGTAGGGCTCTAGTGAATTGGAATTGGAAGTACAGTCGAAAAGGTTTATATATGCCCCTGCACATCCAGTCATCTTGCTGTTATTAGTTCTTTCTTTCTCGTGTAATTATTGTTGTCGGTTATGTGGTTTTTCTTAGTGGGCGTGTATGAGTCTTGCTCCTTTTCTCGGTGCATCTCAAGGTTTGGAAGTTTGTGCTTGTTTTTTTAATTGTGTGTTTTTTGTCGGGGAACAATTACTTTGAGGCAGAGGGAATATGTTTTGATGTTGCTGGATGAAGCTGATGCACGTGAAGCTGAGGAGAACACGAGTGTCTCCTTACATTGCAGTTGTTCAGCATATTTTACTACCAATACTCCACACAATGCTACTACTCCAACCCTAAACCTAGAATATATATAACCACTAAGCCTAGTACACAAACAAACAATCCAGATCTAAAACAGAACATGAAAACCTTTTTCTTTGATCTATTCTAAAATCAAAAAATCTTGTTCTTTTCACATAATGTTGGAAACATATTTTGGAATGGGTTCAGTCAAAGCTTCTGGTAGCGGTATTGTTTGTGAGCTAGCCTACTTTCATAATGATACTAACAGAAAGGAAGAGGAAACAAATGGATCCGAGGTTGTGCAAGGGCATAATTTTAATAGCATTATGTCATGGTTATAAGTTTGTAACCATCTTATAGAGACGGTTCCAATGACGTTAAGATCCATCATTATTCTTTGAATTTCTTGTAGGGAAACGTGTATACTTTTATCAATAAAATCGAATTACAATGATATAAGAATTAACAGAATTTAATAACGGAAATTAAAAGACAATAAATTAAATAATGAAAGTAAAAGCAGTAAACGGTCGTGGAACGAGGCTCGTGTTTAACACGATTCCCTTAAAACAGATTCGCCGTCTGTTTCCCAGGGTACAACGTTCAAAGCTGTTGTACAGCCGGACCTGACATACTTGCCTGAAAAATCACGGAAAGTAGTGTGCTTCTGATCGAAAAGACCGCCAGAAATATATCAATGGAACTAGTAAACTTTGTGTGTTTTTTTTTTTGTTGGTGCTTAGAAATGATGGAGATTGTCATCTATTTATATGCATCCACATGCATCAACTAGTTGTTATCTTCCAAATTGATAACAATCAATGTCTTATCTATCAATGACTCATGCACATTATCATCTTCACATGTACACGTCTATTTCATTTGAAATATGTCAATCAATTGACAAGTGATTGCAAAATGATAGCATGTCAATGACTCATGTCACTCTTTATGCCAACCATATACTAGTTAAGAGATAATGATGACAAGACATACTCAATTTGTATTGTCAATCACATTTCTTAGTCAATGATACTAATTTGCAAATTATGATAAGAACAATTTGATATCAATTAATAACTCAAATTGTAAATGATAATAACTAATTTAATTGTCTATTATTGACACATTAATTTTTAGTTATTACTCAATTTCCTCCATTTCAATTACCCGTAGAGACTCGATGTCTCATTCACACTAACTCCGTTTTAGACATATAATGGCTCAACTTGGCCTTACACTCAATAATTATATTCGCTAATAATTATATATGTCCAAAGTTAGTAAAACACTGTTTTCCCATTATATTTTCCAACAATCCCCCACATGAATGGAGATCGGTCGAAATCACACGAAATTTTCGACGAAATTTCTGCAGTTGAGTCCTGCATAGGATAGGTAGGTGTGACCCTTTGAACCTTCCCTTGTGAGATGTACTTAGTCTCCTAGATCTAAGTAGACGCGATGTCCTTGAACTTAGCCTCTGTTTACGTAGACGACAATACATACTCACACACGACTCTCCTTGACATTGTCAAGTCCTCATAGTCGTGCCCGTTATGGTCATGGGCACTAGCCTGGTTCTGTAAGAGCTTTTAGAAATTGCGCCCCCACAATTTCCTTCGAAGCGACCCCACTTCTCTCTCACATAGGTGATTTCATCCTGAATCATTAAAAGCATATGTTTTATGATTTCATCTTGAATCATTTAGCTTTATGATTTCATCCTGAATCATTAAGCCATATGTTTAACCTCTCAACAAGTCACATTGTTCTAGGAATGGACTAGGAAAGTTACATGTTAAGTAACTCCCCCACATTGACATGACTTCCCCCACATTTCTATGATTAGGTTTTCCTATTGAACCTAGATCTTGGGACCTCCAGTCAACTAGGTTAGGTTTTCCTTCATAGAAACTCATTCCTTTAAGGGCTTTAGTCCCATTCCTTTCGACGACTTACTAACTAACTCTCTGCTTAAGCCTTTTGTAAACGGATCCGCTATGTTATCCTTTGACGCCACATAGTCAATTGAGATAACTCCACTTGAGAGTAGTTGTCGTATCGAGTTATGTCGACGACGGATATGTCTGGATTTCCCATTATACATTGTACTATTGGCTCTTCCCATGGCCGATTTACTGTCACAATGTATACTAATGGCCGTTAATGGTTTTGGCCATCTTGGTATGTCCTCTACGAATTGACGTAGCCATTCCGCCTCTTCTCCGCATTTATCTAGCGCGATAAATTCAGATTCCATCGTGGACTTAGCTATAACTGTTTGCTTGCAAGACTTCCATGATATAGCCGCCCCTCCTAGTGTAAACACATATCCACTAGTCGATCTCGAATCCTTTATGTCGGAGATCCAATTTGCATCACTGTATCCTTCGATAACAGCAGGATGTCTTTCAAAATGCAGTCCATAGTCGCGAGTGTATCTCAAATAATGAAGTACCCTCGTTATTGCTTTCCAGTGTGTATAACTTGGATTACTCGTGTACCTGCTTAGCCTACTAACAGCGTATGCTAAGTCAGGTCGAGTACCTGTCATCAAGTACATTAACATGCCAATAATCCTTGAATACTCTAATTGGGCAACACCTAAGCCTCTATTTTTAGATAAATGCAAACTGGTGTCAATTGGAGTTCTAGCTAGGCCGGAATCCCCCGCATTATGAGTATTGAGAATTTTGTCCACGTAATGTGCTTGACTCAACACAAGTCCATTATGGGTTCGTATGATCTTTATTCCAAGGATCACATCAGCTAAACCCATATCCTTCATGTCAAATTTTGATTTTAGCATGTCTTTGGTAGATCTGATCACCTTGTCGTTACTACCAACGATAAGCATATCATCGACATACAAACACAAAATCACATATCCGGCACTTGTGTCCTTCACGTAAACACACTTGTCGCATTCATTGATTTTGAACCCACTCTCTAACATGGTGTGATCAAACTTTTGATGCCACTGTTTGGGAGCTTGCTTTAAGCCATATAATGACTTAACAAGTCTACAAACCTTGCCCTCTTGTCCAGGAGCTATGAAACCCTCAGGTTGGTTCATATATATTTCTTCTTCTAAATCTCCGTTTAGAAAGGCCGTTTTGACATCCATTTGGTGAACTTCCAAATTTCTCACTGCGGCAATCGCAAGTATCATTCTGATAGAGGTTATTCGCGTCACGGGCGAATAGGTATCAAAGTAATCTAGACCTTCACGTTGTCTAAATCCTTTGATTACCAATCTTGCTTTATACTTTTCCACGGTGCCATCAGCTTTCATCTTCTTCTTGAAGATCCATTTATAACCTAGTGGTTTACAACCCGGAGGTAAGTTCACGAGCTCCCACGTATGGTTTTGTAAAATAGACTCTATTTCACTTTTGATGGCTTCTCTCCATTGTTGGCCTTCCGAGGAATTTACCGCTTCCCAGTAAGAAGTAGGTTCATTTTCTACCATAAAAGAAACGAAATCGGGTCCAAACGATTTCTCGTTTCTTGCCCTTTTGCTTCTTCTTGGTTCAACCTCTTCTTCCGCAGTTTGATCTTGTCTCTCATCTTGGAGATCATTATCATCTCGTTGTCTCTTGTCTTGGACAACATTGTCATATAATCTAGATGAACTTCCAGTTTCCTTAGATAAACAAGGAAATATATTCTCAAAGAAGGAAGCATTTCTAGATTCCATCACTGCGTTCTTTTGTATATCCGGATTTTTCGATTCATGTACAATGAAGCGATATGCAGTGCTATTCTTAGCATATCCAATGAATATACAATCCACAGATTTAGGTCCGATCTTTTGGGTCTTTGGTGTCGGTACAGCCACCTTGGCTAGACACCCCCACACTCGCAAGTACTGATATGACGGTTTTCTCCCCATCCACAGTTCATATGGAGTTTCCTCTTTATCCTTACGAGGTATCTTATTTAAAAGATAAGTGGCCGTTAGAATAGCTTCCCCCCACATGTCCTGCTTCATACCAGAGCTAATTAACATGGCAGTCACCATTTCTTTCAAGGTACGGTTCTTCCTTTCTGCAATACCGTTTGATTGAGGTGAATAAGGGGCAGTGACCTCATGTTTAATTCCATGTTTCGCACATACATCGGCGAATGGAGCCACGTATTCACCTCCTCTATCACTTCGTACAACCTTGATTTTCCTACCAAGTTGATTCTCAACCTCGGTTTTGTATAGAACAAACTTGTCTATAGCTTCATCTTTACTTTTCAACAAGTAAACATAGCAATACTTTGTACAATCATCAATAAACGTGATAAAGTACTTATTGCCACCCTTCGTGGGTAGTGATTTCAAATCACATATGTCCGTGTGTATCATATCAAGAGGTTCGGTTGTTCGCTTAACCGATTTAAAGGATGTTCTTGTAAGTTTGGCTTCCACACAAGTTTCACATTTATATTTTGAATCAATGTGACAGTTTGGTATGCTTTTAAATTTCATCAAACGACGCATCGAATTAAAATTTACATGCCCAAGACGAGCATGCCACATATTAGAAGATTCAACAATGTAAGCAGAAGAGTTCATCTTATTCATTTCATTCTTAACAACCATTACATTAAGTTTGAACATGCCATTCAAGGCATAACCCCTACCAACATACATTTGATTCTTAGACAAAACAAACTTATCAGACTCAAAAACTAGTTTAAAACCAAACTTGTTTAGCAGCCAACCGGACACAAGATTCTTGCGAATCTCCGGAACATACAAGACATTAGTCAACTTGAGCTCTTTCTCGGATGTCATCTTCAGAACAACATCTCCTTCGCCCTTGATATCAGCAGTTGCAGAGTTGCCCATATACAGCTTTTGCCCATTGTCAACAACTCTGAAAGAGTGAAACATACTCTTGTCAGCACATACATGACGGGTTGCCCCAGTATCAATCCACCAATCACCATGATTAGTACCTACCAGGTTAACCTCAGAAATCATAGCACACACGTCAGACACCATTGCAATCATGTCCATGTCATCATTCACCATATTTGCCTGACGTGGATTCACCCGCTTCGGCATCTTGCAATTAGCAGCGCGGTGACCAGGCTGGTCACAGTTGAAGCAAGTCCCCTGGAACTTCGGTTTCACAATTCCAGCTTTAGGAGCAAGGTACTCAGACTTCCCTTTGCTTTTCTTGTCATTCTTCCACTTGCCTTTACCTTTTCCCTTGGGATTAGACCTTGAAGATGACCCAGCATGCTCAACCATATTGGCCTTGGCAGAATCTGGTGTATAAGTGGTTTTCTGAGCCAGCTTGTTGTCCTCTTCAATACGAAGACGAACAACCAAGTCTTCAACACTCATCTCCTTTCGCTTGTGCTTCAAGTAGTTCTTAAAATCTACCCAGCTTGGAGGTAACTTTTCAATAATAGCAGCAACTTGAAAAGTTTCACTCACGACCATTCCCTCAGCATGGATTTCGTGGATCAAAACCTGGAGATCTTGAACCTGGGTTATCACACTCTTTGAATCAACCATCTTGTAATCCAAAAAGCGAGCCACCGCAAATTTCTTTGTACCAGCATCCTCAGTCTTGTACTTGCGTTCCAACGACTCCCATAGTTCTTTGGCAGTCGTTGTCTTGCAGTACACGTTGTACAAAGAATCCACCAGACCATTCAGAATATAGTTGTGACACAAGAAATCTGAATGTTTCCATGCTTCAACAGCTTGCACAGCCTGTTGATTAGAGGGCTGATCTTCCTTAGGAGGTTCCACATGAGGTACAATCTCTTTCAAGAACCGCGCAAGGTTCAAGGTAGTGAGATAGAAGAACATCTTCTGTTGCCACCTCTTGAAATTCTGACCATTGAATTTCTCTGGTTTTTCAGCATGATTAGCCACTGTGGTGGAAGCAACTGGCGCACCGGTTGTCACAACAGTAGTCACAGGAGGAGGATTTTCAGTGTTAGTCATCCTGAAAGATCACGCATAAACAGTTAAGTCAACTGTTATAGATATGTATATATTAGAAATTCAATCGTGATTTCTATATATGTGTACAAAATCTGTTTCACCAAAACTCTATCTTGGTCTTAATGAATCAGATTTCACAATCAAATAAATCAATATATAAGAAACTCAATCTTGGTTTCAATATATCTAATTTGAACCTGCTTAAAATCATTAAATAATAATAAAATCTGTTAGCAATACTGATTTCCAATGAAACTCACTGGTGGTTTCGTCAGAAAATAGTTTAAATAAACCTGTTAAAATATATTTAATCCGATTTAATAAAAGAATTTTAATTCTGTAACACAGAATCTGTTTTAAGACTGTAGGGAAACGTGTATACTTTTATCAATAAAATCGAATTACAATGATATAAGAATTAACAGAATTTAATAACGGAAATTAAAAGACAATAAATTAAATAATGAAAGTAAAAGCAGTAAACGGTCGTGGAACGAGGCTCGTGTTTAACACGATTCCCTTAAAACAGATTCGCCGTCTGTTTCCCAGGGTACAACGTTCAAAGCTGTTGTACAGCCGGACCTGACATACTTGCCTGAAAGATCACGGAAAGTAGTGTGCTTCTGATCGAAAAGACCGCCAGAAATATATCAATGGAACTAGTAAACTTTGTGTGTTTTTTTTTTGTTGGTGCTTAGAAATGATGGAGATTGTCATCTATTTATATGCATCCACATGCATCAACTAGTTGTTATCTTCCAAATTGATAACAATCAATGTCTTATCTATCAATGACTCATGCACATTATCATCTTCACATGTACACGTCTATTTCATTTGAAATATGTCAATCAATTGACAAGTGATTGCAAAATGATAGCATGTCAATGACTCATGTCACTCTTTATGCCAACCATATACTAGTTAAGAGATAATGATGACAAGACATACTCAATTTGTATTGTCAATCACATTTCTTAGTCAATGATACTAATTTGCAAATTATGATAAGAACAATTTGATATCAATTAATAACTCAAATTGTAAATGATAATAACTAATTTAATTGTCTATTATTGACACATTAATTTTTAGTTATTACTCAATTTCCTCCATTTCAATTACCCGTAGAGACTCGATGTCTCATTCACACTAACTCTGTTTTAGACATATAATGGCTCAACTTGGCCTTACACTCAATAATTATATTCGCTAATAATTATATATGTCCAAAGTTAGTAAAACACTGTTTTCCCATTATATTTTCCAACATTTCTTATATGAATTGTGTATTTCTTTCACGCATTGTTTGGGATTCCTTTCAATGGATCGTGATGATAGAGAGTCACATGGAACAGGGTAGAGAAGAGAGGGAAATCAGTAAAATTGAACCAGAAAGCAGGTAACTCTTACTTTCATTAATTCATCTACATTATGTGCTGCATCACTTTGATTTGTTAACTAAGCTTGCTAAGGGCTTTTTGGTAACCTACTGGATTGTATTATACACTTTTGTTCACGCGCCTTGAAAGAGTCTAAGCAAATGAAGCCCACAACGTATTTTCTTATATATAAATGTGTCTTTGAAGTTGGTTTTGAAAGCATTTGCACAGCTTTTAGGGTGTTTGGAAGCTTATTATTTGTATGGTTAAGTCCACGGAATAGAGCTTATAGTGTGTTTTAAACTTGTTCTCGTTGTTTTCCCGACTGATTATGTCAGCATCAGCAAGTTGTGGTATACATCGGCTCTGTGTATGTTTTCTAGTGTTGACAGCTTACTTTCTTCCAGTTAGTTAGACTGTGTAGAGGATCCGGACTTCTACAGTATAATTTGTATTATGAGTGTGACTTAACATGTGTCTTTTAACGCAGAATCACTTCTCGGTGAGCAACCTTAATAAAGTCTTCAACAAAGAAGTACGTCAAGGAGGTCCCTCTTATTTTAAATGTTTCACCTTGATCATGAATCTCTTGATTCCCTCGATGCCATTCAATATTAAAGGATTGCGGGAGAAGTGCATCGCCCTTTATTCTTCGAGTCAAAGGGCAAAGACTTGATTAGGTAATCACGATTGGTTGTCAAGGAGAGTGATACCACGTCGTAACCATTTCAATCAAGTGTACTTTCGTTAACAGGTTGTCGGCTCCAACTCATTAATGTACTTACCCACGAACTCCTAACTCGTAACTTAGAGACAAAAGGTGGAACCAAACTCTCAAGAAAGTTACATGCTTAAAACAACATTTACCTTCGTTGAGAGTTTTGTTCCACCTAATGCCTCTACGTTGCGTTGTGATTGAGGTCATGAATAATAACTAGGAGGTATCCAAGTGTGAATGAAAACACATGATCCGTTAGAGTTCTCATAATCATGTGATATCTTAGTTGTGATTGTTTCGTGGAAATTTCCCTTGTTTTATGTTTTCAACGAGTGTAACTCTGCTGTATTAAACTTTTATTATCATCTGTGTATCTTGTTACTAAGCTATAAACAATTTAGTGCTCTCTAAATATTGAAGTTCTAAGATCGGTCAAACACGCTAATGGATAATGTTATTGGGTTAATGATATTCACAAATATATTCTACTGAAACAACTGATAATCAGATTGATGCTGAAACTTTAGCGGAGTCTACTTGCACAATATATAGGCCAGGTTCTTGAACGGCTTGCATGCATTTTTTTTTATGGTTCAAAGCTCATCATTCTCCCGTATGGGTTTCCAGCATACATATAATTCAAGAGCCAAATATATATAGTTGCAAATGGATTGTAAAATCACAAATTGAGACACAAATTCTTTTCTGCTGTCATTTACCAAATGAATGATAAATTCTTTTCTTTAATCATGATCCCATACTTAGGCGCCTCTTTTTTATAGTTCGTTTGCGAGGGTCATGGTGCAGCTACTAAATTATCCATTTGTGATCAAAAGAAACTACCTACAAGACGCATCTACTGAGAGTGAGAGTTAATTTAGGTGAAGAATAAAAGAAATAAATAGTAATGCAAGCTAAGATGGTACAAGATATGAAGATCATATGTCGTGTTAATGGTGGTACTATAAATGCAATATACATGTAGACCATAGATGCACCGATAAGCTTTTGTATGAAAATGGGGACTGATTTCTGGATGTCGTTACTTGGTTTCTTTTTGTTTCCCCTTGCAAGATATCCTGATCATTAATATCCATCCAACAATGGTAGTTTTACAGATCACTTTTTATCATAAACTTATTTGAAATATTGTGTTTGAGGTAGACACAATTCAAACTTCAATCACCAGGCTTCAACTACGAATTTAAGTACATCAACTAAACAGACAATTATAAACTAAAGACGTCAATTAAAACTTTCATGATCAAGCTTTAGTTACCACTTCATATAAATCAAGCTAAACACACGATTCATGGTTAATAGATCCCTAATCTCTCGAATATGTTGAACACCCCATTAATATTTTGATATGTTTACATGAAACCTGAAGCTTCGGCGACTAAAAAGAACATGGTGGATCATTTTTATAACTTTGAAATCATCGAACTTTAAAACAATTGAAAGATTCAGAAATAAGATGTCCAATATGTTTATACATTGATAACATATTTATAGTCGTGCATAAATACTTCAAGGATTTCAGTCATTTCATCATAACACTAGTCGAGTTTCAATAGATTTGGTACTAGTTGATAACATCCCATGATTTGGGTACTATGAGATTTATAGTTAATGATCACAAGTTTGAGGATAAATTAAATGTGACTATTATAAGGATGCCGAGATTAGTATTTTCTAAGTATAAGGAAAAAAAGGATGAATCAAGTCTTAGTACTGCCATGTATGGGGGCCCTTCCTTGCATCGGAGCGTGCTCCCCACGACCTAAGTCATGTCCCTATTCTCATATATTGGCACCCCTTTCTTGCATTGAATCTGAGTTTAACTTAGAGTCAATGAGATGTTATGAAGTATATCTCTTCACCATAAACATAAATGTAAAGGTGTATGGATGGTTAGCGTAGGCGTATTAACTCGGAGTCTTGGAAAATAGAGAGGTATATCATGCTCGAGCTAAAACCCAATTCTTTGATGATGCTTTAATAAGTCGACTATTTCCTTCAATCCAAATACCGCAGTGTGTATAAGTATTACGACCTCAATGTTCCGTGTTACATCCAGTATGTATAGTAGGATACCTTCATTTTTTCTTTGTAGGTATAAGGGACAACCGAGCCCAGGGTTTGACCTCTCTTTGTATATACATAATACTCTAATAGAATGGGTTTGAGTACTTCAATGTATGCAAAATTGTAAATTTATAATTTAACTTAAACATGATATGACTATCGAGCCTCACAAGCCAAGTAATTTGAAGCACGAACTCTGCTCAAAAGTCTACTCTAGTAGCTCGGGCTCGAGCTCAATACCATGCCATTACTCAACATTTTATTTGTCGTAGGTACAATATGAACACTAGCTCAGGTTAGCTAGAACAATAAAATAAACACATCAGTTCAAACTTAAATGACCTTCAACTACTAATTTAAATACATCAACCAAACACATAATCACAACTGATAGATCCTTATGTGTTGCGCTTATCGAAAACCCAATTAGTATTTTGATAAGTTTGAATGGATTTACACGAAACTTTAAGCTTCGTCTACTGAGGAGAATATGGTGGACCGTATCGTTATAACCATAAAAGTTTGTAACAGGCATATATATTTTTTAATGCTCTCTAGTTATTTAAGATGAAAAAATTATCAGGTTTTTGAAAAATTAAATGATCCAAAGATATAACGTAGAATATGGTTTATTACATTGATAAAATATTTTTGAGTTGTAACTAAGTCGTTAAAGGTTTTGTGTCATTTCAATATTGTCGGGATATGCGATCGTTTAGCCATCGGAAATGCGTGAGCCTATCAGGGGCACACACGAATACACGAAGAGTACGTTTATTATATATTTAATATATATACTTGTTATGTATTTATTAAATATTTAATATGTTTCACGATATTTATTTAACGATTTATTATTTTAACCGTTAGACGTTACAAACTAACAAATAATCGTTAAATAAAGGAGAAGGACTTAAGTGTCGCTTTTCGAAAGACATCGGAGTAAAATAGAAAAACTTGTTGAACAAGTTTTGTTTATTATATAAAGACCCATCGGGGTACTTTTCTTCCATCCGAAAAAAAACACCGAAAGTCACAACACACATAAATATCGTTTTTTTTTTTTTTTGTTTTCTTCTCCAAAAAAAACCCTACGTCAAAAACATATGCCTAAAAACAGTTTTATGTTATCGTTATGATAACTAGAATCTGATTGTAATACATAACAACAAAAGAACATCCAGTCCACTGGTAAGTCTCTTGTGTTGTGAAGGTACTGACCTAGGTTCAATCCTGGCTGTTTTCAGTTTAATCTTTTTACTTGTGGGCTGTTATGGAATCACCCAACAAGTAAATCGATTTGCAAAGCTTTTACCAAAGGACTCTATCAGTGGTAGGGCTGTTTGTTTGTGACGCAGCTGACCCAGGTTCGAATCCTAACCACTAGCCACGGAAGTCCCTCATCGAGACTTATAATGACATCAGTCTTTGATGCAACTACTATTATTAACTTTGTGTGTGGTATAAGCGCTGAATTGTCAAATAATACGAGGAAGGAGTAGAGATCTATCTACTTTGGTATTTGGTACTGATTGGAAAAGCTGCTTAAATAGTAAGCAATTGGAAAAACACGTGAAGGATGTATCGCAAGGCAAAACAAAGGAGGAAATTAAACCCTTCGCAGGGCAAAACAAAGGAGGAAATTAAACCCTATAACACTGGTTCTTTTTGTGACCATCGGCTTCTTCACAATGCCAAGATTCATCCAGATGAACTCGAGGAGGTAATATCTGTAGTTTCGTTTGTGAATTTCATTTATGAAAAGTTCCCACGGTTGCTTTCTGCGCTTTATACCCATGTGGTTACCAATTGGAAGGGTTCTGTTTTATACGACAAATATATCAAAGACAAATATAAGCTCATGGAAGGACAATTTTAGATGTGTTAAAAGGTATAACAAATAGTTGGTATTAGGCATCTTGAGAAAAAAAATTCTTATTAGTTATAATGGATCTGAGTTTTTAATGTAATGGGACCCAGATTGTATTAGGCCATGACTAATGCCAAAAGGCTGCTTTCACTCTGTAAGTGATGAATTTAACTTAAATTCATCACTTACGGAGTGAAAGCACCCTTTTGTCATTAGTCATGGCCTAATACAATCTAGGTCCCATTACATTAAAAAAAACCCAGATCCATTATAACTAATAAGAATTTTTTGTCTCAAGATGCCTAATACCAACTATTTGTTATACCTTTTAATACATCTAAAATTGTCCTTCCATGAGCTTATATTTGTCTTTGATATATTTATAAAACAGAACCCTTCTAATTGGTAACCACATGGGTATAAAGCGCATAAAGCAAACGTGGGAACTTTTCAGAAATGAAATTCACAAACGAAACTACAGAGTTTGCCTCCTCGAGTTCATCCGGATGAATCTTGGCATTGTGAAGAAGCCGATGGTCACAAAAAGAACCAGTGTTATAGGGTTTATTTCCTCCTTTGTTTTTCCCTGCGAAGGGTTTAATTTCCTCCTTTGTTTTGCCCTGCGATACATCCTTCACGTGTTTTTCCAATTGCTTACTATTTAAGCAGCTTTTCCAATCAGTACCAAATACCAAAGTAGATAGATGCTCCACTCCTTCCTCGTATTATTTGACAATTCAGCGCTTATACCACACACAAAGTTAATAATAGTAGTTGCATCCCAAAGACTGATGTCATTATAAGTCTCGATCTGCATAAACATTAAATTACTCGATTTAAAACTATTCCAGATTATGCAAATGGAACCATATACAAACGATTTGTATTCGACGCTAACCTTTCTTCTCTATTCATCAATCTCTTACAAAGGTCAGACACTCACTTCTGTGGCTTGATAGATATCATCATATATGTGTACTTGGCATAAGCACATGTATTATCGTCGATGCCAACTGACGATTATGGACTCTGTAAGCTCCCTCTAAAAAATTCTCTGTTATACAAACATAAAGTTAACTATGTGAAGAAAAAATTCAGTCACCAGATTGCCCATGTAATTCTTTGTTATACAAACATAGTTGTATGTTGATGTTAATTTGTTTCTCTAAGAAACGAGTTTATGTCTATGGTCTGTCATCTGCTATAACTTGTTTGCTGTACTGGTACATATGATATGTTTGAGCTTGTGGATTTCACCTTGCACCAAAAAAAATTGTGACACATGTATGTGGTCGGGTATACCATCGGGTAAGAATATGGGTATTGTTGTTGATGGGTATTGTTGCTGTTGCAGAGGTTACATACATACAAAAAAGTATTACAATCCCAAAGTGGCTTATAAATTCTAAATGTTGGTGTTCCGTAGCTAAATAAGTAATCAGCAAAACTAGAAGGTGTTGGTGTTCGAGACTAAGGTGGTCAACTTCCTAGTGCATTTCCTTATGCTATCATGATACATTAGTAATACATAAGTAAAAGATATAAATGCTGCTTAGTTTGCACTAAGAAATCGAACTCTTAATGTGTGTGTGACGCCTGATTTAATATGTATCAAATCGAGTCTTTCAGTCCCATACCAAAATACCGCCTAAGTAGCAAATGAGGGCAACTAATTCTGAAAAAAAAAACAATTGCTAATCACAAACAAGGAACATTAACATTGTTATTCTATCACCAATTCAGGACTGCATTTCCCTTTTAAAGTATCCAATCCCCGTCCATTGTGCAGACTGCATCCTCACACTAACAGATCGGGATTGCACACATTAGTAAAGTCCTCATCTCTCCTATCAAACCAACCAATAAGAAACTAAAGGATTACGCATGAGGCATCAGGTATACACCATGAAAACCCATAACCAAACAGTCCCTTACCCACACCAAACCTTCTTCTTGGCATTATCTGTATCATCCTTTGCTCAGTTTGCACAAGTGACTGCGGAAGCTATCAACGTAGTGTTTGAGATTATAGATAGGATCCCGGCCATTGATCCTTATAGTACCTCAGAGAGAAAACCCGATATTGTATGAATAAAAGTGGAGCTAAATTTTTTACTTTTGCGTACCTATCTCGCCCAAGTTTCCCAATCCTCAATTCTCTAAATTTGGTAATTATGAAAGATACAAGGATGATCCGAGTGAAATGGATAAGATGTCAAATGGGCATTGTGGGACAAGAACATGTCCTCTTTGCCAACACAATTCTTGAAAATATTTTTAATGAGAAAGGAGAATACAACCAAGAACGAGGCAACCGCTGCTTGCATTACTGTGAATGCGCATAAGTTAATAAGTGACCTACCCCTTGGCTATGACACTCACGTAACATATGGTTTTCTTGTCAAAGACTAACATAATTATGTAATTAACCGGCCTTTTTGGGGTTTTAACTTTGATTATTATACTTTATGTTACAGGTAGGAGATAAAGAAACCCAATATTCTTCTCTTAGACGAGCCCATAACCGCCTTAGGAAGACTAGCCATTAATATTGTTCAACAAGCCATTAATAAAATCTCAAAGGGAAGACTAGCAACCGTCAAAACTGCTGAGATAATCATTGTTTTTGAACAAGGATCAATCATTGAAATAGGCGATCATCATCAACGAATGGCAAAAGAAGGTGCATACTCTTTGATCAAACTTGCATCTGAAGCACTATCATCAGACCACATTACCGATATGAGTTAAAACTACGAAACATCTAGTACTTACAATCTATTGAACCAAAACCACATATATCCGATATCAATGTATGGATACATGAAATCTGTTCCAGATGTAAACCAAACACAAACACAAAAACCAACCAAAACGAGCTCATACACGATTTATGAAGTATGTAAACTACAAAATCCCAAGGCTGGTTTAGGCCAAGCACTCGTGTATTATTACAACCCTGACAGATCCAAACTAAAGAAGGACATCAGGTATCTTTGCTTAGCACTGGTTGGGCCCGAGTTAGGCTGTATTCTAACCATGACAGGTCAACGAGGCTTCTGTGGTTTAGCTGGTACAAAACTCACTAAGCGTGTTCGTGATCTCCTATCTCATTGTACACTTTAACAATAGCCCGGTTGGTTCTACTCCGAAACATACTCAACAGGATCACTTGTTTCAAAACTAGTTGTTGGTTGATTGTATAAGTTTCAGGACGGTTTTAGGGAACATATATTCTATCTTATTTATGGGCTTAAGTGCAGCTGCTGTCGGTCTTGGTATTTCGTTTTATTTTGAATGGAGATTATCAACATTGGGTCAAAACTCGACAATGGTTCTTATGATAAAGCTAGTGGTATAGCTTCGGGAGTTCGGGTGCATATCTGGTTGTTTTGTATGTTAAAGATACAAGTTGTGTTTTGACAATTGATTCATGTTATAAATTAAAATGCATCACTACGAGACACTGCTCACTTAAAGAAGGTGAGGGGAAGCCTGAGAAATACATTACTTTTGAATGTGTAGTATTTACGGCAAGCGAATTTTTTCATAATTTTCTTGGAACACATCTGTTGTAAATTAGTCAAAGGCAGCATCCTTGACTCTCCTCCATATATTTGGGATCCAGCAAGATAGATATATGTGTCACTTGTAAAACCAAGAGCTGAAAGAATGAGTGCACCTTCTTTAGGTGTTAATGGACATCTTCCTGAACTCCTTAGTTCTTCTGCACAGATAGGCCTACGACCACATACCCACATAAATTCATTTTAGTGACACTCTCATGGTTTGTTCAATATCTATATGTGTATCAATATTTATGGGGAGGTTATGTCTTTTACCAATTTACTTTAAGAATGTTCAATGCGGGTCATGTTGTATCATTTTTTTTATCTTTTTGGATGAAAAGTGTTCAGTGTCGACATAATTTAACCCATTTCCACTTTTACCAAAAAGATACCCCTTTTGACATGAACCTGTTTGACACATCACCAAACTCATTCAGCCCGCCCATTGTGCTAGAGGGAACTTACTCACTTTGACTTCTTCAGTCGTTGCATGATCAGAGGAAAGTGGTCTTCCCGGTAAGCTTGGAGTTTGGTCTTCTCAAGTTGTCCATTACCAAACTCACATAGTGAGTAGGCTACCATGTCGACTTTAAACCTCAAGTGCCAGGCAATATAGTTAACCGGGCTTTTGTCCATATCAGCCCTGTTTGACGAGGACTTGTGATGAAGTTTCCTAGTAGTTGCTTATCTAATTTGGTTCTTGGTTCATCATATTTTCTTATCCTGCTAATCAACATTGAACCGGTTTCTGGAAATTTAGGCACAACTTTGTACCCACTTTTTAAAGGGTCGTGCAAGTTCCATGACCAATACCATATAACATATAAGCTTTACGATCTCACATCAGCAATATGGGATTGGTTGGTGACTTATAAAGTTTACAAGTTAGCTTTTCTGAGTAAGCTCTATACCGAGCTTGTGGGTTGATCGACCTAGTATATATACTGCACAATTTGCCGAAGAGCATATTAAAGCCAAAATGGGCTGTCTTGATTGTTGATGAATCACATAATGTACGTTTTACGAAACGGCCAAAAGAAGATGTGGGTGAGGCATAGTTTATATTATACTCGTATTTGGTTAAACATTGATTTCTTATAGATTTCAAGTAAGTAGTGTGTTGTGTCTAAACTCTAATGTTACATACACAAGCTAAACTTGATATCTCAACAAAGATCAGCTTATGCTTATCAGTTACTCACTCATCTATTAATTTACAAATTTATTTCTTTCAGTACTTCAATGCATGTATCCTAATTTCTTATCATGTATTTCTCCTAGGTGCTAATAGACCATTTGACATTTTTCATCAAATAAACATGTTATGGTAGCTTTCATTGTTCCCTTTGTATTTTTCGGATAATTGTCGGATCATGTAATTCGGAATTTCGGATGATTTAAGTCAACTCGAAAACTGAACCGAATTCAAACTTGGTTTCGGTTTGATTCGTTTGCATCTTAATTTGGTTCGGTTTTACCAAAAAAAGTACCCTAAATAACTCAATCTGTATAAACCGAACAACCCAAAAACTATACCGATAAACACCCGGTATTCAATCTAGTTTTCTAGACAAGGCCCACTTTGTCTTAACTAGACAAGGCCCTTGATAACACTTAGCCCAAACTTGGTGTACATGATTTACTACTACTCAAACCCTAAACCTAGAATATATATGTAACCACTAACCCTAGTTCATTTCATTTAACAGCAGCCGAAGCTTTTTATTTGATCTATCCTTAAATCAAACACTCTTGTTATTTTCACATAATGTTGGTAACATATTTTGAAATGGGTTCAGTCGAAGCTTCTTGTAGCGGTGTTTTTCGGGGCTAAACTACTTTCATAATGATATTAACAGTGATGAAACCAAAAAAGAGGTGAGCTTTTTCAACATTCACTGTTTGTTTTTGCTTTTGTTTCGGCTTATATTTTATAAGCCCAGTTTTGTGGCTTATTTGGAGATTTATGGCATAATAAACTTATAAGCTCAAATATGTTTTTTATTTGACTTAATTAGTTTTGTTCACTCGGCTTGAAAGGGTTTAAGCAAATGAAGCCTAACAGCTTATTTTCTTATATATAAATTAGTTTTGTTCACACGGCTTGGAAACTTATTATCTGTATGGTTAAATCGAATGAATATAGCTTATAGGATGTTTTAAACTTGTTCCTAATGTTTTTTCCAACTGAACAACTATGTGTTAAATTACCGCGGCATCAGTAAGTTACGGTATGCGTAGGCTCTGTGTCTGCTACATGTTTTCTAGTGTTGACTTAATCTGTGTTGATATAGCTGTGGCAGATATGGCAACACCGATCGACAAAATTAACGGGGATCTATTGTTTGATGTTAGCCCACAAACGGGTATTGACTTCAATGGTCCTATACCCGATTCGATAAAGATTGCCACCGACCCAAAGTATGGACTAGAGGAAGCAAGTGTGTACCCGTATTCTATTCTACCTAGAATTCTAAGGAATGGGAGAGGTAGGTTGTGGAAAGAATGTTACTACGAGACAACTCCAAAAGCTTATTTTAGATTTTGCATATAAAAAAGCTTATTTTAGATTTTGCATATAAAAAACCTTATGCTTATCAGTTACTCAATGTGCTAATAGGTCATTTGACATTTTTCATCAACATAAACATGCTATGGTAGCTTTCATTGTTCTCTTTGTTTGTTTGATAATTGTCGGATCATGTAATTCAGGTGATTTGAGTCGACCCGAAAACTGAACCGAATTCAAATTCGGTTTCCGATTCAATTCGTTAGCATTTAATACATTTCGATTTTACCAAATAAATACCTCGAATAACTCAAACAATATAAACCGAGTAACCCGAAAACCATACCAAACACTCTGTATGCAAGCTAGTATTCTAGACAAGGCCCTTGATAGTAACACTTAGCCCAAACCCAGTTTACATAATCTCCTACAAGTAGTCCATCACTGTTACTACTCCAACCCTAAACCTAGAATATATATAACCACTAACCCTAGTTCACTTCATTTATAAGCAGCCACCACTATAACACAAACAAAAAAAACCAGATCTAAAACACAACATGAAAACCTCTTTATTTGATCTATCCGAAAATCAAACACACTTGTTCTTTTCACATAATGTTGGAAACATATTTTGGAATGGGTTCGGTCGAAGCTTCTGGTAGCGGTGTTTTTCGGGGCTAAACTACTTTCATAATCATACTAACAGTGATGAAACCAAAAAAGAGGTGAGCTTTTTCAACATTCACTGTTTGTTTTTGCTTTTGGCTAATATAAAGTAGTATACAAGGATGATATGATTAAAGGGGCTGTTTGTTTCGGCTTATATTTTATAAGCCCAGTTTTGTGGCTTATTTGGAGATTTATGGCATAATAAACTTATAAGCAGAAATATGGCTTCTTCTTGTTTTTGAAAAATGTTTTTTTATTTGACTTAATTAGTTTTGTTCACTCGGTTTGAAAGAGTTTAAGCAAATGAAGCCTAACAGCTTATTTTCTTATATATAAATTAGTTTTGTTCACACGGCTTGGAAACTTATTATCTGTATGGTTAAATCGAATGAACAACTATGTGTTAAATTACCGTGGCATCAGTAAGTTATGGTATACATTGGCTCTGTCTGCTACATGTTTTCTAGTGTTGACTTAATCTGTGTTGATATAGCTGTGGCAGATATGGCAACACCGAGCGACAAAATTAATGGGGGGTCTATTGTTTGATGTTAGCCCACAAACGGGTATTGACTTCAATGGTCCTATACCCGATTCGATAAAGATTGTCACCGACCCAAAGTATGGACTAGAGGAAGCAAGTGTGTACCCGTATTCTATTCTACCTAGAATTCTAGGAAATGGGAGAGGTAGGTTGTGGAAAGAACGTTACTACGAGACAACTCCAAAAGAACGTTTTAGATTGAAAAGGATTTTTTGGATTGAGTTAAGAGAATACATCATACCCAATTTGCTTAAAATGTTTGGTGGAAACATGTTTCGTCGAGTCAGATATCTGGTGGTTGGTTTGATGTTCACGGGTCCATTGGAAGATGGAAAAGTTGCTCTTAAGTACGCCACAGGCGAAGAGCCTTATCCTTATCGGCATCACCCTGATGACGTTGAGAAGATAGAAAATGGATCAATGAGGCACGCCATGCTGATTGTCGGTCTCAACACAGAGTCCAAGGACGAACGTAAACCTTTATGCTGGGTGAAGAACTCATTTGGAGACACTTGGGGTCTACGTGGTTATACTCGTGTGGGTGGAGCTCTTTGTGGAGATCTTATTTCCCACTCCTTAAGGTTTTTCTTTCTTTTTATGCTTATAATTACTTGCCCTCGTTTCTTCTGGTTAATTAGCTTGTGTAGAGGATCTGCACATTCTTCTCTGTTGTAAAATTTGTATTATGAGTCTGACTAAATATTTCTCTTTTAACGCAGAATCAGTTCATGGTGAGCAACTTCATGGTGAACAACTTCATGGTGAAGTACTTCAAGGAGATCCCTCTTATTCTAAAGGTTTCACCTTGATCATGAATCTCTTGTTTCCTTTAAATCCATTTGATATTGAAGGATTGCGAAAGAAGTGCATCACCCTTTATATCTTGGAATCAAGAGGCAAAAGTGGAACCAAACTCTCAAGAAAGATACATGCTTAAAACAATATTTACCTTTGTTGAGAGTTTTGATCCACCTAATGCCTCTAGGTTACACATTACAAAGAGTTCTGTGAGTAAGTTCATGAATAGTAACTAGGAGGTATTCAAGTGTGAATGAAAACACACTTATTTGAAACAGTCAGAAGATTGTGTTATCCTTGTGTCTATTAATTTGTTCATTTTAGTTTTGATTAGCCTTTTTAATGTAAAGCACATGATACGTTAGAATTCTCATAATCATGTGGAAAATTTCCCTTGTTTTATGTTTTTTCAACGAGTGTAACTCTCATGTATTAAACTTTTATTATCTGTGTATCTTGTTACTAAGGTATAAACAATATAATACTCGGTAATGTTATTGGTTTTAATGATATTCTTAAACATATTCTACTGAAACAACCGATGATCAGATAGTGAGACGCACATGTGCGACGCCTGATTTAATATGTTGTATCAAATCCATTCGCTCAGGACCATACCCTTAAAAAGAACATATTTAAACCCCCTCGATAACAACTGAAATCCTCCAACCAAACACCCTTTAAGTAGCAAATGAGAGCTGCTTAATACATCAATGGAAATCAGAACAAGGACATTAACATTTCTATTCTGTCACCCGTTCACCAATTCAAGAGTACATTCCCTACTTGAAGTAGAAAGGGATTACATGCAGTAGTAAAAAATGCACCTTATTATCAAAATTGCATTTCTTCTTCTATGGAAAGGCCTCATCTCAATTGGGACAATACTGCTCCTCCACAAGAAGCTTACAGCAGAGACCTACTAACTATCTTTAATTGAATTCCTTTTCTCATAACAAAGATGAGAATACACCATTAAAACCAATAACCAAACATTCCCTTTTACCTGCAAGAATCCTTCTTTATGACTAAAAATTCTAATTTAGAACGATACAAGGCAATCTGCACTAAAATATAGTTTTGAATTTAACCACTCAAGGTGGCATAGCTGCAAAAAGATTTGTGGCTATCACTCCAAAGTGTGTGAGGTCTCAAGTTCAATTCCCACTAGGTGCAAACAACCTTGATCTTCAAAAGGAAAGAGACTGATTTCTTCTCAACTGTTTTTCTTACCACTATCCACTAATGCTACGATCAAAATCTTCCTTTTTGGCTGTGACAGAAAGTCTACGGTCGATCTCTAAGCTTGATGGGCAGTTAATGAATCTCTCCAATGGGAGATCAGGGATTTCTTGTTTATTAGATATAAGCTTTGTTAACTCATTCTGCAGTTTTCAATAACAGGAGTTTCTTGAATATCTTCCTTTTCAACTGGTAGATCGTTGTTCCCAAACGTTCCTATATTGTTAGCAGTCCTTGTGGCCAATCGCTAAACTCTTCTTTTGGGGGGCTCTTTCCTCGTGTGATCTATACAATGCAATAGATTGAAAGTGAGTAATTAAGCTAGTATATAATTAAATAACTTGTGCCTAGAAGACATGAAACAAGACAAGTTAAGTTTATAACTTTGTCAGTCGTGTTGATCGAGACTTAAACCTACAACCTGTGTTGGCTAGCTCATCAGCGAGACAAATGTTGGTTTGATAAAATTCATTTAAGAATGGTTACTTATGAGACGCCTTAGCAGCGTTGGAGTGTTTTTTTCCATATCCATTAAATTTACTTTGCATCCAACCAAAAAGCTGCAATAAGACCAATTATAAAACATTATCAACTACTGTATATTACTATTCAAATTACCATATAAATGGAAATGGTAACCTACAAAAACTATCATAGCAATCTCACCTTCATGATAACCATATACGGTTATGAAACAAGAGCAGCAACAATGGTGATGGCTATGGATGGTTGGAGGCGAAAGGCAAAGCAGTTGCTATATTAGGGCGGTTTGCACTTTAGGACCATAACGGTTATCTGGGCATATGCACATTTTTTAGCCGCTAAAGCTGATCTAATATCTGCTGCACCATGGTAAGATACTCGAAACATTAATCTTATAGATCTGGTAGAATGTGCTTAGTGAAATGAAATTTAAACATGCTTCCTGTCTATGCAGGATTGAGATTCCATATCCACTTCAGTGGGGTGCACAAACTTTTGATGCGAGGCATTCTTTCGGGAATGGCTACGGTTTTAGTCTCCCTTGTTGAGATGAATTTCTTGTTTGATGTGCCATTCAAGAAAAGCATAAATCTTTGATGCTCAATCTTTAATGTTCTTCATATTGTGGTGATATTGATTAATATTTGTCTTACAACAGTCAACTGGTGCATATAAAGCAGCAGTCCGCTTAGCAAGCGCTACACCACCTCCTGCTCATGTTCTCAGTCGTAGTATCGGGTGGCAGGTCAGCATAAAATCCATCAAACATACAAAAGTCTTAAAATAAACTAAAAAGTCTTGCATATACTTAGACCACCACGAAACTAATGTTAATATGATTAATATCATCATGCAGGGAATCGGGATTCTTTTGAGTGGTCTCTTTGGAACAGAACCTGGTGTAACCGTTTCTGTGTAAGTGTTTCTCATATTCGATTAATCCTATTTAAACAAATCTTTAACAAGAACAAAAACACAAGTCTCTATGAAACGGAGAAATGTCGGTCTTCTAGGAAGCACTCGTGTAGGTAGCAGAAGAGTCATTCAAATCTCAGCTGGTTTCAAAATCATTTACATATAATCTCTCTAAAAAGTATTCAGTAAAAGAATGTTCCTGTGTGTTTTTCGAGTGGTAATCGTTTATACATCATTAACTCTTTAACGAGAAGTAAACAAAAAGTGGGAAGAAATGTTCTCACTGAACCTGCACATACACTCATGGCATCTCGGTTGTTTATAAATGCTTCAGCCCCAACCCCTTAGTCGTACAGTTTGTGCTTCAGTGATCATGTTTGTTACTCTGGCCTCAAAATCTATCCAACTTATGGTATGACTCTCTGACAAGATTTCCGCTAGGCTCATCTTGCTAGGTCTGAGTGTCGGTTCTCGACCAGCCCCATAATACATCCACAGTGGCACGTGCATTAAAGTCCAGTGCGGCTAGCTACAAGCCAAAGTCAAAACTTTCTTACACGTTCCAAAACATTTTATTTAGACATGATTCCAAGCCTCATTTGATATACTATAACAGTATGACTGAAAAGATAACAAAAATGAGTATTCTCACATGCGAAGAAAAGTTTTTGAACGGTGCAAGTTCATATGGGGTGAGAAGATCCTCTTTTGTGATCAGATGTGGATACAAATTAGTCAAGGGCAGCATCCTTGACTCTCCTCCACATATATGGGTTCCAGCAAGATAGATATATGTGTCACTTGTGAAACCGAGAGCAGAAAGAACGAGTGCAGCTTATTTAGGTGTTAATGGACATCTTCCTCAACTCCTTAGGTTTTCTGCAGAGATAGGCCTACGACCACATACCCACAGAAATTCAGGAGAAATTGTGGTGACACTCGCATGGTTTGAACAATATCTATATGCTTATCAATATTTACGGGGAGGTTGTGTCTTTTATAACCAATTTACGTAAGAATGGGTCGATGTGGGTTATGTTATATGAATTTTATTTTAACTTTTTGGATGAAAAGTTCAGTGTCGATATAATCGAACCCATTTTCATGTGTACCAAAAAGATACCCATTTTGACATGAACCTGTTTGACCCATTACCCAACCCACTCAGCCCGCCCATTATGCTAGAGGGTACTTACTCACTTTGACTTCTTCGATCGTTGCATGAGCAAAGGTAAGCTTGGAGTTCGGTCTTCTCAAGTTGTCCACCACCAAACTCACATTGAGAGTAGGCCACCATGTCGACTTTAAACCTGAAGTGCAAGGCAATATAGTTAACCGGGCTTCTGTCCATATCAGACCCGTTTGACCGAGGCCCTGTGATGAATTTCCTGGTAGTTGGTTATCCAATTTGGTTCTTTTAGTACTTCAATGAATGTATCCTAATTTCTTCTCTATTTCTCCTAGGTGCTAATAGGCTATTTGACATTTTAGGGGACAGGCACTCTGTCTTATTCTTATTCATGGGCTTACGCGCAGCTGCTGTTAGTCTTGGTATTTCGTTTTATCTGGTATTTGGTTAAACATTGATTTCTTATAGATTTCGAGTAGTGTGTTGTGTCTTGAGTTATATGTAATAAATTCAAACTAAGCGCTATATATATCTTAGGAAGCACTGTATAAACTCTAATGTTACTGCCTCGAATTTGTTAGAAAGATAAAATGGAAAAGAGTATTGGAGGCGGACGACTATACACCAACGGTTTACGCTACTTAAACTTTTATCGAGGATGAGGTTCTAGCTATAGGATGTTTCGCCCAGGTTGATTTTTTTTACACTTATGCCCTGAAATCCAATGCTTTCAGTTTCTCACAGAAGTACAAACTGGTTACCAAGAATTTCCTTTTAACATTATTTTAATGCTTGATTCAAATACTATTGTTCTTCAATATATGTGTAAAAAAATCGAACAAATACTGATAAAAACGTTCGAAAACGTAAATTTCTGAAAAAAAAAAAACTATTTTTGTAAAAAAATTACAAAATATTTTTGTGTAAAAAAACCGTACAAACATTTTTTAAGCTATACGTTTTTGTAAAAAACTTACAAAAGAACTTTTTTTTAATAGTTAACGTTTTCTGAAAAATATTACTACTATTTTTTCGAAAATCAAAGTTCAATGTTTATATGAACAGCCGTTAATATAATAAGGACTAACATTATAATAAAACTTAAATTGTCGTTAAGTAAACCTGCTAGAGCAAAAAGGTAAATTACAATAGATTTAGAAACAAAATATCTTAGGAGTTTTTTATTTATTTATTCTTTTAGGTCCAAAGCCCAAGTCCTAAACCCATATATAACTCACATATATATATATATAGAAAACATGTACGTGAATTATTATTCAAAACAGTTTGGAGATCGACATCTATCGGGGTTGCGGCAATTTACAATCGATCTGAGTTTTTTTATTAATCCATTAGGACTTGGGTATGGTTTCATGCTTGTTACTCGATTAAATCTTTCTTTTAGTATCGTTATTTTAATGTTTTTGGAATCTTACTAAGACGGCCCTGTGTTGTTGAATTAGGGGTTTTGTGTTTTAATAATTATTTATTTATTGTATGATATAATAATCTTTATAACTATTATTTTCTTTCTTAATCAGTGGTCTCAAAGCATTGATTGTGTCAGACGAAGGTGTTGCGTATTATGTCGATTTGAATTCAGGCCAAACATATTGGTCACTTCAGCTGCCTGGAGGAAATTTGTATAATTTCTTTCACTCATCAAAATCGGATTATATTAACGTCCTAGAAGAAGGGTCTGGCATCAACCGCACTCGATTATTATACTACCACTACGACGGACGACAACCTACAGAATTGGTACTCTCTCTCTCTCTCTCTACCGAACATCATGCTCGATGGTGTCAGCAGATTGTTGATGTGCTGAGCCAACCTAAGTTGGCTTTATAACATAAACAAATAAATGTGAGTACTCATTTTTTTTGGTTCTGACGTATTTTTCTTTTTGTTTCCAGAACATAGATAACGACGACGAGCTCATGCGCTCACAACTTGAAAAATTACTTAAGAACCCACAGATTAACAGAGACGAAATACCTTCTTTTTCTGTTGATCGACTCACCGGTAACATTGTCGACGAATCTAATGTGAATTCATTTAAGGTTAAGCGTGTGAATTGGAGTATTACTAGTGATGACAGGGTAAGTGTTTGGAACCTACCTCCAGCTACTAATTTGAAGCTGAGCTCTAAACCTGCAGCAACTACTTCGAGCCTGAGCTCTAAACCTGCAACAACTACTTCGAGCCTGCGCTTTGCAGTTGTTACTGTTTCAGATCCAAACACAGTTGTGTATTGCGCCCATAGTGCAAGGACGTTTCTTGAAATATGTTACGAGCTGAGGTTGCAGTACCTACCTGGGGAGGGTTATCTGATTAGGGCTTATAATTTAAGCAGACGGAGTCAAATTAAGTATCCTGAAGTGCGACTAGCTTCACAGGACGGCAATGGCTGGGATTAGGCATCTTGAGACAAAAACTTCTTATTAGGTATAATGGATCTGTTTTTTTTTTTAATGTAATGCGACCCAGATTGTATTAGGCCAAAAGGGTGCTTTCAAATAAATTCTACTGAAACAACCGGTGATCAGATCGATAGGGAAACTTTAGCCGAGTCTACTTGGTCAACATAAACTACTGGTTCTATAGGCCCATGAGAATATCATGAATAGACTGGCTATATATATAGGCCAGGTTCTTGAACGCTTGTATGTGTTTTTTTTCTCCTTATGATTGATTCAAAGCTCATCGTGCTCCTGCTCTTATCGATTATTTATAAGGGAGAATATGAGTATCCATCATACATATATAGTTGCCAAACACGTTGTAAAATCTCAAATTGTGATGCGAAATCTTTTCTGCTGTCATTTACGTAACCAAGGATAAATTCTTTAATCATTCGCCCCTTTTTTATGCTTCGTTTGCAAGAGGAAAGTGCACTAGTCATTGTGCAGCTACTAAAGTTATCCATTCGTGATCAAAATCAACTTCCTACAAGACTATCTATCAGAAGGTCAAATGTGTATGTAGCTTGTAAATACTAGTCCTAGTAATATATTCGGAAACATGAATGTCTACAACCGACACCTATAACCGGGTTCAAATTAGTGTCTCTAGATATGCACAGTTGGTCACCAGTCAGCGACAACATTAGTTTTCTCCCGTACCATTATCAAGACTGGACCACACTAACGAGTTACACAACGTATTAATATCAAAGTCTAATACATAAAAATTGACAGGCTTTCACTGAAGTAATTATGGATTAATTTAATGACCGAGTGTGAACAAACAACGAGATATGTGTGTTCAAATCTCATTTGAGGCGCGTGCGGGCGCGTGTGTGTGTAAGGAGTTAATTTAAGTGAAAAAAAGTCGATATAATGCACCATAAACTGACTACATTTCCTGAGAACTTATTAGGCATTATGAGCTTTGGAGCAAGATTCTATGAGAATACACCATCAGAACCTTCTTTATGACTAAAAATTCTTGTTCAGAACATGGAACTTTTGTTCGGCGTTTTGGCGTTATCTCCATATTGTGGTGATATTGATTAATGTTTGTCTTACAGCAGTCAACTGGTGCATATAAAGCGCAGCCCGCTTAGCAAGCGCTACACCACCTCCTACTCATGTTCTCAGTCGTAGCATCGGGTGGCAGGTCAGCATAAAATCCATCAAACATACAAAAGTCTTAAAATAAACTAAAAAGTCTTGCATATACTTAGACCACCACAAAACTAATGTTAGTATGATTAATATCGAAACACCAACCTCAATCAAAACACGAACACACGAAAAAGTATAAATCGAAACACCAACCTCAATCAAAACACACCAAATAACGAACACACGAAAAAGTATAAATCGAAACACCAACCTCAATCAAAACACACCAAATAACCGGTAGCTTAGGGTTTTGTTGAATTAGGGGTTTTGTTAAGATGAGCAACGCCTTCAGGTTCAGAGACTTTATGGAAGCAAACAAGCCTAAAAACACGACTACTCTTACTGCTGCTACTGATATGTAAGTTTTGTGTTTCAATAATTATTTGTTTATTTATTGTCTCATACATTAACAATTATTTTCTTTCTTTCTTAATAAGGGGTCTCAAAGCATTGGTTGTGTCACATAAAGGTGTTGCGTATTATGTTGGTTTGAATTCACGCACAACATATTGGTCACTTGAGCTGCCTGGAGGAGAATTGTATAATATCTTTCATGCATCAACATCAGATTATCTTGACTTCGTAGAAGAAGGGTCTAGCATCAACCACACTCAATTATTCTACTACCGATCACCTACGCAACGTAAAGAAGTGGTATATACTCTCTCTCTCTCTCTCTCTCTCTCTCTCTCTCTCTCTCTCTCTCTCTCTCTCTCTCTCTCTCTCTCTCTCTCTCTACCGAACATGTTTTGTTACAAAACATATAGATAGTTAATACTGCTTTTTAAGGATTTCTTTTCCCCAACGCAATTTACACATTACAAAATAAGAGGACGTTTTGGGGAGGGGTAAAGAATGTTTTCATTATAGTATATACTAGTTATAATACCCGTGCACGCACGGGTTTGTTTTTAAAAATTTTAGTTAAATAATACTACTACGTATTAATTAAAACACAAACAAATAAACGTTTCGTAAATATATTATGTATGGTCAAAAAGCTGGAAGAAATAGAAAAAATTAAATAAATAATTTTTTTTTATATATCTTCAAATTATACAATCTAACACAAACACCAAAGTTGTAATGTCGTATGAATTTGCGGTATCTATGATCTTAATGTAATCAAAATGAAATGATCCAATTTACATAACTGACACTTGTATGAACAACATGAAACATTCTGTTACGTACAATTATATATATACGATTTCGAAAACTGTTCATTCAAAGGTTTAATGAATACAATTATTCTACAAAGATCAGGGGTGACTATAGTTAGACATTCAGAATACAATAGTTCCTCAAGGAGGATACACCAGTCGTGACAATAGCATGCATGAGATCTAATGTAGTGCGACTCTAATTTGATTTTCCTTCCAGAAAATATATCTGACAACGTAGGAAAGAAGCACAAAAAGTAATTTGATTCACTTTATATAATATGTTGCAAGTGTGGAGGGATATGGATGAAATTCTGACGCACATTAAAAACCTATAACATTGGATTGATTCCGGATCCCCAGCAATCATTGGATATGCTCTCACATCAGCAAACGATACGTGAACTGTCCCTGCAGATAAGTAGAAAAAATAAATCTGAATGGTTCTCCAAAAATTGCACACGACGATAAGTTGAGGCAAGTTTTTGCTTCACCAGTAAAACTGACATAATGCACATAACAATATGATATGAAAGGGTCAAAACGTATTTGACAGATCTATAACTTAAAAAATCCTAGCAATTATTATATGTGAAGGCTTAATATCTACATTTATTTGTTGTTTAGCACTGTGGGTATTTGGAATTGCATCAGTGGGTATTTACATGGTATATATTTGCATAAATTATTACCTGTCAAAGAAAAACAATCAGTTCTTTGAGAATACTACTTAAATCTAATGTTTTCGGGATCGTAAAAGCTTTATAATGGAATTTGGTCTTACGTGTTGCTTTTCAGAGTTATATTAGTTTTTTAAAACCAAATTCAAGTAGAATGGATCATATTACTACTAAGTAGGTAATAAAGATATATTTACAAACCATGATAGTTGCTTATAGTCGCCTCCTTCCATGCCTAATTTTGTTCTTCCAATGGAAGATTTTTTTTTGTGTATGATGATGAATTTCTAAGTACTAAGCTTCCACTAAGACATGGAATAAACAAAACCAAATTTGAAAACTCGAAGATCAAATGGATGGGAAAAGGCACATATATATTAATCACATAATGTAAGATTTACGAAGCTCCTCATTCTAGCCATAAATAAACTCGTCACAATTCCTAATTTTGGGAAAAAAAAATTGATAGTTTTAGTCAATGATAGTAAATCTGACATTGAGCACTAAAAATTGTCAGAACTATAATACCCGTGCACGGTGCACGCACGGGTTTTTGTCTAAATTTTTTAAATTCTTTTGTACCAATATATTCCTATCTATAAAAAAACAAAAAAGCTATCCTTTATTTATGGGTTTAATTTGGGTTTATAATTATGTTTGACTGTTGACTAATGATTGTGTGTTAGTTTATGAGTCAAATAATGATTGTGTGTTACTGTTATGATTGTTTTGTTGTTGCAGTCCCATAACTATGATAAAATAGCTTCTCTTAAAATCTGAATTAAAAGAGACATTAACAACAGTCTTGTAAACTCAAACAATTCTTAAAATCTGAATTAAAAGAGGCATTAACAACAGTATTGTAAACTCAAAGAATTCTTTTGTGAAATGAGTATAAGTCTCTCAAAAAGTATTAGTCACATTACAACAATTGGCTCCGCGTACGTAACACGTATACTGCAATAGCCTCCTATACCACCCCAAGTGTTTGATGTAGTAGTGAGATAATACTTTGCACGATTATTAAAAAAAGTTTTACAATATTATGATGTTGTCAACGAATATTATAAGCAAGTATACTTGGGGGATCAAAATCTTCAAAACTTACCAATTTATTAACCAAAGATCGTACACTTTTAAACACTTAAGTCCATTGTTTTGAAATTTAGTAAACATATCGAAAAACCATCAGGTGTCAGTTATTTGTATTTTGTAGAAACTACAACTCTCTGGCGACATGTTATACATATGTAATACAAAACAAAATATACTTTATACATTTTGTTATAATATACTATGAATCTATAAGTGATGATGATTTATCACAGACACTTTTCACATGAGCGTTATAGAATGTTATACACCGAAAAAGCTGATCGCTTACATGATTCAACTGAGCTGCCTCATCCATTTTGCCCAATATTCTTTTGTGATACGCTCAGAAGCTAATGGTTCCTTGGTCAAACCTCCATATGAGGCTCCATTAATTTTAGCTAGTTTCGCTTGAAATCACTCATACACATCTTTAATAGCAATACTCATCAAGTTATCACTTATCAGCTTAATCTTGAAACAAAAGAAAAGAACACTCAAAGACACGAATTTTTAAGATTGCCTTTGCCTAAATAGACCGAAATCAACCCAAATCATTCCGGTCATATATACTACTTGATTAGATGTCTTTAGACTCATTTTATGAAAGAATTAATATTCAACAAATAAATGAAAACCGCATCTAAATCAAACTCCATTTTATATCATTTTGAGGAGTCAAAGTCACTCGGTTGTGTGGAAATTATAATGCACCATCCACCAAAGAAATTTATAATCTCTTCAATTATACCAGTTTAAATTCTTTTTCTCCACTTATATTTTTAACCAAACATGAAAATTCAAGGGGTTTTAATTTTTAATTGCCTCAACCAAACAACACTTTAGTATTCCAGTAGCGCATCTAACAAACTCTTTGCTTCTTAATTCTTCTGCATATATTTGGTCCAAAAGGAATGGATCGAACAAACAATCTACTTGTTATTAGTCGTAATAAGTACATCAACCAACACCATGCTATAGTTACAACTTATAAGAGAAGTTATTGGTAGGAGTTATATTGATTTAAACAACAAAGAACATATAGGATTCGTATATTTTGATTTTTTGTCAGTGACAACGATCTAAAAGTGCATAAAATAGATAATATACATTGCTAAAAAACGCAGACCTTTTTCACACTACGGCTATGTTTGGTAAAATTAGCTGTAAGTTGTAAGCTGTTAACTGTAAGCTGTTAACTGTAAGCTGTTAACTGTAAGCTGTTAACTGTAAGCTGTTAGCTGTAAACTGTTTATTAAAAAGCTCTATTTTAATAGAAGTGTTTGGTATATTACCTTTAACTGTAAAAATTAAAATTTAAAATGACTTAAAAGGACATGTTTAAATAAATTATAATATGGTTAGAGGGTATATCAGTAATCTACAGCTATAACAGCTCTTGACAATTAAAAAAGCTGTATCAGAAAGTTTTTATTTAAGAGCTACTTGGTGAAAATAAAAAGCTAACAGCTCTTAAAAATTGTTGTACCAAACAGAGCTATTAGATTATTTTTTTAACAAAAAAGCTAACAGCTCAAAAAAGCTTTAAAAAAGCTCTTGCCAAACATAGCCTACATGTGTTGTACCAAAGGGTATACCGAACCTCTTCAAGTTTTTTCCAATTTTAGAAAGGTCTTCAACAAATACTTCCTAGGAATAAAAAGATATAGAGTTTAGATTAAAGAACCTACATGTCTGCATTTTTCTGAAATTTTCTTTTCTTACTCAACGGTAATCCAACAATACTGCCCCACGCATTCTTCGTTTATCTGCATAAAGAAAGCGTTAATTAACTTTCGGTTCACACGTATCAAAAGCTGCTTTCAAATCATAAAAAACTTGAAAATCACAGTATATAACTCAAAAAAGTTACAATTAAAAGAAAATGTAACTTTTCCTTATGTATGATGAAGGGTGCCAATAACAGTTTATGTGACTTGTGATAACTAATAATATAAAAAAGATTAAAATACCGTTTGCACCATATAAATTTTTGTAACCATATGGGATCAAATGGATGAAATGCTTACTAATAAGGAAAGAATAGAAAAAAATTATGATTCACAGTTACGAATTACGATTACAAATAATATCTTATTGATGGTAACTAAGGGGTACAAAAATATATCAATTTAGACTTATTTGGAAAGTAAATATTGCTTTATTAGTTTTTTTTAATAACAGAGAAGTAGTTGGTTTCCTTTTATATCAATACTAACAAAGAACTTAAATATATGATGGACACTTTATTTACAGAACCCATCTTAGTGACAGAACTTGCAGAACTCTTATTTTTGAAGACAAACATATATGTTTGAAGGCTTACATGTATGTTTATGAAAGTGAACATGTATGTTTTTATATCGGTGCACATACATGCATGTGCGCTTTCAAAAATGTATGTTTTTGAGTGCGTGCACATACATGCATGCACGCCCTCAAACATGTATGTTTTTGGATATCTTTTTTTTTAATTTTATTTAATTTTGATAAAAAGAATTTCAAATATGCTTCACGAATACATATATTTTCTAAAAACATACATGTACTCCTTCAAACATACATGTTTGTCTTAAAAAACAAGAGTTCTGCAAGTTCTGTCACTAAGATGGGTTCTGTAAATAAAGTTACACAATATATGATATAGATCATAATTAACTTGACAAAACACCTTTAACTACTTCTATTTAACACAGATAGAAGTTCATTCATTTTTATATGTTTATCAACTACCTATCCCAATCAACAATGAATTAATTTCTGTTTCTAAATCGAGCATTATAAAAACATACTATGACCTTTTGTAACATGATCATGTGACAACTACCGTATTCCGACCATAAACTGAGCATTGTACCGACATAATACGACAATGTTTTGAGCACATCCATCGACAATTACCCTCATTTGACCATAAAACATGCACTAAAACCAAGGTTGTAAATATCGTTCGGCGGTCGACCACCGCCAAGCGATATATCGTCTTGGCGACGATATATCGGTTTCTCGGCGGGCACTATAAATTATTATTATTTTATATATTTTATCATTATTTTATATATTTTTATCATTATTTTATATATTTTTATCATTATTTTATATATATTTATCATTATTTTATATATTTTTTATATTTATTTAATATAAATCTGAAATTCTTATATATTTTTATAATTTTATTAATGTATTCATTAGTTTTAGTTATATATCTTGTAAAATTTACATTGAAAAATAAAAACACAATAAAAAACGATCAAAATACCAAAAGTCAACCTATTTTTTACCGATATTGACTGATATTGACCGATATTGACCGATATTTGACCAAAACGCCAAGTTGGCCGATATGCTCCATGGCGTGATGAGTGGACCACCGACAAGCGATATATCACCGATATATCGGCCGCCATGACCGATATTTACAACACTGACTAAAACACAATAACCCAACCATTTGTAAACATATTATGTTGAAAACTACCGTGTTTGACTAAATACTAACCAACTGACTAACATAATATATTGGCATAAGTTATATATTTGGGCTCTGATTCTCCAATTGTAATTGTCTAATATTTTAAGAATTGCAACACCGACTGAGTTGAGAGTTATGTAGATTGTTGGACCCTTAAGTTGTTCACTACGACGCTTACAAACTGTAAAAGCTACTACTCCATTGCATCCCTCGTCTCAACTTTTCTTAGTCCATAACCTAAGTAACTTTTATAAGAAGATTCCATACCTAAGTTAATACACAAATGTAAAGACACATAAAGTGCAAGTGTTACATCAGGAATAGTAAGCCGCAAAAGCATCAGTAAGTTTCATTAGCATAAACAAATCACATCAGCAACACTTAGAAATCGCACTTGCAGACGGTCATGGCCAAAAGAAATCAAAGAAAAAAATCTACAGTAAGTTCCATTTATATTCTTTTGATGCAGGTTCATTATGTGGTAGTTAGTCTCAAAATCCAAAGATTAGCAACTCTCAGTAGCTCAAATCAACGTTAAAAGTTTCCAAAAAATCATGCGTTGACTTTAAGAAAACTCAAAATAGTTGCACAGTTTGCTCCATACTACTAATATCGTATCTGAACATAGGAGTCAGTATAACAAATAAATGGTAGTTAAAAGTCGAATTCTTATTTCACTCGTAAAGGAGTCGGTATAACAAATAAATGGTAGTTAAAATTCGGATTCTTATTTCACTCGTAAGGGAGTCGGTATAACAAATAAATGGTAGTTAAAAATCGGATTCTTATTTCACTCGTAAGGGAGTGTTTGGAATTGCTTTGAACTACTATGTTCACTTAAAAAAATTAAAAATAATAAATTATGATTGGATGAGGAATCCTAAACTCCCTTAAAATACTAACTGTGTATGACAGAGTAGTAAAAGTCCTTCCCCTTTAATTAGTTAGCACACCTGAAACTACTATGACACGGACTTATATTCTTTCCATGCAAGTCCAAAGTCCATGCTTAATTTTCTTGGTTTCTAAAGATATCGTCATGTTCTTCTTGCATACAGTAGCAAGATCCTGAAACCTATATGACATCTAAAACCCCTAGGGTTTTGGGTAACGGTTTTGACTCATTGATATTAGACAAAAACAAAATTTCTGCCTAGAACTAAAGCGTAGTTTTGTATTTTCAAAACCACCTTTTAGTTAATAGCTAATGCTTTTGCATCCGCTGGTTCTATTTCTAGAATTAAGTTATAATTAGAAAGAACGTGCCTCTATAAGTTGGAATACTAAAGGTGTGTGCAGTAAAATGGTTGCCGTGAAGTAAAAAAATTACCTTTGTGCAAGGACTTACAAAGTACTTGAGTAGTAATGTATGTATCAATGAGAGTAGCATCTACCTATAACAAATAATACAACACAAATCTAAGATGAAATAGTCCTTTGATTCTTATAATTTTCTAAGAAGTGACCAAAACCTTTCTAAGAACAGTACACAAACATTTGTTGAAATCCCATCCATGATGAGAAGAAAGGCAAATAATCATACATATGCATATCACTCATCAAATTGGTATCAAGCGAAATCAAACTCAAGGAGAAACTGTCGTTTAAAAGAACGTGGCTCACCTAAGCAATATATGCAAATCATAAGGCTATAAATTTCTAGAGATAATAGAAATAAATAATAATACCTTGCATAACATAATATTGCATGAACTCAAATAATATTGATAAGTAATTTTTGCCGAACACTTTGAAACTAATGGCTATGATTTGTGACTCTAGTTTCAAAATCATCACTTGGGCACAATAAAAAAATCAGTTTATATCAGTTAAATCATACCACTGTGCAAGCTTAATAAGTGTAAATAACATAATTTATTACCTAAAAATTAACCAACAACAAAAGTATTTAGAAAAGAGACAATAAAATTAATCATACCTATGAAATCAATTACAGAATTGATACATTAAATTAAATACATGGATCTGAAAATCTTACCGAGTTACAATATTAAATTGTATTTATCTCGCTGATTGATTGATTTTTGTTGTTATCAGTTTGCTGTGATTTTTGTTGTTTTTGATTTTATATCTGTTCATGGATAATTCATAGAAATATTGAGTGGGGATTTAAGATTTAAAATGGCGAGATACATCCTTATAGTTTTATAAACGATAGTTTTAACCCTAAAGTTTTATACTTTTCAGCCCGCTTTTTCTGTACGTTTTATTCTTTTCGTTTTTGACACGTTTATTTTTTGCCCGATTTTTTACTTTCATTAAACATAAAAACGAAAATTACCCATTTGTTACTAAATTAAGGAACATTTACACTTTTTAAAGGAATAAATCAAATGATTATTTCCTACTAAGGAAAGAATCTCTTGGAAAAGTCCCTATTTTGGGTTTTGCTTTACAAAGAAAAAGATTTTTTGTTTGACTTGGAATTACCCTCTCAAGGGGTAATTCCAAAGGCCATGGGGCCCTCACGAAATCAGCACCTTCTCTGTATGTATCGTACATTGTGTTGAAGAAGAAGGCGCTCGATGGTGTCAGCAGATTGTTGATGTGCTTAGCCAACCTAAGTTGTTTATTTAACATAAACTAGTGTTCTATCTGATACACACACATACACATGGGTAGTTTCTGCTTCATAAGCTTGTACCACAAGCTCTAATATCTCTCCAATAAGTCGCCACATAGACAAGTTGTACATTGTGCTTTAATTATGCTAAAACTTACAGACCTCAACATAAATTTCCAACAATCCCGAGTGAGGGCAACTTACAGATGCACATTCAAATTAAATATGTGAATACTCATTTTCTTTTGTTCTGACTAGTATTTTTCTTTTTGTTTCCAGACAATGCCTACGGGTGGCATAAAACAGGAGCTTGCCATGCGCTCACAACTTAAATTATTATTTAAGAACCCACAGATTGAGAAAGACGAAACAACTTTTAATGTTGATCCACTCACTGGTCACATTATCAGCAAATCTAATGCGAATTCATTTGAGGTTAAGCGTGTGAATTGGAGTATTTCTAGTGACAGTGAGCTAAGTAGGTATACTTCGGACCTCGCTTTGCAGATGTTACTGTTTCAAATCCAAACTCATATTGCATTGTTGTGTATTGCGCCCATAGTGCAGATAGGTTTATTGAAATATGTAACGAGTTGAGGTTGCAGTACCTACCTGGGGAGGGTAGGGAGTTCTGATTATGGCGATTAATTTATCCAGACGGATTCAAATTAAGTATCCTAATGTGCCACTAGCTTCACAGGACGGCAATGTCTTGTATTTGGAAGCGACCTTAGGGGGATAGATGTATTTGTTAGGAAAGTACCCGTAGGGGATAATTGTTCCAAAGTAAAGAGAGTCATTGATGTTCACCGAGCATGCGATCATATTGAAAATGTCATGAGATTATTGTTGGTTGAGTGTGATGACCATTTTGTTTATTTAGCATTCGAAATGGCAGGAAGCAGCTTTCTTAAGTACATGGAAAATGCATTATCCCATGAGCTCTCGTTAAATTTTCACTTTTTAAAACTCCAGGTTTTAAGGTATGCTAATGAACCTCCCTTTTTTCTTTATATTGTTTTATTTTGGTAAAATAACCTTTAAAATAAATGAACTTCTATGATATCGTAATCTTTTGTTTTTCTCTTTTGAAGAAATGTGGTATTTACATTAATGCTACTTGAGGCAACTGGTTTCATACATTGAAACGTTGCTCCTCAAAACGTGCTTATGAGACTTGGAGCTCGTAACGCATATCAAATCAAGCTTTGTGGGTTCGGGAAAAGTCGGAGAATTAATCAGTTGCAACAAGGTGGGATAAATGAAAATTACATGGGCAATCTGGTGGCTGAATTTTTTTCTTCACATAATTAACTTTATGTTTGTATAACAGAGAATTTGTTGGAGGAAGCTTACAGAGTCCAGAATCGTCAGTTGGCAGCGACGATACTAAATGTGCTTACGCCAAGTACACACATATATGATGATATCTTTCATGCCACGCAAGTCCCTAAAGAAGGTTGGAATGGGGTACCTTACGAAGTGTCTGACCTTTCTAAGAGATTGATGGATAAAAAAGAAAGGTTACTGTCGTTTGTATATCGTTCCATTTGCATAATCTGGAATAGTTTCTTAAATCGAGTATTTTAATGTTGATGCAGGATGGACCTCATTGAGACTTACAATGACATCAGTCTTTGGGATGCATATACTATTATTAATTTTTTGTGTGATATAAGCCCTGAATTGTCAAATAATAGGGGGAAAGGAGTGGAGCATCTATCTACTTGGGTATTTGGTACTGATTGGAAAAGGTGCTTAAAAAGTAAGCAATGGGTAAAACACGTGGAGGATGTATCGCTGGGCAAAACAAAGGAGAAAATTAAACCCTATAACACTCGTTCTTTTCGTGACCTGATAAGGCTTTTTCTCAATGCCAAGATTCATCCAGATGAACTCAAGGAGGCAAAATCTGCAGTTTCGTTAGTGAATTTCATTTCTGAAAAGTTCCCACGGTTGATTTCTGCGCTTTATACCCATGTGGTTACCAATTGGAAGGGTTCTGCTCTATATGTCGAATATATCAAAGACAAAGATAAGCTCATGCAAGTATTGTATTAGGCCATGACTAATGCCAAAAGGGTGCTTTCACTCTGTAAGTGAAGAATTTAACCATTAGATATTACTTCATTTTACGTCTCTAGTAATAATTGTTCAGGCAAAACATGTCACTGATTTTCAAGTAAGGATTGATTCGTACGGAGTTGAGTTATTAGGTACTATACTTGTTTTTGGTTGCATGCTTAGGAGGCTATCTAATAATAGCTTAAATTTGAGAAAGTAGAGGGCTATTTAATAGCTTAAATTTTGGTTGCATGCTTCGGTCAAGAGGTGTCGGTCCAAGTAAAAGATATAGGGCTCTAGTGAATTGGAATTGGAAGTACAGTCAAATAAGGTTTATATATGCCCCTGCACATCCAGTCATCTTGCTGTTATTAGTTCTTTCTTTCTCATGTAATTATTGTTGTCGGCTATGTGGTTTGTGTTAGTGGGCGTGTCTGAGACATGCTCCTTTTCTCGGCGCATCTCATGGTTTGGAAGTTTGTGTCTTGTTGTGTGTTTTTTGTCGGGAACAATTACTTTGACAGAAGGAATATGTATTTTTTTTTAAAGTTAAATACGTAGAAGACTTTTTCGTGTTGCATTTCTCATTTACTCTCGAAACTAATAGACAAAGTTTTCTGTCTGCACTTGAAAACATATATGGATCACTTTTCACCCTCGCCCATTTAACAGCTCATATAGTTCCACGGCTATCACATGAGTGAAGCACTATTTATATGGTTTTCATTCCTAGTTGTGAAGTTTTGGTATACTGAGGTTTTAGTGCTGCAAGCTTGCAGGCTGCAGTACCTTCAGAAGAACCTAGTTACGCACACTGAAACATTGAAAACAGCAGAAATATGTTACTTCTGAAAATAGCTTACTCGACATTCCAACTTTGCATTGTAGAAACCAGATCCTACACGACAGTCCAATTTGGTGTCGAGATTAGATCATTGACATGAATATCAATATCAGCTTAGTATCTACTTTAAATGCTAAGTATTTCAGAAATGGAAATCGGTCGTATGTTAGTTAGATCAAGACTTTTACCTCACTTTTTATATAAGCTTATTTTATGTTATGTGAGGCCCCAAACACTTGACATCAGAGTAGGTTTAACACACTAAGTTCAAAAATTGCAACAGAGGCATAGCGCTGGTCACTGAGTTGCTTATACCGTAATCCAGTGAGCCTGCATAGCATGAATTAACATGTAGACTTGCTTGGCGTAACTGACAGAGGGCCAACTTTACTAGTTGGTATCTCTAGTCCATGCTATACACGGTACTCTTACATGATCTCTTCAGCTAGACAATATGTCTAGCCCCAATTTCCCGTCTTATTTTGTGACTTATGGGTTTATATAAGATTATAAGTTATATGAACACACAAGTCTCAAAAGAAGCCGAAAAATTGGAATTTATGAATTAAATGCCAAAATAAACAAATAACCTCATAAGCCACGTATAAGCTTAAACGAACACCCCAGATCTTCTTAAAATTAAGGTTAGTTATCAAGAATAGCAATTAGATAAACGTTAATATGCCTAAGTGAAGACTGTGAAATGCTCCTCTCTATTCGGCTCGACTCGTTTCTACCCCTAGATCCATACAATATGGGTCACTGGGTGTGTTGGGATCAGATAAAAAAATGTGCATAAGTGGCCCATGTGCTACTTGTTCTGTCATAATCTGACCTTTTAACAATATACTTCATTTTTATTTGTTCTCGGGTTGGGTTGAAAATCTTATCAGGTTGATTTGATCCGAACCCGATAACCCGATACTATTGTAAAATCAGGTTCGGGTTATGTGGTTTTTCTCACCGAGTTATCGTATCAACCCGATAACACCCGGTACTTTATATGCCTTCTGTTACATTTAAATTTAGCCCAAATAAAACATGAACTTTGTCTATGATATAGATTTTAGAAATCACAACTCGTTAACAAAAAACATGAGCACTATCGGTCCATAAAAGAACATGATGTTTCTGCCAAAAACTTGTTAGCTAATTGAAGTTAACCAAAGTTATAAAGAAAGTTACATGACTGAGAAACCGGGTGGACCGTTGTGGGCAGAATTGGCAAGCCTGGCGTATTCGCTTGTGATAGACAACGAGCTACACGATAGCATATTAACTAGCACACATTTTGTTTCTATCGATCAATGGAACCGTCATTTTCATGTATAAATCAAAGAACAAAACTGTAGTTTCATAAAAATGGAGCAAATATATTAGCATTCCAGTTATGGTATGCAAAAACACATGACATGCTGCAAATTTACAGTAGCATTTGATTCAAAACTGAAGACGAAACAGCGGTTTCCTAGCCATATTACTCAAAAATGAAAATTGCAATGTCCGAATATCCCACGGTCGATTAATCAATGATACTGTTAGGTACAAATTACCAAAATTTAGAACATTAGCAAGCACACTTGGCAGAAAATGTAGAAAAAAGAAAGCAAAACCGACAGATGCAGATGCAGCTCAGTACGTAACTTGCAAACTGTGAACATTTAAGAATCTATAAGTAATGCATTAAGATAGCGAGTTAGCCACCTATGGACCTTCTCAAAGAATAAAAAAAAACCTTAATGATTAGTCTTCCTTGCCGATTCTTGTGACTCCAGTCGATCAGTAATAGAGATCTTGAATGGGATTTAAGCGTAGCGACACCTCTTAAATTGATGACTATTGGCATGGTTTTTCCCACACCCATAACAAAAACTATACCCACACCTGCAGCAACATACATAATTAACCTGTTGTTAGTAGAACACGCAAATGGTAACCAACTCGATCGTTTTATTCAAACGAAAAGTAAAAGATATGAAATTAACCTGCAATTAATGTGCCAACAACCATAGGTTTTTTCGACATAAAAGTTGCATTTTGGGCACCTCTTCCATTTCTTTTTTTTGGCAAGATTCATCAACAAGATATCAGTCGAATCTTTTTCGCCCTTTTTCAAGCTTTGAAACTCGCTACAACTCATCCCTGAATGCCATGTCACCTTACACTGGGCACAAAACAATCTGTTACTGTTTGGGCATTCTGATGATGTCACGGTTTTTCCCCCATCGTCAACCAACAGTGCAGAACAATCTTTAAACGGGCAGTAAAATTTCTCAGACCCTAAGATCAAAGACTCGCATAAAGCATTTTCCCATCGATCCAATACTTCTCGGGGAACAATCAAACGACACGCTTCAGGTCCTATTATCCCTTTGCAACTTCGGTCAGGACACTGCACTTTAGTTATGTTTTCTTGAATCTTGGCTGCTACATGTCCCCTGATGCAGTCAAAGCAGTACATATGTCCACAAACGTTTGTGTTTCGAAACATTTCAGATTCAGTCTTTGTATCCATGCAAATATCACAAAATCTATCAGGTACTTGGCTAGACTCTAATACCACAATTGGTGGCTTCGTCCTCAATGAAGTTGATACAGGTGAATCTTCGCTATCTGATATCACGATTGGCGCCTTGGGCCTGGATGAAATTGATGCACATGAAGCTTGCCTATATAATATCACGATTGGTGTCTTGGGCCTGGATGAACTCGATGCACGTGAATAAGGTTGGCTATCTAATATCACGATTGGCGTCTTGATGCTGCTGGATGAAGCTGATGCACGTGAAGCTGAGGAGAACACGAGTGTCTCCTTACGTTGCAGTTGTTCAGCATATTTTTCAACAGTTATGGGGAAACTTTGATCTTGACCAAGAGGTGAGAAGTAGGGATCATCGTCGTCAATGATGCAAGGTTCAAAGATTGAGCTGCCAGCCACCGATGTTGTTCTGTCTTTGATTTACTGTTTTACTGATGTATACGTAATTTTTATAACAACGATATGTGCAGAAGTTAACAGCAATGCTACATTACTAAAGTGTGCATAAAATTCATAGCCTAACATCATATAAAGCCTGATTCAATAGTCTGAACTGGAATTGCAAATTCAGTCTTTACATCTAATAGTCTGATGTGTTTATTAAATTTCATATCGGGGTGCTTTTAGTTTTGTATACCATGGTACTTAGATTCTTTGTTACTTTTTTCTTCTATCTATAGTACGCTAGCATACTACAGTGCTACCTACAGTGCAGCACTTGGGAGCGGTTAGTAGTGTCAAGAAAGTAGCGTTTTCAGTAGCCATCTATTACCGAGGCAAACCAGGTGTTTGGTCTATTTGTATGTGAGATGCTAGTTGTGAAACAACCAAGAGGTCGTGGGTTCAAGTCTCGTTGGAAACATTGTTATATTTATTGTGAGACAAGTTAACGGGACAAGATTTTGAAAGGTTGGGAGGAAAGGCCACATGTTCATTATTCGGTACGGCATAACACTCTCAACATCGATACACCGTAGAGATTTTAAGTTGTTACGCTGTAAAGGTCACGGCTGCAGTTTTTCCTTCTATGTTTTTATTGTATTATTAGGAAAGTGCAAGGATGTGTTTAGGATGTTTTTTGTTAAAATTTGGGTGTGTGTGAGCGGTAATAATCAAACGATTCTCAATTCCTCATATACTCCCTTAATCGTGTAGAGATCACTTTCAAAATGAAGTATTTCGACCATGTATGTTTCGAGTATCACGGAATCCTCAACAGGATGATTCAGAGAATCACACTTAGTTTCAAAATGAAGTATTTGGTGCTCCTGAGTAGCTCTTATCGATTATTTTTGAGGAAGAATATGAGTTTCCAGCATACATATATAGTTGCAACCCCGTTGTAAAATCACAAATTGTGATACAAAATCTTTCTGCTGTCATTTACCTAACTAAGGATAAATTCTTTAATCATGATCTCATACTTAGGCGCCCCTTTTTTATAGTTCGTTTGCAAGAGGAAAGTGCACTAGTCATCGTGCAGCTACTAATTAAAGTTACCCATTCGTGATCAAAATTTTTACTTTTGCGTACCTATCTCGCCCAAGTTTCCCAATCCTCAATTCTCTAAATTTGGTAATTATGAAAGATACAAGGATGATCCGAGTGAAATGGATAAGATGTCAAATGGGCATTGTGGGACAAGAACATGTCCTCTTTGCCAACACAATTCTTGAAAATATATTTAATGAGAAAGGAGAATACAACCAAGAACGAGGCAACCGCTGCTTGCATTACTGTGAATCCGCATAAGTTAATAAGTGACCTACCCCTTGGCTATGACACTCAGGTAACATATGGTTTTCTTGTCAAAGACTAACATAATTATGTAATTAACCGGCCTTTTTGGGGTTTTAACTTTGATTATTCTACTTTATGTTACAGGTAGGAGATAAAGAAACCCAATATTCTTCTCTTAGACGAGCCCATAACCGCCTTAGGAAGACTAGCCATTAATATTGTTCAACAAGCCATTAATAAAATCTCAAAAGGAAGACTAGCAACCGTCAAAACTGCTGAGATAATCATTGTTTTTGAACAAGGATCAATCATTGAAATAGGCGATCATCATCAACGAATGGCAAAAGAAGGTGCATACTCTTTGATCAAACTTGCATCTGAAGCACTATCATCAGACCACATTACCGATATGAGTTAAAACTACGAAACATCTAGGACACCCAACTCCCTCCTAAGGAAACTTGGGAGTTGAGTTCAGTGTGGAAAGCTGAACATTCAGAGGACTGAAGCACATGATTTACATATCATCCCAAGGATGTGCTTGTACCTGTTGAAAGGAGCATGACTTGTGTGTGTGACAAGCTTGAGATGATTAAAATTCTTGTGTTCAAATGATGATTTGCAAAACCTATAGAATTGCTCAACCGTTATGTTGATCATTTTAAGCATGTATTTCAGGTAATCGGGTTGGATAGCAGCGGAGCATGCGAGGAGGGAGTTGGTGCTTACTTGTCTAAAGTTTATATTATCATCCATCCTTTAAAATGAATAAATGACTTTTTAGTCTTTGATGAATGTGATGTATTGGTAACGGGTTTTGGGACTAAACGCTACTCTGATTACATATATTGAGATGGGAAACTTTTTAGACAAGGTTGTATATTATTTTAACATCTCTTTTGAGGTCGTTGTCTATGATTGTGTGTGATGTGATATGAGTAGCGCCCCAAAGTGGTATTCCGCTGCGTGGTAATTTGGGGGTGTTATAGGATCACTATAAATAGTGATCAACACTTGCATGAAGGGAGATATACTAAATACAAAAAACAATAAACACTTGACGCGTAGGGTTCTTGATTTGTGCCTAAAGCAACAACAAACACTTGGTTTTATCCCAAGCAGACATTCGTGTTAATCCAGGCATAGGGTCGAATAATCTTCTTTGGAAAGTGATACGACTTCAAGTGATATCCGGTAACCAATTCATTGGTACGTAATTAGGCTATTGATTATATTTACCCTGTTGGAACGAAGTAAACCCAACAATAAATGTGTGAGGTTTTTGTCAAAGATGGAAGCAAAAAATGAGGTTTTGTTCGTCTAGCGGACTTTTAAGGACTGCTTTCTATAACACATAAAAAACCACTACAACTCATTGTAATATTATAATATAATATACAGATTTACAGCAAACAGTTTGAATTTAGAAATGATTAAACATCCAAAATTTGTTGAAATCCATAACAAGGTATTTAGAAATTTCTAGTGGAGTTGTATATAGAAACTAATAATAGTATATGTTGCATAATCTTAGCAATTATTTCAAAATTTTTAAAAATTACCAACAAAATATTGAAAAAAAAAGTTTATTAGTTACCGTTGCAAATCCATAGCAATTATTTTAAATCATAAAAAGGGCTGAAATAAAATATTGAGAATAAATAAAAAATGAATCATGATCATGTTCAGTTGCAAAATACTTCTTTTATATTTACTTTAAAAAATTTCTTTCAAATTTATTAACGATTTGCAATGGATTTGCAATGGACGACTAAAAATAAACTGAAATTAAATTATTACACTTAAATCCGTTAACGATTTTGCAATAGATTTGCAAGGGACAATTAAAAATAAATTGAAATAAAATTATCATATTTATTCCGTTGTAAATCCGTAACATTTATAAAAAATTTACAACGGATTTGCAATGGAAACTAAGTAATATTTAACTTTTTTATTTTCCGTTGGAATCAGTTACAAATTCCAAATAAGATTAACGGATTTGCAATGGAATATTTTAAAATAAGTATAAAATAAATAATTTTAATTTTTGCAACGGATTTGCTACAGTTTTATGCGCCATTGCTAATCCGTTGCAAATATGTTGCAACCCCATTGCAAATTTGCTACGAAAAACTTCCGTTGCGACTCATTCATCTTCTCCACCTCGAGATAATTAGGTGTAGATACTAATTTATTCGGAAGACGCACTTCTCTAAACTTCTCACTCTTCAAATCAAACGAAATAACAAAATTAGACTTAATTTCACCATCCCAAGATTCACCGGGGATAAATATAACCCCATTTACAGAAACCGAACAATGTCTATGTCTATCGATATCACCTGATTTAAAAGGTGGTGTATGTACAGTTTTCCAAAGACGTGTACTTAATGAAAAAACCTCAACCACCCACATACTAGATATTTTATCAACACTAATCTTAACAAGCTTAGGGTCTCTAGTATCAGAACAAACACCAAAATAAACAGCAAGAATATCGTACCCCCCTTTAAAGATAGGGATATCAATACGAACTGATTTCCTTAGAGCAGGATTCCATATAATAGCCATCTTGGTATTTGAATGTCCGTTGTCTCCGTAAAAACATAACAACCCGTCAGTGGAAGCGAGTGTTAATGGGTTACATAATAAGCTAAGGGACTCCGGGATGGGTAAGGGAAACATTTGTTTAGGGAAAGTATCGTTATCGATAATCGAAGTACATGTTCCGACGTTGTTGTCTAGGCTGGTGTACCGTACAAGTAGACGGGGTTGCAGGTTTGTGTTATTGACGTGGTATTTTTTTATGAATTTCGGGCTGTCGATTAAAGTCTTCCAAGGTTTTGAAGCGCAACGGAATTGAAGTAACAACTTGACAGGAAGCCTTTTCATGATTTCTGACAGGATATCGAAAGGAACAAAATCCCACATTTTTTTACCTGTTTGATCGTTAGAATGAATAATGACGATTTAGAAAGTTATAAGGCTTTTCAATTTATTACAATATATATAAAGTTTTCCAACCGCCATTGGACAATTTTGGGGGCCATTCTAGTTATATTAGTCGATTAGGTATATGTTTCCTTATTTACGTATACTTGCCTTGCAAGGCAAGTCATACGTTAGTTTTGTTTTGGTAACTTTTGAGTCGGTTGTATTTTTTTCTAGGTTCCATCACCGTATAAAAGGAGGTGAAAGGGTGATTTTCAAAGTTTTTTTCGGTGACGGGAACCTACGTTTATATTGCAACATTCAAACGACACATTTTGAAGAACAATAACGGAGAATCAGAGGTATTTATGTACTCCGTAAGTTCTTTTTTTCTTATTTTTTCAGATCGGCGAAGCTGCTAGAAGATATCATGGATGGCAGTCGAATTCTAATATTCATGGACACTAAAATGAAGGAATATGTACATGTAAATAATATATGTCCGGAAGTCGTCCCGAGCCTAAGGAGACGCACACGTTAATACGTAAAACAAATATACGTTAATATATTTTCTATAATATATTAATTAGTGATAAGCTATTACCGACGTTAATTAATTAGTTACTTAACGGGAATTTATAATAATAATTAAACGTTAATTATTATATAAAACAATAAAAGAAAAGGATTGCAATTATACTATGATTATAATTCTTTTCCTAAATTGCTATGACTACCATACCGACATATTGATAGTATATATATTCCATGACCTTTGGTCATTAATATATAATTTTTCCAACGGTAGAAAGCAAGTAACATATTGCGATACTTTTGTGTTGGTGTTGTTTTGCGATCAAAGCCAATATAATACGTTATTAGTTTGGTTTAACTTGGTTTGAGAAATCAGGTATTTAGTAGCTATATCACTACTTGGTACTAGCATACTTAATTGTTTGCTATAACGTATTGTGTGCGTATTCTTAGAGAGATCATTGTTTGATCTTTTGGGTTTTCGTTTATATTGGTGGTTCGATAAAGATGTTTAATCCATCGCTAAAAGGTATGCGTTTCTTTATTGTTTATTTTAATTACTTGTCTATACGTGATCCTATATTCCGCTGCGTACTCGTGATTATTAATGTGTTAATATGATAAAAGGTTTTTTTTATAAATTCCAACAGTGGCATCACGAGCCGTTCGTATAGCTTTTAATTACATTAAAAATAACGAAAGAGATAAAATTGTGTAAACTTACTATGATGGCGTTCGAATTATTTTATTTGTGATTAAGTTTTTCATAAACCCTAATTAGGGTTAATAAAATTAATTAGACAAACCCTAAGTTGTATGCAATTTTTGTTGATAAATATGTTGTTAATTGTTAATTAGTCGTTGTTAATTGTTAAGTAGTCGTTATTTATCACGTTGTTAATTGTTAAATTTATGGTTCGATCCATGGGAATCATGCAAGTTTACCATGGATCATGTGTTCTTAATTAATTGATTTAATTGAAGTCATGATAGATGTGGTATGAATGAAGTATATGATTAATTGTTAATTGGGTATATGTTTTAGGTTAATGTTTATTTGTTTTGCTTTTGATTATAATTGTTATATCATGGTTCAAGCAAAGGGTTTTTCGAAAAATAAAAATAAACCGGACTAAAACTATATGAAATTTGATTTATTATAATCTTGTTCTTGCACGATCATATGTGGCAACAAATGAGTCGCCCTTACATGGTTTTAAATCTAACTCACGTCGTGATTAGCAAGAATCAAGTTTATAATTTGTCTTCTACTTTAAAGTTGTAAAATTTTATTAATGAAGTAATTTGCAAAAGTACTATCTAGTTGCAAGGCTAAGGTTCGGGAAGACGCATCAAGACTTCGGTCTTGTAGATACCATTGCCCTATAATGTCTGACTACTTGTAGTCTCCTTATCTTGCATACTATTTAGGAAGCCACAAATGGTCCAGGTTTTGAATGATTTTAATCATTCTTTAATCTTTTCCCGTGATAAAATAAAATTCTTTAAATAGAATACATGTTGAATCGTCAATTTTTATGATATCACTATTTATACAATTGAATTGTGAGTTAAATATGTGATATTTATAATTAACGAATTGAGTAAATTTTATAAATTATCATGATACAAAGATATTGCATGCTTCTTTGTACATGTTTTTGAATTGTAAAGAATTTATACCCTTTGAAATAAGTTTATTTGCCATCCAACGTGTAAAAGCACTTTCACTTACTCTTTCACCATACGTTAGACTGTGGTGATTTTGTAACCCAAGGTGATATAATACACTCGATTGTGAGACGTCGGTGCTATATAATCACGGTTTTTTGTTGGACGACTTAAGCAAGTTAAGATAGGTGAGACCTTAACTCGTGGCAATAGATGGGATAAACATGCTCGATTTTTCACTTTTGAATTGTCACAAGTGATGTATATAAAGTTGAGTCCCATAATTCTAGAAGTTGTATTGGATGCAATTATTGAACGTCAATTACCCCTTGAATATCATCATCACTAGCAGATCAACTGATACGGTGGTGATACGTCTTGGTGGATTCTAGCTTTTAGGAAATTAATTGTTTATTTATAAACCTGGGTATTTAATTTTCTATAAAGGAAGTATTATCGAAAATACTAAATTATTGAACTTTGTTTATTTGTAGATGGCAATGAATAATGCCCAAACCAAACAAAACAGTTCGGCTTTCAGATCGATGCTTGAGAAGCAACAACTTACTGATCCTAACTCCAATGAGTGGTTACGCGCGCTCAAACTAGTTGTGCGTGTGGAGAAACTAGAGGATGTGTATGACAATCCTTTGCCTGACCATCCTGGTGCTAATGCTACTAATGAACAATTAGTAGAATGGAATGCTCTTTATGATCGTCATAATGAAGTTGCTTGTTTAATGCTTGGAACTATGTCTCCATCGCTTTATCAGCAATTTGAATACAAAAGTCCTAAGGACATGATAACTGAGCTCCAAAAGATGTATGGAAAGCCTCCTGGTGTCGAACTACAAGAGTTAGTACACACTTTCCATTCATGCAAGCAGGAAGAGGGTCAATCCGTTAGCGATTATGTTCTATTGATGAAAAGCTATTTGGATCATTTGGCAACTCTCAACTATGTTCTTCCAGAAGCTGTCTCTGTCAGCTTGATCCTCAATTCACTTTCGAGTGATTTTGAGGACTTTGTGCAAAATTACAATATGCAAAGCATGGGGAAGACAATTAGTGAAGTTCATTCTTTGCTTATTGAATTTGAGAAAGGAGTTAAGAAGAACAAGAAGTCAAATGTTGCATCTTCTTCTACACCACAAGTGATGGCGATCCAAGGTGGTAGGATCCAGAAGTACAAACCGCAAGGAGGTAAGGCTAAAGGTAAAAGTAAGGATAAGGGTCCTAAAAAATTCTTATCCTCCTAAACCTAAAAAGCCTCAACCTTATAAGAAAGAGCATCCGACAAAAGATTCCACATGTCACCACTGCAAAGAGGTTGGACATTGGAAGAGGAATTGTCCTGTTTATCTAGCTGAGTTGATGAAAAAGAAGAAGCAAGTTGGATCGTCCACTTCTTCAGGTATTTATACTATTGAATTATTTGCTTGTTCTACAAATTCTTGGGTGTATGACACTGGTTGTGGTACTAATATTTGTAACACAAAACATGGACTTAGAGGAGCAAAGAAGCTGAAGCAAGGTGCTGTCTACTTGTATGTTGGAAACGGCGTACGTGCTGAAGTAGAAGCTATTGGAAGTTTTGACTTAGTTTTACCTAATGGTTTAATTCTTGTTTTGGATGATTGTCATTATGCACCTACTATAACTAGAGGTGTTGTTTCAGTTTCTTGTTTGCATGATAAAGGATTTATTCATAAATTTACGGATTCTGGTATGACCGTTTCTTTTAATGATATGATTTATTTTAATTGTATCCGTGTTAATGGTATTTAGAAATGATTAAACATCCAAAATTTGTTGAAATCCATAACAAGGTATTTAGAAATTTCTAGTGGAGTTGTATATAGAAACTAATAATAGTATATGTTGCATAATCTTAGCAATTATTTCAAAATTTATAAAAAATTACCAACAAAATATTGAAAAAAAAAGTTTATTAGTTACCGTTGCAAATCCATAGCAATTATTTTAAATCATAAAAAGGGCTGAAATAAAATATTGAGAATAAATAAAAAATGAATCATGATCATGTTCAGTTGCAAAATACTTCTTTTATATTTACTTTAAAAAATTTCTTTCAAATTTATTAACGCATGGATTTGCAACGGACGACTAAAAATAAACTGAAATTAAATTATTACACTTAAATCCGTTAACGATTTTGCAATAGATTTGCAAGGGACAATTAAAAATAAATTGAAATAAAATTATCATATTTATTCCGTTGTAAATCCGTAACATTTATAAAAAATTTACAACGGATTTGCAATGGAAACTAAGTAATATTTAACTTTTTTATTTTCCGTTGGAATCAGTTACAAATTCCAAATAAGATTAACGGATTTGCAATGGAATATTTTAAAATAAGTATAAAATAAATAATTTTAATTTTTGCAACGGATTTGCTACGGTTTTCTGCGTCATTGCTAATCCGTTGCAAATATGTTGCAACCCCATTGCAAATTTGCTACGAAAAACTTTCGTTGCGACTCATTCATCTTCTCCACCTCGAGATAATTAGGTGTAGATACTAATTTATTCGGAAGACGCACTTCTCTAAACTTCTCACTCTTCAAATCAAACGAAATAACAAAATTAGACTTAATTTCACCATCCCAAGATTCACCGGGGATAAATATAACCCCATTTACAGAAACCGAACAATGTCTATCGATATCACCTGATTTAAAAGGTGGTGTATGTACAGTTTTCCAAAGACGTGTACTTAATGAAAAAACCTCAACCACCCACATACTAGATATTTTATCAACACTAATCTTAACAAGCTTAGGGTCTCTAGTATCAGAACAAACACCAAAATAAACAGCAAGAATATCGTACCCCCTTTAAAGATAGGGATATCAATACGAACTGATTTCCTTAGAGCAGGATTCCATATAATAGCCATCTTGGTATTTGAATGTCCGTTGTCTCCGTAAAAACATAACAACCCGTCTGTGGAAGCGAGTGTTAATGGGTTACATAATAAGCTAAGGGACTCCGGGATGGGTAAGGGAAACATTTGTTTAGGGAAATTATCGTTATCGATAATCGAAGTACATGTTCCGACGTTGTTGTCCAGGCTGGTGTACCGTACAAGTAGACGGGGTTGCAGGTTTGTGTTATTGACGTGGTATTTTTTTATGAATTTCGGGCTGTCGATTAAAGTCTTCCAAGGTTTTGAAACGCAACGGAATTGAAGTAACAACTTGACAGGAAGCCTTTTCATGATTTCTGACAGGATATCGAAAGGAACAAAATCCCACATTTTTTTACCTGTTCGATCGTTAGAATGAATAATGACGATTTAGAAAGTTATAAGGCTTTTCAATTTATTACAATATATATAAAGTTTTCCAACCGCCATTGGACAATTTTGGGGGCCATTCTAGTTATATTAGTCGATTAGGTATATGTTTCCTTATTTACGTATACTTGCCTTGCAAGGCAAGTCATACGTTAGTTTTGTTTTGGTAACTTTTGAGTCGGTTGTATTTTTTTCTAGGTTCCATCACCGTATAAAAGGAGGTGAAAGGGTGATTTTCAAAGTTTTTTTCGGTGACGGGAACCCACGTTTATATTGCAACATTCAAACGACACATTTTGAAGAACAATAACGGAGAATCAGAGGTATTTATGTACTCCGTAAGTTCTTCTTTTCTTATTTTTTCAGATCGGCGAAGCTGCTAGAAGATATCATGGATGGCAGTCGAATTCTAATATTCATGGACACTAAAATGAAGGAATATGTACACGTAAATAATATATGTCCGGAAGTCGTCCCGAGCCTAAGGAGACGCATGCGTTAATACGTAAAACAATTATACGTTAATATATTTTCTATAATATATTAATTAGTGATAAGCTATTACCGACGTTAATTAATTAGTTACTTAACGGGAATTTATAATAATAATTAAACGTTAATTATTATATAAAACAATAAAAGAAAAGGATTGCAATTATACTATGATTATAATTCTTTTCCTAAATTGCTATGACTACCATACCGACATATTGATAGTATATATATTCCATGACCTTTGGTCATTAATATATAATTTTTCCAACGGTAGAAAGCAAGTAACATATTGCGATACTTTTGTGTTGGTGTTGTTTTGCGATCAAAGCCAATATAATACGTTATTAGTTTGGTTTAACTTGGTTTGAGAAATCAGGTATTTAGTAGCTATATCACTACTTGGTACTAGCATACTTAATTGTTTGCTATAACGTATTGTGTGCGTATTCTTAGAGAGATCATTGTTTGATCTTTTGGGTTTTCGTTTATATTGGTGGTTCGATAAAGATGTTTAATCCATCGCTAAAAGGTATGCGTTTCTTTATTGTTTATTTTAATTAGTTGTCTATACGTGATCCTATATTCCGCTGCGTACTCGTGATTATTAATGTGTTAATATGATAAAAGGTTTTTTTTATAAATTCCAACAGTGGCATCACGAGCCGTTCGTATAGCTTTTAATTACATTAAAAATAACGAAAGAGATAAAATTGTGTAAACTTACTATGATGGCGTTCGAATTATTTTATTTGTGATTAAGTTTTTCATAAACCCTAATTAGGGTTAATAAAATTAATTAGACAAACCCTAAGTTGTATGCAATTTTTGTTGATAAATATGTTGTTAATTGTTAATTAGTCGTTGTTAATTGTTAAGTAGTCGTTATTTATCACGTTGTTAATTGTTAAATTTATGGTTCGATCCATGGGAATCATGCAAGTTTACCATGGATCATGTGTTCTTAATTAATTGATTTAATTGAAGTCATGATAGATGTGGTATGAATGAAGTATATGATTAATTGTTAATTGGGTATATGTTTTAGGTTAATGTTTATTTGTTTTGCTTTTGATTATAATTGTTATATCATGGTTCAAGCAAAGAGTTTTTCGAAAAATAAAAATAAACCGGACTAAAACTATATGAAATTTGATTTATTATAATCTTGTTCTTGCACGATCATATGTGGCAACAAATGAGTCGCCCTTACATGGTTTTAAATCTAACTCACGCCGTGATTAGCAAGAATCAAGTTTATAATTTGTCTTCTACTTTAAAGTTGTAAAATTTTATTAATGACGTAATTTGCAAAAGTACTATCTAGTTGCAAGGCTAAGGTTTGGGAAGACTCATCAAGACTTCGGTCTTGTAGATACCATTGCCCTATAATGTCTGACTACTTGTAGTCTCCTTATCTTGCATACTATTTAGGAAGCCACAAATGGTCCAGGGTTTGAATGATTTTAATCATTCTTTAATCTTTTCCCGTGATAAAATAAATTTCTTTAAACAGAATACATGTTGAATCGTCAATTTTTATGATATCACTATTTATACAATTGAATTGTGAGTTAAATATGTGATATTTATAATTAACGAATTGAGTAAATTTTATAAATTATCATGATAAAAAGATATTGCATGCTTCTTTGTACATGTTTTTGAATTGTAAAGAATTTATACCCTTTGAAATAAGTTTATTTGCCATCCAACGTGTAAAAGCACTTTCACTTACTCTTTCACCATACGTTAGACTGTGGTGATTTTGTAACCCAAGGTGATATAATACACTCGATTGTGAGACGTCGGTGCTATATAATCACGGTTTTTTGTTGGACGACTTAAGCAAGTTAAGATAGGTGAGACCTTAACTCGTGACAATAGATGGGATAAACATGCTCGATTTTTCACTTTTGAATTGTCACAAGTGATGTATATAAAGTTGAGTCCCATAATTCTAGAAGTTGTATTGGATGCAATTATTGAACGTCAATTACCCCTTGAATACCATCATCACTAGCAGATCAACTGATGCGGTGGTGATATGTCTTGGTGGATTCTAGCTTTTAGGAAATTAATTGTTTATTTATAAACCTGGGTATTTAATTTTCTATAAAGGAAGTATTATCGAAAATACTAAATTATTGAACTTTGTTTATTTGTAGATGGCAATGAATAATGCCCAAACCAAACAAAACAGTTCGGCTTTCAGGTCGATGCTTGAGAAGCAACAACTTACTGATCCTAACTCCAATGAGTGGTTACGCGCTTAAACTAGTTGTGCGTGTGGAGAAACTAGAGGATGTGTATGACAATCCTTTGCCTGACCATCCTGGTGCTAATGCTACTAATGAACAATTAGTAGAATGGAATGCTCTTTATGATCGTCATAATGAAGTTGCTTGTTTAATGCTTGGAACTATGTCTCCATCGCTTTATCAGCAATTTGAATACAAAAGTCCTAAGGAAATGATAACTGAGCTCCAAAAGATGTATGGAAAGCCTCCTGGTGTCGAACTACAAGAGTTAGTACACACTTTCCATTCATGCAAGCAGGAAGAGGGTCAATCCGTTAGCGATTATGTTCTATTGATGAAAAGCTATTTGGATCATTTGGCAACTCTCAACTATGTTCTTCCAGAAGCTGTCTCTGTCAGCTTGATCCTCAATTCACTTTCGAGTGATTTTGAGGACTTTGTGCAAAATTACAATATGCAAAGCATGGGGAAGACAATTAGTGAAGTTCATTCTTTGCTTATTGAATTTGAGAAAGGAGTTAAGAAGAACAAGAAGTCAAATGTTGCATCTTCTTCTACACCACAAGTGATGGCGATCCAAGGTGGTAGGATCCAGAAGTACAAACCGCAAGGAGGTAAGGCTAAAGGTAAAACTAAGGATAAGGGTCCTAAAAAATTCTTATCCTCCTAAACCTAAAAAGCCTCAACCTTATAAGAAAGAGCATCCGACAAAAGATTCCACATGTCACCACTGCAAAGAGGTTGGACATTGGAAGAGGAATTGTCCTGTTTATCTAGCTGAGTTGATGAAAAAGAAGAAGCAAGTTGGATCGTCCACTTCTTCAGGTATTTATACTATTGAATTATTTGCTTGTTCTACAAATTCTTGGGTGTATGACACTGGTTGTGGTACTAATATTTGTAACACAAAACATGGACTTAGAGGAGCAAAGAAGCTGAAGCAAGGTGCTGTCTACTTGTATGTTGGAAACGGCGTACGTGCTGAAGTAGAAGCTATTAGAAGTTTTGACTTAGTTTTACCTAATGGTTTAATTCTTGTTTTGGATGATTGTCATTATGCACCTACTATAACTAGAGGTGTTGTTTCAGTTTCTTGTTTGCATGATAAAGGATTTATTCATAAATTTACGGATTCTGGTATGACCGTTTCTTTTAATGATATGATTTATTTTAATTGTATCCGTGTTAATGGTATTTAGAAATGATTAAACATCCAAAATTTGTTGAAATCCATAACAAGGTATTTAGAAATTTCTAGTGGAGTTGTATATAGAAACTAATAATAGTATATGTTGCATAATCTTAGCAATTATTTCAAAATTTATAAAAAATTACCAACAAAATATTGAAAAAAAAAAGTTTATTAGTTACCGTTGCAAATCCATAGCAATTATTTTAAATCATAAAAAGGGCTGAAATAAAATATTGAGAATAAATAAAAAATGAATCATGATCATGTTCAGTTGCAAAATACTTCTTTTATATTTACTTTAAAAAATTTCTTTCAAATTTATTAACGATTTGCAATGGATTTGCAACGGACGACTAAAAATAAACTGAAATTAAATTATTACACTTAAATCCGTTAACGATTTTGCAATAGATTTGCAAGGGACAATTTAAAATAAATTGAAATAAAATTATCATATTTATTCCGTTGTAAATCCGTAACATTTATAAAAAATTTACAACGGATTTGCAATGGAAACTAAGTAATATTTAACTTTTTTATTTTCCGTTGGAATCAGTTACAAATTCCAAATAAGATTAACGGATTTGCAATGGAATATTTTAAAATAAGTATAAAATAAATAATTTTAATTTTTGCAACGGATTTGCTACGGTTTTCTGCGCCATTGCTAATCCGTTGCAAATATGTTGCAACCCCATTGCAAATTTGCTACGAAAAACTTCCGTTGCGACTCATTCATCTTCTCCACCTCGAAATAATTAGGTGTAGATACTAATTTATTCGGAAGACGCACTTCTCTAAACTTCTCACTCTTCAAATCAAACGAAATAACAAAATTAGACTTAATTTCACCATCCCAAGATTCACCGGGGATAAATATAACCCCATTTACAGAAACCGAACAATGTCTATCGATATCACCTGATTTAAAAGGTGGTGTATGTACAGTTTTCCAAAGACGTGTACTTAATGAAAAAAACTCAACCACCCACATACTAGATATTTTATCAACACTAATCTTAACAAGCTTAGGGTCTCTAGTATCAGAACAAACACCAAAATAAACAGCAAGAATATCGTACCCCCTTTAAAGATAGGGATATCAATACGAACTGATTTCCTTAGAGCAGGATTCCATATAATAGCCATCTTGGTATTTGAATGTCCGTTGTCTCCGTAAAAACATAACAACCCGTCTGTGGAAGCGAGTGTTAATGGGTTACATAATAAGCTAAGGGACTCCGGGATGGGTAAGGGAAACATTTGTTTAGGGAAAGTATCGTTATCGATAATCGAAGTACATGTTCCGACGTTGTTGTCTAGGCTGGTGTACCGTACAAGTAGACGGGGTTGCAGGTTTGTGTTATTGACGTGGTATTTTTTTATGAATTTCGGGCTGTCGATTAAAGTCTTCCAAGGTTTTGAAACGCAACGGAATTGAAGTAACAACTTGACAGGAAGCCTTTTCATGATTTCTGACAGGATATCGAAAGGAACAAAATCCCACATTTTTTTACCTGTTCGATCGTTAGAATGAATAATGACGATTTAGAAAGTTATAAGGCTTTTCAATTTATTACAATATATATAAAGTTTTCCAACCGCCATTGGACAATTTTGGGGGCCATTCTAGTTATATTAGTCGATTAGGTATATGTTTCCTTATTTACGTATACTTGCCTTGCAAGGCAAGTCATACGTTAGTTTTGTTTTGGTAACTTTTGAGTCGGTTGTATTTTTTTCTAGGTTCCATCACCGTATAAAAGGAGGTGAAAGGGTGATTTTCAAAGTTTTTTTCGGTGACGGGAACCTACGTTTATATTGCAACATTCAAACGACACATTTTGAAGAACAATAACGGAGAATCAGAGGTATTTATGTACTCCGTAAGTTCTTTTTTTCTTATTTTTTCAGATCGGCGAAGCTGCTAGAAGATATCATGGATGGCAGTCGAATTCTAATATTCATGGACACTAAAATGAAGGAATATGTACACGTAAATAATATATGTCCGGAAGTCGTCCCGAGCCTAAGGAGACGCACGCGTTAATACGTAAAACAATTATACGTTAATATATTTTCTATAATATATTAATTAGTGATAAGCTATTACCGACGTTAATTAGTTAGTTACTTAACGGGAATTTATAATAATAATTAAACGTTAATTATTATATAAAACAATAAAAGAAAAGGATTGCAATTATACTATGATTATAATTCTTTTCCTAAATTGCTATGACTACCATACCGACATATTGATAGTATATATATTCCATGACCTTTGGTCATTAATATATAATTTTTCCAACGGTAGAAAGCAAGTAACATATTGCGATACTTTTGTGTTGGTGTTGTTTTGCGATCAAAGCCAATATAATACGTTATTAGTTTGGTTTAACTTGGTTTGAGAAATCAGGTATTTAGTAGCTATATCACTACTTGGTACTAGCATACTTAATTGTTTGCTATAACGTATTGTGTGCGTATTCTTAGAGAGATCATTGTTTGATCTTTTGGGTTTTCGTTTATATTGGTGGTTCGATAAAGATGTTTAATCCATCGCTAAAAGGTATGCGTTTCTTTATTGTTTATTTTAATTACTTGTCTATACGTGATCCTATATTCCGCTGCGTACTCGTGATTATTAATGTGTTAATATGATAAAAGGTTTTTTTTATAAATTCCAACAGAGGCATCACGAGCCGTTCGTATAGCTTTTAATTACATTAAAAATAACGAAAGAGATAAAATTGTGTAAACTTACTATGATGGCGTTCGAGTTATTTTTTTTGTGATTAAGTTTTTCATAAACCCTAATTAGGGTTAATAAAATTAATTAGACAAACCCTAAGTTGTATGCAATTTTTGTTGATAAATATGTTGTTAATTGTTAATTAGTCGTTGTTAATTGTTAAGTAGTCGTTATTTATCACGTTGTTAATTGTTAAATTTATGGTTCGATCCATGGGAATCATGCAAGTTTACCATGGATCATGTGTTCTTAATTAATTGATTTAATTGAAGTCATGATAGATGTGGTATGAATGAAGTATATGATTAATTGTTAATTGGGTATATGTTTTAGGTTAATGTTTATTTGTTTTGCTTTTGATTATAATTGTTATATCATGGTTCAAGCAAAGGGTTTTTCGAAAAATAAAAATAAACCGGACTAAAACTATATGAAATTTGATTTATTATAATCTTGTTCTTGCACGATCATATGTGGCAACAAATGAGTCGCCCTTACATGGTTTTAAATCTAACTCACGCCGTGATTAGCAAGAATCAAGTTTATAATTTGTCTTCTACTTTAAAGTTGTAAAATTTTATTAATGACGTAATTTGCAAAAGTACTATCTAGTTGCAAGGCTAAGGTTTGGGAAGACTCATCAAGACTTCGGTCTTGTAGATACCATTGCCCTATAATGTCTGACTACTTGTAGTCTCCTTATCTTGCATACTATTTAGGAAGCCACAAATGGTCCAGGGTTTGAATGATTTTAATCATTCTTTAATCTTTTCCCGTGATAAAATAATTTTCTTTAAACAGAATACATGTTGAATCGTCAATTTTTATGATATCACTATTTATACAATTGAATTGTGAGTTAAATATGTGATATTTATAATTAACGAATTGAGTAAATTTTATAAATTATCATGATAAAAAGATATTGCATGCTTCTTTGTACATGTTTTTGAATTGTAAAGAATTTATACCCTCTGAAATAAGTTTATTTGCCATCCAACGTGTAAAAGCACTTTCACTTACTCTTTCACCATACGTTAGACTGTGGTGATTTTGTAACCCAAGGTGATATAATACACTCGATTGTGAGACGTCGGTGCTATATAATCACGGTTTTTTGTTGGACGACTTAAGCAAGTTAAGATAGGTGAGACCTTAACTCGTGGCAATAGATGGGATAAACATGCTCGATTTTTCACTTTTGAATTGTCACAAGTGATGTATATAAAGTTGAGTCCCATAATTCTAGAAGTTGTATTGGATGCAATTATTGAACGTCAATTACCCCTTGAATATCATCATCACTAGCAGATCAACTGATGCGGTGGTGATATGTCTTGGTGGATTCTAGCTTTTAGGAAATTAATTATTTATTTATAAACCTGGGTATTTAATTTTCTATAAAGGAAGTATTATCAAAAATACTAAATTATTGAACTTTGTTTATTTGTAGATGGCAATGAATAATGCCCAAACCAAACAAAACAGTTCGGCTTTCAGGTCGATGCTTGAGAAGCAACAACTTACTGATCCTAACTCCAATGAGTGTTTACGCGCGCTCAAACTAGTTGTGCGTGTGGAGAAACTAGAGGATGTGTATGACAATCCTTTGCCTGACCATCCTGGTGCTAATGCTACTAATGAACAATTAGTAGAATGGAATGCTCTTTATGATCGTCATAATGAAGTTGCTTGTTTAATGCTTGGAACTATGTCTCCATCGCTTTATCAGCAATTTGAATACAAAAGTCCTAAGGACATGATAACTGAGCTCCAAAAGATGTATGGAAAGCCTCCTGGTGTCGAACTACAAGAGTTAGTACACACTTTCCATTCATGCAAGCAGGAAGAGGGTCAATCCGTTAGCGATTATGTTCTATTGATGAAAAGCTATTTGGATCATTTGGCAACTCTCAACTATGTTCTTCCAGAAGTTGTCTCTGTCAGCTTGATCCTCAATTCACTTTCGAGTGATTTTGAGGACTTTGTGCAAAATTACAATATGCAAAGCATGGGGAAGACAATTAGTGAAGTTCATTCTTTGCTTATTGAATTTGAGAAAGGAGTTAAGAAGAACAAGAAGTCAAATGTTGCATCTTCTTCTACACCACAAGTGATGGTGATCCAAGGTGGTAGGATCCAGAAGTACAAACCGCAAGGAGGTAAGGCTAAAGGTAAAAGTAAGGATAAGGGTCCTAAAAAATTCTTATCCTCCTAAACCTAAAAAGCCTCAACCTTATAAGAAAGAGCATCCGACAAAAGATTCCACATGTCACCACTGCAAAGAGGTTGGACATTGGAAGAGGAATTGTCCTGTTTATCTAGCTGAGTTGATGAAAAAGAAGAAGCAAGTTGGATCGTCCACTTCTTCAGGTATTTATACTATTGAATTATTTGCTGGTTCTACAAATTCTTGGGTGTATGACACTGGTTGTGGTACTAATATTTGTAACACAAAACATGGACTTAGAGGAGCAAAGAAGCTGAAGCAAGGTGCTGTCTACTTGTATGTTGGAAACGGCGTACGTGCTGAAGTAGAAGCTATTGGAAGTTTTGACTTAGTTTTACCTAATGGTTTAATTCTTGTTTTGGATGTTTGTCATTATGCACCTACTATAACTAGAGGTGTTGTTTCAGTTTCTTGTTTGCATGATAAAGGATTTATTCATAAATTTACGGATTCTGGTATGACCGTTTCTTTTAATGATATGATTTATTTTAATTGTATCCGTGTTAATGGTATTTATGAAATTGATATGCATGATCCTACTTTGCAAATTGTGAATTCAATGTATTCGATTAGCAATAAGAAATCTAAAGCAAGTTTAGATTCGACTTATCTTTGGCATTGTCGACTTGCTCATATTAGCAAGAAGCAAATTAAAAAGTTGCAAAATGATGGACTTTTAAACTCAACGGATAATGAACCGTTTGATCAATGCGTTTCTTGTATATCGGGCAAGATGACAAGGAAATCCTTTCCGCATAAAGCGGAAAAGGTGAAAGATCTACTTGGATTAATCCATACCGATGTATGTGGTCCACTTAGACATGTGTCAAAGCAAGGTGCTACATACTTCATTACCTTTACTGATGATTATAGTCGTTATGGTTATGTTTATTTGCTTAAACATAAACATGAAGTCTTTGAAACATTAAAGGTATTCAAAAATGAAGTAGAAAATCAACTCGGAAGACTATTAAAGCCATTCGATCGGATCGTGGTGGTGAATATATTAGTCAAGAATTTAAAGATTATCTAAAGGCTAGTGGAATTGTCCAACAATTGACTCCTCCTTACACGCCACAACATAATGGTGTTTCTGAGAGGAGAAATCGAACTTTGCTAAACATGGTTCGATCAATGATGAGTCTTTCTACTTTGCCACTATCCTTTTGGGATTATGCTCTGGAGACTGCTACACGCATTCTCAATATGGTTCCAACCAAGAAGGTTGACAAGACTCCATATGAACTATGGCATGGAAAAGTTCCTAACTTGTCTTACTTAAAGGTCTGGGGTTGTGAGGCTCATGTGAAACGTCACACGCCTGACAAACTTCAATCAAGATCGGTTAAGTGTGTCTTCATAGGTTACCCAAAGGAAACTATGGGTTACTATTTCTACTACCCACCTGAAAACAAAATAGTTGTTGAGAGGTATGCAGATTTCTTTGAAAAGAATCTCATAGTTCAAAAAGAGAATGGGAGGATTGTAGAACTAGAGGATGAAGATATTTTACCTTCTAAAACTACTAGCGAACATCCAATTGAGGAAGAAAGTCTTGCACCTGATGTAACTCAAGAAGAGGATGTTGTCCCCATTCGTAAATCAAAAAGAACAATCAAAGCACCTGAACGACTATGTCTAAATGTAGAAGTCGAGGAACATAGTTTAGGGGATCTTAATGAACCCACTAACTATAGAGATGCAATATTGGACTCTGAATCCGATAAGTGGATTGTTTGCTATAAATGCGGAAATGCAATATATGTATGATAATCAAGTCTGGAGACTTGTAGATTTACCACCCAATGCGAAGGCCGTAAAGGGTAAATGTATTTACAAGAAGAAGACAGACATGGATGGCATTGTATACGCCTATAAAGCTCAATTTGTAGCCAAAGGGTTTACACAAACTTATGGTGTTGACTATGAGGAAACCTTTTCTCCTGTTGCAGATTTGAGAGCTATTAGGATTCTCATAGCTATAGCGGCGTACTATGACTATGAGATATGGAAAATGGATGTAAAAACCACGTTCTTGAATGGTTTCTTAGAAGAAGAAATCTATATGGAACAACCAGAAGGTTTTATTGATCCTAAGCATCCCAGAAAAGTATGTAGGCTTCAAAGATCCATTTATGGACTTAAGCAAGCATCAAGAAGCTGGAATAAAAGATTTGATGAAGAAATCAAAAAGTTTGGTTTTGATCAAAATCTAGATGAGCCATGTGTATATCAAAAAGCTAGTGGGAGTAATGTTGTTTTCCTAATCTTATATGTTGATGACATAATCATTATGGGAAATCATATTCCATGTTTACAAGAGGTAAAGACCTATCTTGGGAAGTGTTTTTCTATGAAAGATTTAGGGGAAGCGGCATTTATTCTTGGAATCAAAATCTATAGAGATAGATCGAAACGGTTAATTGGACTAAGTCAAAATGCATATCTTGATAAGATCTTGAAGAAGTATAGAATGCATAATTCCAAGCGTGGTCTCATTCCTATGCAAGTGCACACTGACTTAAATAAAAAACAAGGTGCTACTACATCTGATGAGATGAAGCGTATGCAGAATGTTCCTTATGCTTCAGCTGTAGGATCTATTATGTATGTTGTGAGGTGCACTAGACCTGATGTTGCGTTTGCGCAAAACATTACAAGCCGATTTCAGCAAAATCCAGGTGAAAGTCATTGGACTGCTGTGAAAAATATTCTAAAGTATTTAAGACATACTAAGGATACGTTTTTGGTTTATGGTGGAAATCCTGAAGCTACTGAGCTGCAAGTTAATTGTTATTGTGATGCTGGATTCGAAACCGATAGAGATGACACTAAATCTCAAACTGGGTATGTTTTCATTTTGAACGGAGGCGTGGTAGTATGGAAGAGCTCCAAACAAAGTACTACTGCACAGTCTGCCACAGAAGCTGAATACATAGCTGCTTCTGAAGCTGCAAAGGAAGCTGTTTGGATGAGGAAGTTTATTGGAGAACTTGGTGTAGTTCCTACCAATGAAGAACCTATAAAGATGTATTGTGACAATTCAAGTGCAATCATCATAGCTAACGAACCGGGAGTTCAAAGAGGCGCCAGACACTATCAAAGGAGATATCAGTATGTTCGAGAATGTATCGAATTGGGTGAGATTGATCTAGTTAAGGTTCATACAGATAATAATCTAGCAGATCCTTTTACGAAGGCTTTACCTGGTAAAAAGCTTACTCAACATGCTAGGAGCATGGGACTTCGTCCTGCTAGTAGTTTCATGTAATCTGTTTTAGTATTTGGATAAAGGATATTGTTAAACAATATTTATTTTATGAATTTAAGTATTGGATATATTCGTTTTCTTTAATATTTATTGGTCCTATTTTTGCATGTTTAAATCCTTGAATAATATGTTATTCTAAATTGTCTATGTCGATTGATTATATGGCAATATAATTGAATTAAGACATATATGAGAGATGATAATATTCGTAGAATATGCAAGAACGGTTCACCAACTCATACGATATCCAAAAGTTGTATACTGGACATCTCCTACTAACAAGTCAATCACTTTATGGATCGACGTCTTTAAGTGAAACTTGTAAATGATTTACATTACTAAATCCTTTGACTTGAGATGCAAGCAGGTCTTATATATGTGGATGGTACTTTTTGCTATAGTTCTAACGCTATCCTGAATAAGGTAGTAATAAAGGCTATAATCATTTGTATCTTGAAGCATGTAAGAGGCACGTGTAGTCAAGATAGAATTTGTTCATTCAACTAGGTTTGAAGAATAATGCTACTGGGCCCCTCGTTATTAATTAGATGTTTGTATGGCCATACCCAATGGTAATCTAGATTGTCTCGATTAGATTGGTAATCTATATTAATTATGTAATGCGAGAAACAGAATAGTTAAAATGGAATGACTTTGATCCATATCCATTATTAACATGGCATTTGAGAAACAAAGGGATTGTAAATGTTTAAGCCATTTAATTGTATTTTATGGAAAACTACACTCGAGAGTTTCCGGGAGCATTGGGGTGTTGCTAGACGCTAACCAATGTTATTATATTATATTATTGTACATGTCCAAGTGGGAGCTGAAGGAATATGTACACGTAAATAATATATGTCCGGAAGTCGTCCCGAGCCTAAGGAGACACACGCGTTAATACGTAAAACAATTATACGTTAATATATTTTTTATAATATATTAATTAGTGATAAGCTATTACCGACGTTAATTAATTATTTACTTAACGGGAATTTATAATAATAATTAAACGTTAATTATTATATAAAACAATAAAAGAAAAGGATTGCAATTATAACCTTTGGTCATTAATATATAATTTTTCCAACGATAGAAAGCAAGTAACATATTGCGATACTTTTGTGTTGGTGTTGTTTTGCGATCAAAGCCAATATAATACGTTATTAGTTTGGTTTAACTTGGTTTGAGAAATCAGGTATTTAGTAGCTATATCACTACTTGGTACTAGCATATTTAATTGTTTGCTATAACGTATTGTGTGCGTATTCTTAGAGAGATCATTGTTTGATCTTTTGGGTTTTCGTTTATATTGGTGGTTCGATAAAGGTGTTTAATCCATCGCTAAAAGGTACGCGTTTCTTTATTGTTTATTTTAATTACTTGTCTATACGTGATCCTATATTACGCTGCGTACTCGTGATTACTAATGTGTTAATATGATAAAAGGTTTTTTTTATAAATTCCAACATAAAAAGGGTATGTCGTGACCAAATTACAAGTCAAGCGGAGAGGGACTGGGTACGACGAATACGACTTCGACATGGCAAAGCACCTACAGGTTACACTCGAGTTCAGTTCCACACGGATCCGCTTGTTGGTATCTCATGAAACACAATTAGCACTATATGATGCCTCCAAGATGTAACTCATACGTCAGGTACAATGACCCTAAATCTAATATTAGTGCAGTTTTTTTCTATAAAATAGTTCTTATTGGATGGATTTCCTGAACTAACGTTATTGTTTTTTGAAACAACGATTACATTATTAGATGCTTCGTACTCTTGCAACACTTAACTTGTTTATGCTTCCTTTTGCAATGACAATATCTGTATCTGACGAAGACACCGTAAAACTCAGATTTCGTATTGTGCCTTTTGTATATCTTCCAACATCAGTACCAAATGGATAAGCAGTTAAGTACATCAAGTTTCATTTTCAGTTTCTTCTTCTACAAATGTTTCATATCTTCTTTGACTAGCTACTATTGCAGTGATAACTGATTTACGAATGGGTAATTTTAGTTGTGTACTTACTTAAAGGTTGAGCGAGTAAAACCTAGACATGGTTGGGCCCTGTGCGGTTGCGCACTCTGCACACATTGGCTATTGGTTTGATAAAATTAAGTCAAGTTATAATATATGAAAGTAATTTCCTGTTAAATAAAAGAGTCACTTGAGGACAAGTGATACTAAATCTTTTGAAGTCGAATCCACAGCGAGTAATCAGTTTGAAATTCACGTTTTCGTCTTTAGTGTGACGTTCGGTTATCACAAATATTTTTGAGGTTTTGAAATATATTTTTTTAAGTTGAAACTATTTTAAAATGTACTATTAAACCAAAAATTAGTTAATTATAAAGATTATCTATATGAGAAATAATGATTGATTGTGCGTACTATGGAGTTAAGGGTTGGAATGAAAAACATTTGGAACATACAAACACAAAAGTCAAATAATGGAAAAAGAATGAAATCTATTTTTAAGGGTATGTTTGGCGCGTGAGTTTATCAGAGCTTATCGTAGCTTGAGCTTATTGTTTTTAAAAAATTTATGACTAAAAATTCTTGTTCAGAACAATACAAGGCAATCTGCACTACAAACAAAACATGGAACTTTTGTTCGGCGTTTTGGCGTTATCTCGATCATACTTTGCTCAGTTTGCACAAGGGACTGTGGCAGCTGTTAGAGTGTTTGAGGTTATTGATAGGATCCCAACCATTGATCCTTATAGTACCTTAGGGAGAAAACCCGAGACTGTACAAGGAAAAGTGGAGCTAAAAAATGTTACTTTTGCTTACCCAGCTCACCCAAGTGCCCGAATCCTCAATTTTCCAAATTTGGTAATTCCGTCACAAAGAACTTCAGCTTTAGTTGGTGCTAGTGGTGTTGGAAAGTCCACCATTTTTGTTCTTCTAGAGCGGTTCTAAGATCATATTCCCTCTGCCTCAAAGTAAACTGACTACATTTTCTAATGTCAAGTGTTTAGCAGTGGGGTGAAGATTAACGTACCATCATCCACCTCAGCGTTAAACATCGCAAATCTTATTGTTTCGGTTGTTTGTGTCACTGTGTCGGGACCGGAGGTCTAACATCCTAGTTCCCATTATGTCTGCTGAAAAATGTCATAGTATCATAAGCCTGTAAGTGAGAAAATGAGAGATATACGGTCAAATGATGGATTGGGTGGACATGGAAGATACATCCGGGTTATCGTTCGGTCAAGAGGTGTCGGTCTAAGTAAAATATATGTAGGGCTCTAGTGAATTGGAATTGGGAGTACAGTCGAAAAGGTTTATATATGCCCCTGCACATCCAGTCATCTTGCTGTTATTAGTTCTTTCTTTCTCGTGTAATTATTGTTGTCGGTTATGTGGTTTGTCTTAGTGTGCGTGTATGAGTCTTGCTCCTTTTCTCGGTGCATCTCAAGGTTTGGAAGTTTGTGCTTGTTTTTTTAATTGTGTGTTTCTTTGTCGGGGAACAATTACTTTGAGGCAGAGGGAATATGTTTAGATGTTGCTGGATGAAGCTGATGCACGTGAAGCTGAGGAGAACACGAGTGTCTCCTTACATTGCAGTTGTTCAGCATATTTTACTACCAATACTCCACACAATGCTACTACTCCAACCCTAAACCTAGAATATATATAACCACTAAGCCTAGTACACAAACAAACAATCCAGATCTAAAACAGAACATGAATACCTTTTTCTTTGATCTATTCTAAAATCAAAAAATCTTGTTCTTTTCACATAATGTTGGAAACATATTTTGGAATGGTTTCAGTCAAAGCTTCTGGTAGCGGTATTGTTTGTGAGCTAGCCTACTTTCATAATGATACTAACAGAAAGGAAGAGGGAACAAATGGATCCGAGGTTGTGCAAGGGCATAATTTTAATAGCATTATGTCATGGTTATAAGTTTGTAACCATCTTATAGAGACGGTTCCAATGACGTTAAGATCCATCATTATTCTTGGAATTTCTTATATGAATTGTGTATTTCTTTCACGCATTGTTTGGGATTCCTTTCAATGGATCGTGATGATAGAGAGTCACATGGAACAGGGTAGAGAAGAGAGGGAAATCAGTAAAATTGAACCAGAAAGCAGGTAACTCTTACTTTCATTAATTCATCTACATTATGTGCTGCATCACTTTGATTTGTTAACTAAGCTTGCTAAGGGCTTTTTGGTAACCTACTGGATTATATTATACACTTTTGTTCACGCGCCTTGAAAGAGTCTAAGCAAATGAAGCCCACAACGTATTTTCTTATATATAAATGTGTCTTTGAAGTTGGTTTTGAAAGCATTTGCACAGATTTTAGGGTGTTTGGAAGCTTATTATTTGTATGGTTAAGTCCACGGAATAGAGCTTATAGTGTGTTTTAAACTTGTTCTCGTTGTTTTCCCGACTGATTATGTCAGCATCAGCAAGTTGTGGTATACATCGGCTCTGTGTATGTTTTCTAGTGTTGACAGCTTACTTTCTTCCAGTTAGTTAGACTGTGTAGAGGATCCGGACTTCTACAGTATAATTTGTATTATGAGTGTGACTTAACATGTGTCTTTTAACGCAGAATCACTTCTCGGTGAGCAACCTTAATAAAGTCTTCAACAAAGAAGTACGTCAAGGAGGTCCCTCTTATTTTAAATGTTTCACCTTGATCATGAATCTCTTGATTCCCTCGATGCCATTCAATATTAAAGGATTGCGGGAGAAGTGCATCGCCCTTTATTCTTCGAGTCAAAGGGCAAAGACTTGATTAGGTAATCACGATTGGTTGTCAAGGAGAGTGATACCACGTCGTAACCATTTCAATCAAGTGTACTTTCGTTAACAGGTTGTCGGCTCCAACTCATTAATGTACTTACCCACGAACTCCTAACTCGTAACTTAGAGGCAAAAGGTGGAACCAAACTCTCAAGAAAGTTACATGCTTAAAACAACATTTACCTTTGTTGAGAGTTTTGTTCCACCTAATGCCTCTACGTTGCGTTGTGATTGAGGTCATGAATAATAACTAGGAGGTATCCAAGTGTGAATGAAAACACATGATCCGTTAGAGTTCTCATGTGATATCTTAGTTGTGATTGTTTCGTGGAAATTCCCCTTGTTTTATGTTTTCAACGAGTGTAACTCTGCTGTATTAAACTTTTATTATCATCTGTGTATCTTGTTACTAAGCTATAAACAATTTAGTGCTCTCTAAATATTGAAGTTCTAAGATCGGTCAAACACGCTAATGGATAATGTTATTGGGTTAATGATATTCACAAATATATTCTACTGAAACAACTGATAATCAGATTGATGCTGAAACTTTAGCGGAGTCTACTTGCACAATATATAGGCCAGGTTCTTGAACGGCTTGCATGTGTTTTTTTTTATGGTTCAAAGCTCATCATTCTCCCGTATGGGTTTCCAGCATACATATAATTCAAGAGCCAAATATATATAGTTGCAAATGGATTGTAAAATCACAAATTGAGACACAAATTCTTTTCTGCTGTCATTTACCAAACGAATGATAAATTCTTTTCTTTAATCATGATCCCATACTTAGGCGCCTCTTTTTTATAGTTCGTTTGCAAGGGTCATGGTGCAGCTACTAAATTATCCATTTGTGATCAAAAGAAACTACCTACAAGACGCATCTACTGAGAGTGAGAGTTAATTTAGGTGAAGAATAAAAGAAATAAATAGTAACTATATGCAAGCTAAGATGGTACAAGATATGAAGATCATATGTCGTGTTAATGGTGGTACTATAAATGCAATATACATGTAGACCATAGATGCAGCGATAAGCTTTTGTATGAAAATGGGGACTGATTTCTGGATGTCGTTACTTGGTTTCTTTTTGTTTCCCCTTGCAAGATATCCTGATCATTAATATCCATCCAACAATGGTAGTTTTACAGATCACTTTTTATCATAAACTTATTTGAAATATTGTGTTTGAGGTAGACACAATTCAAACTTCAATCACCAGGCTTCAACTACAAATTTAACTACATCAACTAAACAGACAATTATAAACTAAAGACGTCAATTAAAACTTTCATGATCAAGCTTTAGTTACCACTTCATATAAATCAAGCTAAACACACGATTCATGGTTAATAGATCCCTAATCTCTCGAATATGTTGAACACCCCATTAATATTTTGATATGTTTACATGAAACCTGAAGCTTCGGCGACTAAAAAGAACATGGTGGATCATTTTTATAACTTTGAAATCATCGAACTTTAAAACAATTGAAAGATTCAGAAATAAGATGTCCAATATGTTTATACATTGATAACATATTTATAGTCGTGCATAAATACTTCAAGGATTTCAGTCATTTCATCATAACACTAGTCGAGTTTCAATAGATTTGGTACTAGTTGATAACATCCCATGATTTGGGTACTATGAGATTTATAGTTAATGATCACAAGTTTGAGGATAAATTAAATGTGACTATTATAAGGATGCCGAGTTAGTATTTTCTAAGTATAAGGAAAAAAAGGATGAATCAAGTCTTAATACTGCCATGTATTGGGGGCCTTCCTTGCATCGGAGCGTGCTCCCCACGACCTAAGTCATGTCCCTATTCTCATATATTGGCACCCCTTTCTTGCATTGAATCTGAGTTTAACTTAGAGTCAATGAGATGTTATGAAGTATATCTCTTCACCATAAACATAAATGTAAAGGTGTATGGATGGTTAGCGAGTAGGCGTATTAACTCGGAGTCTTGGAAAATAGAGAGGTATATCATGCTCGAGCTAAAACCCAATTCTTTGATGATGCTTTAATAAGTCGACTATTTCCTTCAATCCAAATACCGCAGTGTGTATAAGTATTACGACCTCCATGTTCAGTGTTACATCCAGTATGTATAGTAGGATACCTTCATTTTTTCTTTGTAGGTATAAGGGACAACCGAGCCCAGGGTTTGACCTCTCTTTGTATATACATAATACTCTAATAGAATGGGTTTGAGTACTTCAATGTATGCAAAATTGTAAATTTATAATTTAACTTAAACATGATATGACTATCGAGCCTCGCAAGCCAAGTAATTTGAAGCACGAACTCTGCTCAAAAGTCTACTCTAGTAGCTCGGGCTCGAGCTCAATACCATGCCATTACTCAACATTTTATTTGTCGTAGACTAGCTCAGGTTAGCTAGAACAATAAAATAAACACATCAGTTCAAACTTAAATGACCTTCAACTATTAATTTAAATACATCAACCAAACACATAATCACAACTGATAGATCCTTATGTGTTGCACTTATCGAAAACCCAATTAGTATTTTGATAAGTTTGAATGGATTTACACGAAACTTTAAGCTTCGTCTACTGAGGAGAATATGGTGGACCGTATCGTTATAACTTATAACCATAAAAGTTTGTAACAGACATATATATTTTTAATACTCTCTAGTTATTTAAGATGAAAAAATTATCAGGTATTTGAAAAATTAAAAGATCCAAAGATATAACTTAGAATATGGTTTATTACATTGATAAAGTTTTTCCCCTTTTTATTATATTTGATCTGCCCCTTCGATTGATTGTATAGTATCTCAAAACACACAAACTAAAATATTTTTGAGTTGTAAACTAACAAATATTCGTTAAATAAAAGGACAAGGACTTAAGTGTCGCTTTTCGAAAGACATCGGAGTAAAATAGAAAAACTTGTTGAACACTAGCTCAGGTTAGCTAGAACAATAAAATAAACACATCAGTTCAAACTTAAATGACCTTCAACTACTAATTTAAATACATCAACCAAACACATAATCACAACTGATAGATCCTTATGTATTGCGCTTATTGAAAACCCAATTAGTATTTTGATAAGTTTGAATGGATTTACATGAAACTTTAAGCTTCGTCTACTGAGGAGAATATGGTGGACCGTATCGTTATAACCATAAAAGTTTGTAACAGACATATATATTTTTTAATGCTCTCTAGTTATTTAAGATGAAAAAATTATCAGGTTTTTGAAAAATTAAAAGATCCAAAGATATAACGTAGAATATGGTTTATTACATTGATAAAATATTTTTGAGTTGTAACTAAGTCGTTAAAGGTTTTGTGTCATTTCAATATTGTCGGGATACGCGATCGTTTAGCCATCGGAAAAGCGTGAGCCTATCAGGGGCACACACGAATACACGAAGAGTACGTTTATTATATATTTAATATATATACTTGTTATGTATTTATTAAATATTTAATATGTTTCACGATATTTATTTAACGATTTATTATTTTAACCGTTAGACGTTACAAACTAACAAATAATCGTTAGATAAAAGGAGAAGGACTTAAGTGTCACTTTTCGAAAGACGAAAGACATCGGAGTAAAATAGAAAAACTTGTTGAACAAGTTTTGTTTATTATATAAAGACCCATCGGGGTACTTTTCTTCCATCCGAACAAAAACACCGAAAGTCACAACACACATAAATATCGTTTTTTTTTGTTTCTTCTCCAAAAAAACCCTACGTCAAAAACATTTGCCTAAAAACAGTTTTATGTTATAGTCTCTTGTGGTGTGAAGGTACTGATTGTAACACATAACAACAAAAGAACATCCAGTCCACTGGTAAGTCTCTTGTGGTGTGAAGGTACTGACCCAGGTTCAATCCTGGCTATTGTCAGTTTAATCTTTTTACTTGTGGGCTGTTATGGAATCACCCAACAAGTAAATCGATTTGCAAAGCTTTTACCAAAGGACTCTATCAGTGGTAGGGCTGTTTGTTTGTGACGCAGCTGACCCAGTTTCGAATCCTAACCACTAGCCACGGAAGTCCCTGAAGAAGGTTAGAATAAGAGATTGACTAATAGAGAAGAAAGGTTAGCGTCGAATACAAATCGTTTGTATATCGTTCCATTTGCATAATCTGTATTAGTTTTAAATCGAGTAATTTAATGTTTATGCTCGATGGACCTCATCGAGATGCAGCTACTATTATTGTAGCATCTATCTACTTTAGTGGAAAAGCTTCTCAAAAAGTAAGCAATGGGAAAAACACGTGGAGGATGTATCGCTGGGCAAAACAAAGGAGAAAATTAAAATTAAACCCTATAGCACTCGTTCTCTTCGTGAGCTGATAAGGTTTTTTCACAATGCCAAGATTCATCGAGATGAACTCGAGGAGGTAAAATCTGTAGTTTCGTTTGTGAATTTCATTTATGAAAAGATCCCACGGTTGCTTTCTGCGCTTTATACCCATGTGGTTATCAATGTATGGATACATGAAATCTGTTCCAGATGTAAACCAAACACAAACACAAAAACCAACCAAAACGAGCTCATACACGATTTATGAAGTATGTAAACTACAAAATCCCAAGGCTGGTTTAGGCCAAGCACTCGTGTATTATTACAACCCTGACAGATCCAAACTAAAGAAGGACATCAGGTATCTTTGCTTAGCACTGGTTGGGCCCGAGTTAGGATGTATTCTAACCATGACAGGTCAACGAGGCTTCTGTGGTTTAGCTGGTACAAAACTCACTAAGCGTGTTCATGATCTCCTATCTCATTCTACACTTTAACAATAGCCCGGTTGGTTCTACTCCGAAACATACTCAACAGGATCACTTGTTTCAAAACTAGCTGTTGGTTGATTGTATAAGTTTCAGGACGGTTTTAGGGGACATATATTCTATCTTATTTATGGTCTTAAGTGCAGCTGCTGTCGGTCTTGGTATTTCGTTTTATTTTGAATGGAGATTATCAACATTGGGTCAAAACTCGACAATGGTTCTTATGATAAAGCTAGTGGTATAGCTTCGGGAGTTCGGGTGCATATCTGGTTCTTTTTAAGCAAATGTGCCATAGGGACAAGTGAATGTAGTCTTCTCTTGATCTTGGGGATCGATGGGTATTTGGAAATAACCCGAGAAACCATCAAGAAAGCAGTAATATTCATTACCCGCTAAACGTTTAAGCATTTGGTCCATAAAAGGTAGAGGGAAATGATCCTTTCTCGTGGCATCATTGAGTTTGCGGTAGTCTATACAAACTCTCCACCCAGTAACGAGACGAGTGGAAATCAACTCGTTGTGTTCATTGGGAACAACGGTTATTCCGCCCTTCTTGGGCACACAATGGATTGGACTATCCCATGGTGAATCCGAAATAGGGTAAATCATACCCGCATCAAGAAGTATGATAACCTCTATTTTGATGACTTCATGGATTTTTGGATTCACCCTTCGTTGGCTTTGAATTGTGGGCTTAAAGTCATCCTCCATGAGAATTTTGTGTGTGCAGAAGTGAGGATCAATTCCAAGACTATCAGAAATCTTCCACGCAATAGCCTTCTTATGATCTTTCAACACGGTGATAAGTCGGGCTTTTTCTTCTTCCGTTAGGTCCTTAGCAATGATGACTGGCGACTTCTTCTCTTCTTCAAGGAACACATACTCAAGATGGGGCGGCAACTCCTTAAGTTCTAAATCCGGAGGATTGACGGCGGGAGGCGTATTCGAAGTCGGAGTATCGATAGCAATGACCGTGGGAGATGGAGGCGAAGGATTGTCTTCGTTGAGAAGATTGTCAAAGAAATTCATGTCTTCATCCCCATCGGTGGGAGAATCATTAGTAGCTAAATTCACATCTCCCATGGTATCTTCAAGATTGTTCCAAAATAAATCACTATCTCCAAATAGAGACAATGATGAGTCAATAGAGGACACGGTCTCAACATTGGGAAGAGAGGTAGGAATACTTTTGCAAGCATCATTAAAGTGTTCTTCACAAGCCTCATCAAGAACGTCAATACAATTAACACTCTCATATGAGTAAGGTTGTTTAGACAACTTTCCCATGTTGAAGACTACTTTATCGTCACCCACTCTCATGATAAGCTCACCGGCTTCAACATCAATGAGAGTGCGACCGGTCCTCAAGAATGGACGACCAACAATCAGTGGTACACGGGGGTCAATCTCGTAGTCGACGACAACAAAATCAGCAGGAAAGGTGAATTTGTCGACTCCTACAATGACATCTTCGGCTATCCCCACTGGATAAGCAACCGTACGGTTAGCCAATTCCAGAGTCATTTTGGTGGGGACTAGCTCAGGGAGAGATAATTGCTTCCACACACTTAGAGGCATGAGATTAATACTGGCACCTAGATCGGCTAGGGCCATGCAATTCTCTACTCCCGGGAAATTGCAAGGGATAAGAAAACGACCCGGATCACCAAGCTTGATTGGCAATTTCCTTAAGAGCACTACAGAGCAATTCTCATTAAGTTGGGTGTTGGCAATATCGAGGAGCTTTTCCTTGTCGCTCAGAAGATCTTTAAACATTTTCGCATATTTAGGCATGTGAGCGAGAGCCTCAGCGAAGGAGATATTGAAACTCAATTGTTTGAACATTTTAAGGAAGTTCGAAACCTGAATATCGTCCTTGCTTTTGAGCTTCTCTTTCCTCAACCTTGATAGATAAGGTATATTGGAAGAAGAGGAAGGCTTTGGAAGAATAGGATCACTCACATCCTTGGGTGGAGGAGGGGTAGAAGGAAGAGGTGGAGAAATTGGGGAAGGAGAAGGATGAGGAATAGGAGCAGGTGACTCGTTCTCCTTAGTCACAACCACCGGTGGAGGTATAGGAAGCTCGGGTTCCTTGGTACCTTTGCCACTGCGAGTGGTGATTGCTTTCATCTCCCCTCTTGGATTCGCAACGGTGTTACTCGGAAGAGTACCCTAAGAAGAGGGTTGATTACTGTGGAAGAAACTAGCCATCATGTTTCTTAAATCATTTGTTTGACTATCCATAGTGTTCTTCATATCAACTCTCAGATCATTCCCTTGTTTCATCAGATCTGCTTTCAAGTTGCGCACTTCCTGTTGGAGATTATCCACGATCACATCGTTTGTCCTCATGTAGGTTCCAATGTCTTGATGTGATGCGGGGGTTTGGTTGGAAGGAGCAGTGTATGCGGGTGGTTGATAAGCAGGTTGCTGGTAAACTTGGGTGTTTCGTTGAGGTGGTTGTTGCTGCTTGTGAGGAGGGATGTATGGTGTACGAGTTTGTTGTTGTTGAGGAGGGCGGTTGAGGTTTTGTTGTTGGTTTTGGTTGTAAGGATTAAAACCAGGTGGTGAGAGATAGTTGTTGGAACGGTAGCTAAGCAAGTTGCGGTCACCTTGAGGTTTTGCTTGATAAGCAGGTTGAGTATAGGTGCCATATGCTGCATTCACATTCTCTGCAGGGTAATCTTGGGTGGCGGTACAAGTGGTGTAAGAATGAGGTACCCGCATATCTCACAAGGTTGGCTGACAGCATTAACTTGAGCGTTTTTAGCGTTGTTGCTGTTGTTGTTGCTGACGGTATGGGTGACAAGCGATTCAAGAAGCGTAGTGATTTTATCGAGTCGCTTGTCGCTGTCATTAGTGCTAGCACTAGCGACATTGGTCCTAACACTCTTGGTTTGCACACGAGACTTATTCTCAATGATATCCCAAGCAGCATTGGATGTCTTAGCCAATAGATTACCCCCCTAGGCACTGTTCAGTGAATCTTGGTCACTCATGCTTAAACCATTGTAAAAAGTATTAATTTGATGTACTTTGGTAAAACCATGTTGTGGGCATTTTCTTAATAGATCTTTAAAACGATCCCAAGATTCACTGAACGACTCATCGTACTTTTGTTCAAAATTTATGATTTCATTCCGCAAAGCGGTAGTACGAGAGGGTGGGAAAAAGTAATTGATGAATTTGGTTTCCAAATCCGTCCACGAGAGAATACTCTGTGGCGGTTCCTTAGCAAGCCAATGCCGGGCTTGTCCCTCTAAAGAAAAGGGAAAAAGTTGTAACCTGATAACCTCTTGTGGAACACCATTGAATTTGACCGTGTTGGTGAGTTGCAAGAATCTCTTGATATGGTCATGTGGGTCATCAATGGTACGCCCCAAGAATGGTTGAGCGGAGACCATCTGGATAAAGCCTGATTTTATCTCAAAGTTGTTGGCGGCAATTGGAGGTATGACAATTGGATCAGTGTTGCCATCTACATGAGCTTGCAGCAATTCAATCATCGGGCGATTATCCGGAAGGGGCTCATTGTTGTTGTTATTGTTCATGTTGTTGAAAGGCGGGTTGTTGTTGTTATTATTGTTGTTCGGAGGTGGTACACCGGCCATGTCTAAGTGATCGAGAGGCTCGGGCTCTTGATATGACGTGGATCGAGTGCGCATACACCTGCAAAAGAATGAACAAAGAAAAACAAAGCAAAAATATTTTTGGTTTTTATGTTTTTTTTAATTTTTTTTTTGTATTTTTGAAAATTTTATATTTTTTAGTGTTTTTGAAAATTTTTATGAAAAAGTAACGTTCACGGGGAACGGATCCCAAAATCCAAGTTCTCACAAAAAACTTTTGATCTTAACGAGAAGAGCCGGTAGCGGCGCCATTTGATACATTGGTTTTTGTATGGGTTCTAATTCTCTCTCACAGTCCTCTCGAATTGATCTCGGCCTTAAGTGGAATGATTTGTTCTTGGTTAATAAAAAGAATGGTTGTTTATCTATTTTAAACTAATAACAATTAATTAAGTGTCGAAGAGTAAAATTAAAGACTTGAAAGTTTAAACTAAAAAGGCGAGTTAAAAGTAAATGCTTGAAAATTAAAGATTATATTAGAGAAAAATAAATGAACACTTAAAAGAAACTAACACTTGGAAAATTTTGTGGGAAAATTAGAAATATTAGAAAAGTACTAAAAGAAAGTAAGATCGGAGTAAAGCGAATAGGCTAAATCGGAATAAGGGGAGAAAGTGCACCAATCGGAATGTATTCCGATTGGGGGTGATCGGAATGCTGTAAATATGTAGTCAATCGGAATACATGAGAATCACTCAATCGGAATATTCAAAACTTGCTACAATCGGAATCCAGGAAAATGAAACAATCGGAATAATGGAGAAATGCCTAAATCGGAATGATGGGAAACACTTACCGTCGGAATATGTTAATACCACCAATCGGAAAATATGAAACCCTTTTCCAATCACTGCGATCGGAAAGAGGGGGATGCTTGGTCGGAATGTAAGGTCGGAAAAGGGCTTTGCCCTTTCCGAAAATGATGCAATTTCGAGTAAAAAGCCAAGGAAATAAGCTTATGGAATAAGCTAACTCCCAAAACAAACTCGAATCCAACTATAAGCTGATCAAATAAGCACTTAAGAACAACTTATCTAATTTCAAATAATCAAACTAATAAACCAAATGATAAAAAGATGAACTTTTTATAAAACTTTTAAAAAGTAAATAAGATGAATCAACAAATAAGCCAATAAGAACAAGGATCTCAAAGCTTATTTATGTATAAACTTAAGGAAACATAAAAAGTAATCAACTTTTTAAGCACAAATCATTGATGAACAACACGGATCACACGAGATTTGTACCAAAATCAATAAAAGTAAAAGAAAGGAAGGATGAGATTAAAGATTAAAAGGTAAAAACTTGAACTTGATTAATGAAAGATAATACAAAAGTTTGAATTTGAAAGAGAAAAAGATGAAATCTAGAGAGAGAAAGTTCTAAACTTTCTCTCTCTAAAACTAGAGAGAATGAAAACTAAAAACTAACTAAGTGTGTGAAAATTTGTGAGGTGAGGCCTTTATATAGGCGTGTATAATGGTGGTGGGCTTGTGCTTGGGCTTTGGTTTGGGCTCCTTCTTCTTCTTTCTTCTTTAGTCTTCACGCTTCTTTAAAAAAAACGTTTCCGACTTGGATTTGAGAAGTGTCGGTGAATAATTCCAACTCGTCTTATAATCTTTTGTTTAATAGACTCGAGTTCTTCGACATATATGAATCTCCCATCTTTGGCTCTATTCTTCGATAAATCTTCAAATAGACACAATGACTTCAAATCTTTTGCATCTCTTGGACAATAGACTTCGTCTTGAGTCTTTTTCCTTGATAAAACCCGTGCAATCCCATGTTTTCTTCAATACTCTCCCGGTTGACTCTGAAAACACAATAAACACAAAAACCACGCATAATTCCAAACAAATGATATTAAATACGTGTTTTGGTCTTGTTTTAGCCAGAATTAAGTGGTAAAAGGATGGGTGTTTTCAACCTATCAATATGATTAATTTAATAAACATGACTTAGGTTATAATTTAATTATTAGATCATGCATTTTTAACCTGAGTATTTATATTTTCTAGACTTTATAATTAATTAATTATTAAAAACCATGGTTATAATTAATTAATTAACATGACTTAGGTTATATTATTAATAGTTAATAATACATGTTTTAACCTAAGTATTTAACTTTATTTAATTAAAAATATGATATATTTAATTAAATACTTTTAACCTATAGTTTATTTAAATTACATGTAATAATTAATAAACTATACCTTATATCAATATGACTTAGAAAAATAATCAGAAAACACTTAAGCTTATATAATTAGCTTATTTAACCAGCTTATATCTAATTATGGAAACTTTCTATTTTAAAAACTTATTTAATTAAGGCAGCTAATCTATTTATGGAAACTTTCTATTTTTAGAAACCTATTTAATTAAGGCAGCTAATCTATTTATGGAAACTTTCTATTTTTAGAAACTTATCTATTTTAAGCAGTAATTCTATTTTTGGAAACTTTCTTTTTTTGGAAACTTTCTATTTTTGGAAACTTTCTATTTTTGGTAACTTTCTATTTTAGGAAACCTGCTACTTTTAGAAAGTTACTTATTATTACACAGTAAGTATAATAATACATGAAATACAAATAATACTTAATCAGAACAGACAGAATATAAGATAAACACAGTTTAAAACTTAAAACAGTAAAACATGACATGAACGTATAAAATAAGCTAAGACACGACACAAAACCAGTTACGTATTTAGTAATCAGATACTTATAAACGTATGTATTTATGTAGCATTAGTGGTACCGAAGTAGGACTCTCTTCAGTTCGTCTTCTTCGTTCACTGGACATAAGGTACGGATTCCTGTCCTTTCAGTATGGACATTCTTTCCTTATTAGGATTCCCCGTATGCAGCCAACTGTTTTCCCGTAGTATAAGTTTATATGTTTGATTTGCTTATGTTTAATTTAGAATACCTATAGCCATATACATGCATGACCAGTTTCACCTAGTTATGGAGGTACCATAACCGTAACATTAGAGGCACTGATGTTATGACTTCACCACGGTGGAGTGATTGCTCGTGGCGTCCCTTCAGCTTTTGGCCATATTATTATATTTATCATGTGGTGCGTATGGGTGCATCCTAGTTACATGTTTTCAGCAGATTACTCAGTGTGAATGTGATGTGTGCCTTGCATCCTTCACAAGGAGCTGATCCCTCCTACCCAAAACCAGTATATTAAATTAGAGGCAGCCCCTCTAATTTGCATGATGAGGTCACCCCTCCAAGTATTCATGCACGGTGGATTTTCATGACCTATATTGGCTAATGGTAAAATATGTTAAACAGTTTTCATAAGATAAACATAAGGCTTTTCAAACTATAAAACCAGTTTTATGAACATGTTCCAGGTTTTCCAGGACTTATACAATTCCACTGCTATTAAGTCTTTATTATGTTTTAGTCATTAATACTATGTCTATATCCGTGCACTGAGCGTTTTGCTCAGCCGTTACTTTCCTTTCCATGTCCCAAAATGGCAGGTACCCTAGGAGAGACTCGAGCATTTGGAGGACGTGCATATGATGGAAGCTGCTAGAGACTTCTTTTCCTTTTTGCTCTCATATACTTATGCTTGTTTAGTCTTTCATTCATTTCTTTTGCTTTATTATGTTTTGGGCTTATGTTTGGGAACCGATGTTTGATTCCGGTTATCCCTATGGTCATGTAATGTTTTAGAAATTTATCCTTGTGTGCTTTGATGACACGCCATAATTACGCGTGACATTCTATTATCAAAATGGGGTGTTACGGTCCTGGTCAGGGACTTAATGGGTGTACACTCCGTACCTCTAAATCTATTTACAAGTCTGACCTTATCCCTAATTATACTAAATTTCCAACATAACCAAATTTCTAACTTTATTTTTCTGAGCACTTTGCACTTGAAGAACATATGTTACTTGTGATAGATGATCCTCAAGTCCTGAAAAGGCTGCTGAATTGAAGCACCTTCCTCTTGAACAACTTATGTCCGGAATGAAAGAATACACTATAGTGGCTCCAGATTCCAAAAATCATCTGTCAGATGATGAAATTAGGTAGGACAGGATTAAAGTCAATCCGTTTTTATGTAAATGGGCTAGAATTGGCACTTTTAATTTTGATGCTGGTCGCAGTGGTAATAATGGACCCGGTCGACCGATTGTTTCACTTGGTCGTCGAGTTGAAAAGGATCGGGGGTGCGATCGAGCTGTTGAACCAAAAACGTTTCCATGAGGTCGACCCCTTTCATTGATGTGCCAAGCCTAATATCTGCAGAATCTATGATTTTCCTATTCTTGCACATGCTATTAACAGCTTTTAGTTTGATATAATCCAGGTACTTACATCCTCAAACATCATAGGGTATATTTGTTAAATTCAAAGATTTGTAGTATCATTACAATGAGAACAAACTCCCCTTTGTTGCGGCGCAAGTTCGTCAGGTTAACGATGTCACGTGCTCTTTCGAGAACACATACAAGTTTAATCAACTCGAGTTTACAAGTCAAGAAACTGACAATTATCTTTTTGAAAATTTCAGATATCTCCTCGACAAGGTCTTTTAAGAGTCCCAGATCATACGGTTGCAGAGATAGAGCATTTTGTGGACCCTAATGACAAATCACATCCAAGGTATTATGAGGTTTCAAACCTCGACTTTTTCATGTTCCCAAGGGATGAACAAATGACGGGACAATCTGCAAAAAGACTTTGCCTTGGTGATGCTGTTTCTAAGGTTAGCTATCTTTTTTTCTTTGAGTAAAATGCAAATATCATCATTGTAGTTTCTCATTTTTACAAATATTCAATAAGTGCAGGCGGCATGCCTGTAGGAAAAGTTTGGGGTTCGTTTTCATCATTTGACCAAACATTGGTTCACTGTTCACTGTTACTCATTTTAATCTAAGGACAATTTTGTCTTTTCTTCTTTTTGGACTCTTTACACATACAAACATTTTATGAAGGGATAGGCTATGAGTACTATATTTTTTAAGTACCACTTTTACGAATCCTCCACAACTTACTTCCAGACCTTTCAACTCCATTTTTTCCGATCAACAAACCGGAGATAACATTTTTTCCGATCTACTATTTTGACGTTTTTCTACATAAGTTTGTGTGTCCGCAAAAGTTTCGTACTAGTATGAAGTGGCTCTGCCGCTGGTTTATACATCAATGACGGCCATCAGGGACGGAGCCAGGGGTGTCCCGTGGGTGCCCGTGACACCTATGGAATTTTTAGGTAGTGTTAATTTTTTTAAAAAAATGCCGATTTTTCTCATATACATCTTAAATGCACCCGGTCCATCGAAATGTATTCTAGTCTTATTTGATAGAAAGATGGGGTTTTATCATAAAACCATCACTAGTTTGATAAAAATATTTTCAAAAGTTCTTAAGGTACTTCACTATGTTGAGGAAGAAGATGATAATATCTCTAGCCGTAGAATAGCTTTTGGCCTTATAAAGTATTTCAAAACACTTGATTTTGTATTTTTATTTTACTTGTTGGAGCTCACTAATACATTGTCACAACATCTTCACAAGAACAATCAAACTATCTTATAAGTCGTTGATTGGTAAAAGAAACTAAAAGAGCATTGCAAGAGTATATGGCAACATGTTTTACTTTACTTTTAAAGAATTTAAATTCATTTTGTGATAAACACGGTATTGAGATGGTGAATATGGATGACTTTCATTCAAAACACTAAAGAGACATAATAACAAATCGACATCATTTCGAGGTTGATATATTAAACATTTTTATGTATATGAACATTAAAGAGGTTGGAGATCGTTTAATGAGGGAAGCACCAATTTACTTAATTGTATGACGACGTTGAGTTCACATGCTTCAGTTTCATAATTTAATGTATCAAAGTTACTAAAACTTAGTTAGATGTATTAGCGTTAGCTTACTCTGAGGAAATGTTAAGTCTTTCTACGGAACTAGGAGTCTATTATCATTTTATGTTTAGTGATAAAGATTTTGCTAGTGGATAAGAAAAAAACACAATATGATATTTTGGTATATCGGTTGTTGTAGTCGGCTTTAGTCTTGCATGTTGCTACCACCATGGTTGAAAGATATTTTTTTCTAAAATGAAACTCATTAAAACTGATTTGCGTAATCAGATGGGTGATGATTATTTTAACGACACTTCAACTTGTGTTATAAAAAGAATAACTTATTAATGCTAAAAATGATGGTGTACGTAAGTGTTTTTTTCGTTACGGAAGATCGTAGAATCACTAACCATAACGTATGGTTAAAAAAAAATTGTGCCCCGGTAAGTTTTGGTTCTGGCTTCGTTCCTGAAGGCCATGGCAGCGACTAGACTAGTCACTCGTGAGACATGGTTGCCTCCTGCTTACTCTCCAACCACAAAACCAAACACCCCCTATCACATGGTTATCGAAAGAATAGCAATTTAAAAAGACAATTACTTAGCTTGTTCACGTCCCTAACACCTCCCGCTTACAATCATTATATGTATGTGTGTGAATACACATATTTTTAAATCTATATTAACTAGTAAAGGTAGGACTTACAGTAGAAAATTAACTACTGTAATAAAGAAGTGAATTTTCATTATTTTTTTGTTAAATACTACTAGTAGTTTATATAAAAGATAAAAAAAGTGAATAATTTACTAATTTTATAACGAGGCCTTTCATAAAGTGTGTGTCTGGTTGAATTGGGAATAAAATGAACGGGTATGGATTTGTTTATGCGTGTAAACAACTTTAAGAAAAAAAGGAAAAGACAAAATTGTCCTTTGATAAAAAATAAGCAGCGGTCAACAGTTCTTCACAAGGAGGCTGCCTGCACTTATTGAATACCGGGGAGTATATCGGCAAAAATGAGAAACCACATATATCTGCATTTTACTTTTTTTTTTCTTTTCTAAAAAGAAGTCGACCACCATCATCAATTTGCAAGCTACTGTATAAACAAATATTTTATAGTCGCTTACTCTTAATCAATTCTTTGAAACTTTGAGGTCATCTTGTCTCGTAAAGCATATGTTGGCATGGAGTTCTCAACTGTTACGCATGTATATTTCAAATTCTAGATGTAATATCGTGAATACGTTACGTAAAATGGTATGAACATTGTTCTCTGTAGGGGATCATCAACAATCAGAATCTTGCATCCTACATTGGGAGAGTATATCTGTTTTTGACACGTTTGGGTATTGATGGAGAGAACGATTGCGGTTCAGGAAGCCTCTCCAAAATGAGACGACCCATTATGCTGCAGATTGTCGGGATGCAAAAATTAAGTCTTCGTATGGCTGGATCGACTGTGTTGACACGTTTGGGTATTGATGGAGAGAACGATTGCGGTTCAGGAAGCCTCTCCAAAATGAGACGACCCATTATGCTGCAGATTGTCGGGATGCCAAAATTGAGTCTTCGTATGGCTGGATCGACTGTGTTGATCTTGTCGCTCAAGAGAAATTTGCAGAACCTAAAGAAGTAGAGGCAGCCGATCGAGGAAAAGGCAATGGAACATACAAGGACATTTACACCTTCTGTGATTCACCCATCTTTTGGAATTGGGAGAATCATTTACTGTCTTTATGAACACTCATTTTACACGAGTGTTTTCCGTTTCCTCCCTCTCGTGGCCCCCATTAAATGCACCGTCTTCTGTCTTCCCATTGGTTAAGAAGTATTCTGAAGTTGCTACACGCATGCATCTCTATGTCTTTGAGACTCTGATTGCAGCCGGTATCTCCAACAAGAAAGATATTACTGGTATGTAGTTGACATATATATCTGCTTATCTATATTTTTAAAGGTGCTAATATGTTGAACAAGTAGAAAGTACAATGTGAAACAAAATTATATACACAAACATCATATAACCTGACTGGTTATTATGTCGTTCGGTTGTAGGTTAGTCAATAGGGAAGCAGTACGCAAGAGCAGATGAACTCCGTGTTCCATTTGCAGCAACTGTTGATTCAGAAACTTCAGTTACAATCCGTGAGCATGGATGAGGTGGTAAAGGTTGTGAAGAGTTTATCCAAGGGGCGTGCCACATGGGCTTATATTTTACAGAAATACCCTGCTCACACATCTGATCTTGCCGATGGTGTTCAAGACTGTTTAAACGATTTAGGTTGTGCTTGTTTTTTCGTTTGTTCTTGTTTGTTTTGTTGTCAATTATCTGGTAGTCGTAGTTATAGACGGGTTTATGTATTGATTTGCTTCATATATATGATGGATTTTATCTTACTCTTTCATCGATCTGTTTCGACAATTGAAGAATTTAAATATGCCAGATGCTTCAATTATCTTCCCATATAGATAAAGCTAATGGAGGATGGACAATGTTGCCCGAAATTTCTCATGAACGAGGTGACATAATTTTTAGAGTAAAGTACATCATCGTCCTTGAACTTGCATCCAAAATACACAGTTAGACGTTAGTCTCAAAATCGAAATAAACCGTCATCTATCTTTAGTATCTTCATTTTGCAGTTCCTTTTACTATGAGCCTTAGATTTTGACTTAATGATAACGAGTTGGTTAGCCGAATACCGTTCGGAAATGATTTGGATAATGAGAAATAGTTGAAGCTGCAAAATAACTTAGGACTCTGAAATGACGGTCGAAATGGGTTAGGAGACGATTTGGGCTTGTTATCAGATTCGCGTATTGGTCACTGTGACATGCCTAACTTGGTCCGGCTCAAATGGTTCAATACATTGTCACATAGAATGAAGAGTGGCATGACTGCTTTAGAAGGGAAAAGGGATTGTGGTGAGGGAAGACATGCACACAAAATCAGGCCATAGGAAAGCCGTGTGCAACAAAAGGAATGACAGGAGAACGAAAGAAAATGACCTAAATGACCTGTATCACCTCTTATCGATAGCACGTTCTTAATAATCAAGAGTTATTGGGTACTTTTACACTACTGCTATCAACAAAGTGTGTTAAATTCATGGTTTCAAAGCTTAACTTGCTGATAATGGGACATGTATATTTTTTTTTCAACTATTTGAAAAAGCAAACAAACAAACGAAACACCAAAACTTACGTGACGCAGCAATATAAAGCCGTTGTTGCTGCCATAGTAGAAGACTATATATTACCTGAACAAATCAGTAATCGCGAATCACCGTCAATTAACAGTCTATAGAGCGTATCCCTAATTGTGTCATTGATTCATGTGTTCTTTAATTTGATCTAAACATATGCTGATGGACGTGCAATTACAAGAACCCGATAATTCCAACATACCATTGGTTACAATCAAAGCAAATCTAATAAAGAAGCATGTGTATGGCTATGAGGACTTTGGCTCAACTGGTTTTAGCTTTTGGTCTTAACTTGATGGTTATAAGTTTCGTTCGCTTTAAAAACATATAAATGTTTCAAATATTTGGATAAACAAACGAACGAAGCAAAAAACATACTCAAAAAGTAATCAGCGGCATACATCAACTAAACCACCTTAATCAACAATTCAGCATTCCTTTACAAATTTGTTCGCACTTGTCTTTCTAGTAATGTAAACTAAATTGAATAATAAAAACTGATGTAATCCCAACATCTTGATCTCGACACCTTGCAATTAGCACCATCATCGTTGTTAATGGATGATAGAATCCGACTCATCAAGCAAAAGTAGCGTTTCCATATACGACCTAACGGACAACGAATATGGCTCAAAACTAATCCCAACACCATAGTTATGCCCTGACAAGGGTTCATAAACTTCAATTCCATGATTTCGCCAACGATGATTAGTCACTTCAATTACAACTTCACCGTTGTTCCGAAACCCTAACACTTCACGGAACAACCACTTATGATCGTCAACATCAACTGTGTATATCTTTCTAAACTTTTTATTAGCACCATCTTTCCTCGTCCACACATCACAATACCTTATTAAATCCTCAATATAATACTCAAGTAAACAAAGCGACTCATTCATCTTCCCCACGTTGAGATAATTAGGTGTACATACTAATTTCTTCGGAAGACGCATTTCTCTAAACTTCTCACACTTCAAATCAAACGAAATAACAAAATTAGACTTAATTTCACCATCCAAAGATTTACTACCAGGGATATATATAACCCCATTTACACAAACCGTACAATCACGATAGATATCACCTGATTTAAAAGGCACACCCGTATATACAGTTTTCCAACGACGTGTACTTAACGAAAAAACCTCAACCACCCACATACTAGATATTTTATCAACACTAATCTTAACAAGCTTAGGGTCTCTAGTGTCAGGACACACTGATGGTTTATAGAGTTCATAACAATTATTTAAAACCCTAATATGGATCAAAGAGCGCATAGCGGAAGCAATTAACAAGATCATTAATTTAACACAATTATGATTAATCAAGGGTAGGGTTACATACCTTTATCCTAGCAAGATCCACAAGACGACGGAGCAAACGGCAACTAGGGTTTATCACGAACACCACCAAGAATATAGTCTAAAGTAAGACTATATCACGTTCTTGTACACACGTGATACGGCGAGTTAACCGTGAGTCTAGCACGAACAAACCAAGCTTCCAAGTCTATGGAAGATCTACCCAACAACCCTAGAGAGGGGCTAGGACTAGATCTAGAATAGCTTATTGAAAATCAAAGAAGAACCCTAATAGGGTGTTTGTTTGGCCGGCGGTTAGAGCAAGAGAAAGAGAGATGTGAGGTGAAAAATTATGAGGCTTTAAGTTTGTTTATATACACCTTGGAAAACTTCTCTTCCAAGGTTAAACAAGATAAAGCCACAAAATCTTTTCTCCTTATCTTTGTCTCCTCTATTTAGGCCGGATATATACATGTTCCAAAAGAGGTTTCCGGAACTTTTCCGACTCCTTCTTTTAGCTTCTTTAACCTTCTATAACGGTCGTTTAATACTTAACTTTTAATTACTTAACGATCGTTAGCTACGGTTTGATTTAATAAATATAATAAATATATTTAATAAATAAATAAATTAACTCTTCACGTAATGTGTGCAATCCCGTGATCTCGAGTTCGATCCTATCTCACGACTATTAATTTTAAGTCCATAAACTTTCAGCTCCCACTTGGACAAAATTCTAATATCGTGATCACATTGACTAGCGTCTAGTTACACTAGCAATGTCACTAGTACAACTCGAGTAAGGTTTCTTGGACAAAACCTTTTAATGATTAAATCATTATTATTATTATCCTTTCATTTCAAATACAACGTTAATAAGGATATGGATCCTAGTCATTCCTTTCATTAACCATTCTGTTTCTCGTTTACAGATATAGCAAGATCACCAAAACAAATTTGGGTGCGGCCGCACAGATATCTTACTACTCCCCCGAGGGGCCCAGCTGTATTATACCTCAAAATAAATTTTGAAGGAAGCGAATCCCATTTCGACTACAAGCAAAACTTATGAACTTTGCAACACTTCCGGAAATAATCCTTATAGCTACCAGTTACGTTTAGCGTTAGATTATTCCACAGAAATGCACTAGATCCACGACAGTTTCCTGGTATCTCAGGTCTAAGGATAACTATTTATGAATCACTTGATGACAAAATCTATAAAGTAAAATCATATAGTTGGGATAAGTCCAATATTTGATCCATCAAATATCATCCAAAATTGACCAATATACTTTCAAGTATACTCTGTCACTATTTTGAATTGTCTTAGTTTAATAATACTCCCATATTATTAATCGACAACGGACATTTAGAAACATCATAATGCTCATGGATTTAAAACATGTAAAATAGGATACAAAATCAAATAACAGAAAAATAAACGAAATTCAATCTTTATTTCATCAATTTAATAATGTCTTACATCCTTTATCCAAATACTAAAATAGATCAATGCATAAAACTGGTACATGCATCATGCCTCTAGTAATGACATTCATACTTGTTTGGCAAAGCATAAAATAACCAATCTTGACCTATTGAAATTTTGAGAATACTTTCTTCAAGAATTTAAATCATTGAAACTCTTGTACATGTGCATCCAAACGATTTGATATTGCCACATAGTATCAAAATTGTGAAACATCCTTGATCACCAATTTCTTAAACTTCCAAAACACATTTGAAGTTCAAAGTATTCTAATTCTTTAATGTATAATGCAACTTTAATCAACATGTCATCTCCAAAGATCCCATGACTAATATTGAGTGTTACCTCAATTATATCTTTTTCAAGTTTTACAACTTGTCATAAAAGATACAAAATACGTTACCATTAATATCTATTATGTAATGTTTGATTCCAACCAAAACCTTCAAGTTTGTTGGCTATGATAATTTGCACAACGATTGACAAATTATCCATCTATAGAATATGGAAGCCGATCCAAGATTTAGGATGTTATTCTATTTCCAAACATATTCCTTCAGAATATTCATTACACAAGTTATTCAATAACTTCTTAAATAGATTAATATATTCAAATCATCATGTATTTTAAGCATGATATAAATACAACACGACACACATGAAAATTTCTCAAACCAGATTTAGATTTCTTCATGTCCTAAATATCCACGTAAACATACTACATGGCATATTACGTTGTATTTCCACCGCATAAATAAATAAATTTATTTGTCCCAAGGTTATGTATATCTTATTTTCTAAATCTCCAAAGTAAAGTTTCATCTCAAATCTAAACCAAATCAACATTTAATTTGAATGAAATCTCACTTTCTTACATGTCTATTTGACACATATAATTTAAGAAAATAACCATAATACTCCCACTAGCTTTTAGGAATACTCAGAAACCATCTTATTTAAATTTAAAACCAAACTTGGATTTCAAAATAAACATAAGAATAATCTCCTAGATGCATGCTTTTATCTATTCATGGATAATTGCATTTTGTACTTTTCCAAAGATTTATATTTTGAAGTAATAAACTCATTTCGATTACTTAAGCGCTTTCTCAAGTAGTCATTCAAGAAATAGTTCATACATATCCAAATTTGTCAATTAAAATATGACCATCAAAATCTTTATATATTTAATGTATTTAGAAAAGAATACTCAATCACAATTAATTACTTAAATGTGACTAATAATCTATTCACAATACATACATTAAATATGTGTACAATTTTGTCCATATAGTTTCGACACAAAGATTAAACCACTACAATTGGCGTTTTTCTCCCTTTGACGAAACTCATCTTCAATTTCTAGTCAAACTATTTAAGATAAACCAAATCTAAAATTTGATTACCTTGTTGGACAAAATCTATAACAATCATAGTATGAGTAGTTTACCCAAAACAATATTTGGTAACAAATCACAACAATTATTTGTAACTCATAATTCTCAGCATATAAATCGCATATCCGAGATATCCTTACGGACCTATGACATAAATTCCTTTATCTTGAGAGTTAGCTTTTACAAGCCTTCCTCATGATAATTACTAGTGTATTTTAGAAGATCGTGTATCTTGTAATTTTATCTTTTAAGATCAAAACTCCCACTTGCTTTTAGTAACTTAAAATTACTCTTTAAATACATAGCAAATAGATCAACACTCCAACGTTATCTATATGGGACATTACAAAACACAATGACAGTTCCATACTCTTTATTTTCTAAACAATCCACTTCATAAGTAGTTTAGCAAAATCCGAACTTCATTTAAGATATAATGTGATTCATCACATTCCATATATAATGGTATCTTATTAATCTTCTTAGCTCAAGTCATACTAACCTTGATATCTTTTGGAAGAAAAGGAAGATATAGTTATCTTGAATCAATCATCTCCATCAAATTGAGAGTTTTGATTCTCCTAATGAACATACCATAACAATGATGTATTTCATTTAGGGAAATATTGTAAGTCAATCTTAACAATATTAAGATAAATATATATCTTTCGGTTTACCTATATACCAACTAAATCATCTTAATGGTATTATAGATTTTCTAACCATTTTGCATGCTTTATAACTCAAGTACTTTTAATACAAAGTCACTTCATAAAAGTTATAAGTCCATTACACGTTACATGTATATGTCTTTAGTGAAATAGAGACAATACATTAACGTCTTACTTTATATTATACGTCTTCCAAGACTTTATGTTTGTGACTTTATACAATAAATCATAAACATGTATAACTAAAGTAAATCATGAACACCACTAGGTTTCATTCATCTTTTCAAGTTAATTTACTCCTATACTATTATATGAACACCACTAGGTTTCATTAGTAGTATAAGATTACTCTATGTATCTTATGTCATTCAAGGAATTTGTCCTATTTTAAGAAACTTCAAAACATTCCACGCCCGATCTTACGCCATGTGGATATTTTACCCTTGTGTGTACAATTTAGTCCAAGCTCTTACATGACTAAATCAAAACAACAAGTGTTTCTTAATGTGAATGATATATATACTTTTAAGTAGTCTTTTAATCATATTGACACATGATCTAAATATTAATTAGATTGTTAGTCTCTTATCCTAAAGACAAGAGAATCATATCTTTATGAGTTGTTTCTTGCACACAATGTTCATTTCTCCCACTTGTGCATGGAACAACCTCATATATAAGATAAACATCACGTCTAACGTTCGTCTATACAAAATATGATTGTGCCACATATATTAGCTTTTACAAGTAGATGTAGAACCACTTAATCAACAAGAATCAGTACATAACTATCTTTGAAGATATTAGTGTCAACAATTCGAAAGTAATTATCTTAGGACATACTAAAGATAACTTGGGTTATTACCAAGACAACAAAGCTTGTAACTCCCACTGACTTAGAGAATGTTTTAATAGACTCAAAATCAGTAATACAACACAATTCTCCCACTGAACTTGACAACATTGAAAATGTTTCATAATCGGTGAAAATAGTTAGTGTTGTGTTTACTTTCTTACACTTTTGAAAAACACATTCGTAACAATTACTTATAGTGTTTAAGAGTGTACTCTATTTCGTAAATGATATCCATCAAATGCTTTTTAACTTGAAAGACTTGACATGCAACTTCTTTCTTAATAGGTCTACCAACCCTACAATGGTATGTAGTGCCTATAAATGGTCAAAGCACAACTACTAGACAAATATGCTAGTTTGCCTTATAACCAATTTGCGGTAACTTTAAATAACTCAAAATATGCACTTTCTTAACTATTAAAGTTTGTTATGAGTTACGGATTTGAATTTGACATTTCTAAAATCCTTATTACTCCTTCTTTACTCATGAAAAAGAGTTTTAGGTTTATATTTCATTTGTAATTTGACTCTATCCTCAACCATATGGTTTGTAGATCAATAAATGAATAAACCACGTTTACGGTGTAACGTTGCATTAATACATTTGCAAAAGAATTTACAAAATTCAATTTTTAGTATTTTCGATAATACCATTCAAGAAAATAAAATTACCCCGGTAATAATAACCATAGTATTTTCCTTGAAAACTAGAATCCAAATTGACATAATTTCATCACATCAGTTGATCTGCTAGCAATGAAAGTATTCAAGATGGTAACTTGTCGAACAATGATTGACAAACAAATTTGCAATTTCTAGATATTTAAGGGATTTACATTGCCAAAAGTCATTTTGCATTGTAAACATGTTTCATCCCTTCTTTATGCCTTAAGTTTCCAGATCTCACTGAGTAACTCAATTAAGTCGACTAATCTAAAGAACGTAAAACCTTCATGTGCAATCTTATTCAGTCATGAAGTTTTCTCTCCATTACAACATCGTCCGATATCTTATATGACGACAATTGTAACTTCAAGTGTTCGTCAATTAGAGGGCATATGACTTAAATTTTAGGGTATAGATTTTGGTGTCAAAATCATGTATGGAGAAGCATGCATACATCTCCATAACATAAGTTTAATAAAATGTTTAGTAAACTTTTCGGTGAGACTAAAAGTTCATCATATATTTGCAAGTTGAGGTATTGGTTAAACCAATTAAAGATTTTACACACAACTAAATTCACACCGTACTTTTTCTAGAACTTAGCTAAAGCACAAAGCAATAACCTTATTCATTGTGTTTCGGATGTGAATTAATGTAGTTAAATCAACCTTAAAGAATTATACCAATAACAACCGTAGGTAATTCCAATTTTTGACGCACAGGCGAGCCGGGAATTTGGTCAGCGCTGAAGCATAACACCTCCTTCCTTAACCGGGTACATGACCAGCGGTGCGTTATACCCACTTTATAGTTTGTCAAAATTGAGTAGGCCGTTAAGTTGCTATTGCAATTCTAATCAACGCAAATCATATGTAATTTAGATCTCAAAATAATTCATTTATTTTAATATGATTTAGTCCATATTAATTTTTTCTTGAAAAATTACCCTTGTTTACAACATACAATTAAAACAAAACGTATGAAAACAAGTAGGTACAAAAAAAACTAAATCATAAACACATAATAACAATTTATATGTGCAATAAATAAATCAAATAGCCACATGCATATGATTTATTCAATAAATAATATCAAATCTAGGTTTTTATATTCATATAAAAGTCTTCCCTAATTTTAAATTTATTGAATCAAATAAAGCATGTAGCAAAAAAAACGTAACAATTACCACATAAAACATATGATCCATGAAAAACATGCATGTTCATCACGGATCTCCCACATATCTTAACAATTAAATCTCTACGGATCGAAACATGAATTCACACAACATAACAATTAATCATGCAATTCATCAAAATTCCACCCAAATCACTTAACAATTAATGAAATCACTACGGATCGTAACCACGCATGACATAACAATTAATTCATGCATACATCTAAAGTTAATTACCATGTAATTTTAGGGTTTATAAAAAAAACTCTTTTTTTTTATAAAAAAATTCTGCATAGCCGATTTTAAAAAATAATAAAAAACAAAACTCTAATTTTTATAAAACCTAAAAACCAACATGTAATTTTTAACACAAATCAATATTAGTTAAAAAAACTTTAGATCTTGATAATTATAATCATGTTAAAACGGCTCTCGATGCCACTGATGGTTTATAGAGTTCATAACAATTATTTAAAATCCTAATATGGATCAAAGAGCGCATAGCGGAAGCAATTAACAAGATCATTAATTTAACACAATTATGATTAATCAAGGGTAGGGTTACATACCTTTATCCTAGCAAGATCCACAAGACGACGGAGCAAACGGCAACTAGGGTTTATCACGAACACCACCAAGAATATAGTCTAAAGTAAGACTATATCACGTTCTTGTACACACGTGATACGGCGAGTTAACCGTGAGTCTAGCACGAACAAACCAAGCTTCCAAGTCTATGGAAGATCTACCCAACAACCCTAGAGAGGGGCTAGGACTAGATCTAGAATAGCTTATTGAAAATCAAAGAAGAACCCTAATAGGGTGTTTGTTTGGCCGGCGGTTAGAGCAAGAGAAAGAGAGATGTGAGGTGAAAAATTATGAGGCTTTAAGTTTGTTTATATACACCTTGGAAAACTTCTCTTCCAAGGTTAAACAAGATAAAGCCACAAAATCTTTTCTCCTTATCTTTGTCTCCTCTATTTAGGCCGGATATATACATGTTCCAAAAGAGGTTTCCGGAACTTTTCCGACTCCTTCTTTTAGCTTCTTTAACCTTCTATAACGGTCGTTTAATACTTAACTTTTAATTACTTAACGATCGTTAGCTACGGTTTGATTTAATAAATATAATAAATATATTTAATAAATAAATAAATTAACTCTTCACGTAATGTGTGCAATCCCGTGATCTCGAGTTCGATCCTATCTCACGACTATTAATTTTAAGTCCATAAACTTTCACACACACCAAATTAACAAACAACAAGAATATCGTAGCCCACTTTAGGGATAGGGATATCAATACGAACTGATTTCCTTATAGCAGGATTCCATATAATAGCCATCTTGGTTTTTGAACGTACGATGTCTCCGTAAAAACATAACAACCCGTGTGTGGAAGCAAGTGTTAATGGGTTACGTAATAAGCTAAGGGACTCGGGGACGGGTAAGATAAACTTTTGTTGAGTGAAAGTATCGTTATCATCGATAAACGAAGTACATGTTTTGACGCTGTCTAGGCTGGTGTACCGTACAAGTAGACGAGGTTGCAGCTTTTTGTTATTGACGTGGTAGTTGTTTATGAATTTTGGGCTGTCGATCAAAGTCTTCCAAGGTTTTGAAACGGAACGGAATTGAAGTAACGACTTGACGGGAAGCCATTTCATGATTTCGGACTGGATATCGAAAGGAACCAAATCTGACATTTTTTTTACCTGTTCGATCGTCAGAATGAATAATGATTTAGAAAGTTACAAGGCTTTTCAGTTTAGTACAGTATACATATATAAAGTTTTCCAACCGCCATTGGACAATTTTGGGGCCCATTCTAGTTATATTAGTCGATTAGGTATGTTTCCTTATATACGTATACTTGCCTTGCAAGGCAAGTCATACGTTAGTTTTGTTTTGGTAACTTTTGAGTCGGTTGTATTTTTTTCTAGGTTCCGTCACCGTATAAAAGGAGGTGAAGGGGTGATTTTCAAAGTTTTTTTTCGGTGATGGGAACCTACGTTTATATTGCAACCTTCAAACGACACATTTTGAAGAACAATAAACGAGAATCAGAGGTATTTATGTACTTCGTAAGTTTTTTTTTCTTATTTTCAGATCATCGAAGCTGCTATAAGATATCATGGATGGTAGTCGAATTCTAATATTTATGGACACTAAAAAGGGTATGTCGTGACCAAATTACAAGTCAAGCAGAGAGGGACTGGGTACGACTTCGACATGGCAAAGCACCTACAGGTTACACTCGAGTTCAGTTCCACACGGATCATATCCGCTTGTTGGTATCTCATGAAACACAATTAGCACTATATGATGACTCCAAGATGTAACTCATACGTCAGGTACAATGACCCTAAAACTAATATTAGTGCAGTTTTTTTCTATAAAATAGTTCTTATTGAATGGATTTCCTGAATTAACGTTATTGTTTTTTGAAACAACGATTACATTATCAGATGCTTCATACTCTTGCAACACTTAACTTGTTTATGCTTCCTTTTGCAATGACAACATCTGTATCTGACGAAGACACCTTAAAACTCAGATTTCATATTGTGCCTTTTGTATATCTTCCAACATCACCAAATGGATAAGTAGTTAAGTACATCAAGTTTCATTTTCAATTTCTTCTGCTACAAGTGTTTGATATCCAGGGTCGTACCGTGGATTTTGGAGGCCCTGTGCCGTTTTGATTATAGCGGCTCCTTGAACATCTGGGAAATTTAGAGTACATGCCAAAATAAGCATAAAAGGACAAACGTCCGACAACGTATTAATAATATTAATAATTGTGTGTGATGTATCTTTTTTCTTGCGTCTTGCTAGTATTAATAAAATTTTCCGTTAAAAAATATATCATAGGCTACATTGAGACCTTTTTATAATATAATCTATATAAAAAAATCTACGTAGAAAATAAGTTGCAATAATTTTAACAGCTCCTCAAACTTGTCTAAAAATACTGGTTATGTAAATTCATTTGAACATAAAAAGAAAAGTAAAACCAACCTACAAGGATTAAAGTGTAAATCCTAGTAACCTAAGAGTACAAAATGCCTATTATTCAAAATGATCATCTTCTTCAACCAATCTGATACACAAATATGCTTTATTTTCTTCCTACAATCTTCAAAACTAATCTATTTTTTCAGTTATATAGCATCGACATCTTAAATATTAAGAAAGCATTCTCAAACTTCCCAGAAAACCCGAATCAAATCAACCCCGCATTTCATCACCGGAGGCCCTAAAATTTTTGGGCCGTGTGCGGTTGTGCACTCTGCAAATGATATCTTCTTTGACTAGCTACTATTTCAGTGGTAACTGATTTACGAATGGGTAATTTTACTTGTGTACTTACTTAAAGGTTGAGCGAGTAAAACCTAGACATGGTTGGGCCCTGTGCGGTTGTGCACTCTGCACACATTGGCTATTGGTTTGATAAAATTAAGTCAAGTTATAATATATGAAAGTAATTTCCTGTTAAATAAAAGAGTCACTTGAGGACAAGTGATACTAAATCTTTTGAAGTCGAATCCACAGCGAGTAATCAGTTTGAAATTCACGTTTTCGTCTTTAGTCTGACGTTCGGTTATCACAAATATTTTTGAGGTTTTGAAATATATTTTTTTAAGTTGAAACTATTTTAAAATGTACTATTAAACCAAAAATTAGTTAATTATAAAGATTATCTATATGAGAAATAATGATTGATTGTGCGTACTATGGAGTTAAGGGTTGGAATGAAAAACATTTGGAACATACAAACACAACAGTCAAATAATGGAAAAAGAATGAAATCTATTTTTAAGGGTATGTTTGGCGCGTGAGTTTATCAGAGCTTATCGTAGCTTGAGCTTATTGTTTTTAAAAGATTTATGACTAAAAATTCTTGTTCAGAACAATACAAGGCAATCTGCACTACAAACAAAACATGGAACTCTTGTTCGGCGTTATCTCTATCATACTTTGCTCAGTTTGCACAAGGGACTGTGGCAGTTGTTAGAGTGTTTGAGGTTATTGATAGGATCCCAACCATTGATCCTTATAGTACCTTAGGGAGAAAACCCGAGACTGTACAAGGAAAAGTGGAGCTAAAAAATCTTACTTTTGCTTACCCAGCTCACCCAAGTGCCCGAATCCTCAATTTTCCAAATTTGGTAATTCCGTCACAAAGAACTTCAGCTTTAGTTGGTGCTAGTGGTGTTGGAAAGTCCACCATTTTTGTTCTTCTAGAGCGGTTCTAAGATCATATTCCCTCTGCCTCAAAGTAAACTGACTACATTTTCTGATGTCAAGTGTTTAGCAGTGGGGCAGAAGATTAACGTTTCATCATCCACCTCAGCCTTAAACATCGCAAATCTTATTGTTTCGGTTGTTTGTGTCACTGTGTCGGGACCGGAGGTCTAACATCCTAGTTCCCATTATGTCTGCTGAAAAATGTCATAGTATCATAAGCCTGTAAGTGAGAAAATGAGAGATATACGGTCAAATGATGGATTGGGTGGACATGGAAGATACATCCGGGTTATCGTTCGGTCAAGAGGTGTCGGTCTAAGTAAAAGATATGTAGGGCTCTAGTGAATTGGAATTGGAAGTACAGTCGAAAAGGTTTATATATGCCCCTGCACATCCAGTCATCTTGCTGTTATTAGTTCTTTCTTTCTCGTGTAATTATTGTTGTCGGTTATGTGGTTTGTCTTAGTGGGCGTGTATGAGTCTTGCTCCTTTTCTCGGTGCATCTCAAGGTTTGGAAGTTTGTGCTTGTTTTTTTAATTGTGTGTTTTTTTGTCGGGGAACAATTACTTTGAGGCAGAGGGAATATGTTTTGATGTTGCTGGATGAAGCTGAGGAGAACACGAGTGTCTCCTTACATTGCAGTTGTTCAGCATATTTTACTACCAATACTCCACACAATGCTACTACTCCAACCCTAAACCTAGAATATATATAACCACTAAGCCTAGTACACAAACAAACAATCCAGATCTAAAACAGAACATGAAAACCTTTTTCTTTGATCTATTCTAAAATCAAAAAATCTTGTTCTTTTCACATAATGTTGGAAACATATTTTGGAATGGGTTCAGTCAAAGCTTCTGGTAGCGGTATTGTTTGTGAGCTAGCCTACTTTCATAATGATACTAACAGAAAGGAAGAGGGAACAAATGGATCCGAGGTTGTGCAAGGGCATAATTTTAATAGCATTATGTCATGGTTATAAGTTTGTAACCATCTTAGCTTATAGAGACGGTTCCAATGACGTTAAGATCCATCATTATTCTTGGAATTTCTTATATGAATTGTGTATTTCTTTCACGCATTGTTTGGGATTCCTTTCAATGGATCGTGATGATAGAGAGTCACATGGAACAGGGTAGAGAAGAGAGGGAAATCGGTAAAATTGAACCAGAAAGCAGGTAACTCTTACTTTCATTAATTCGTCTACATTATGTGCTGCATCACTTTGATTTGTTAACTAAGCTTGCTAAGGGCTTTTTGGTAACCTACTGGATTGTATTATACACTTTTGTTCACCCGCCTTGAAAGAGTCTAAGCAAATGAAGCCTACAACTTATTTTCTTATATATAAATGTTTCTTTGAAGTTGGTTTTGAAAGCATTTGCACAGCTTTTAGGGTGTTTGGAAGCTTATTATATGTATGGTTAAGTCCACAGAATTGAACTTATAGGGTGTTTTAAACTTGTTCTCGTTGTTTTCCCGACTGATTATGTCAGCATCAGCAAGTTGTGGTATACATCGGCTCTGTGTATGTTTTCTAGTGTTGACAGCTTACTTTCTTCCAGTTAGTTAGACTGTGTAGAGGATCCGGACTTCTACAGTATAATTTGTATTATGAGTGTGACTTAACATGTGTCTTTTAATGCAGAATCACTTCTCGGTGAGCAACCTTAATAAATTCTTCAACAAAGAAGTACGTCAAGGAGGTCCCTCTGATTTTAAATGTTTCACCTTGATCATGAATCTCTTGATTCCCTCGATGCCATTCAATATTAAAGGATTGCGGGAGAAGTGCATCACCCTTTATTCTTCGAGTGAAAGGGCAAAGACTTGATTAGGTAATCACGATTGGTTGTCAAGGAGAGTGATACCACGTCGTAACCATTTCAATCAAGTGTACTTTCGTTAACAGGTTGTCGGCTCCAACTCATTAATGTACTTACCCACGAACTCCTAACTCGTAACTTAGAGGCAAAAGGTGGAACCAAACTCTCAAGAAAGTTACATGCTTAAAACAACATTTACCTTTGTTGAGAGTTTTGTTCCACCTAATGCCTCTACGTTGCGTTGTGATTGAGGTCATGAATAATAACTAGGAGGTATCCAAGTGTGAATGAAAACACATGATCCGTTAGAGTTCTCATAATCATGTGATATCTTAGTTGTGATTGTTTCGTGGAAATTTCCCTTGTTTTATGTTTTCAACGAGTGTAACTCTGCTGTATTAAACTTTTATTATCATCTGTGTATCTTGTTACTAAGCTATAAACAATTTAGTGCTCTCTAAATATTGAAGTTCTAAGATCAGTCAAACACGCTAATGGATAATGTTATTGGGTTAATGATATTCACAAATATATTCTACTGAAACAACTGATAATCAGATTGATGCTGAAACTTTAGCGGAGTCTACTTGCACAATATATAGGCCAGGTTCTTGAACGGCTTGCATGTGTTTTTTTTATGGTTCAAAGCTCATCATTCTCCCGTATGGGTTTCCAGCATACATATAATTCAAGAGCCAAATATATATAGTTGCAAATGGATTGTAAAATCACAAATTGAGACACAAATTCTTTTCTGCTGTCATTTACCAAACGAATGATAAATTCTTTTCTTTAATCATGATCCCATACTTAGGCGCCTCTTTTTTATAGTTCGTTTGCGAGGGTCATGGTGCAGCTACTAAATTATCCATTTGTGATCAAAAGAAACTACCTACAAGACGCATCTACTGAGAGTGAGAGTTAATTTAGGTGAAGAATAAAAGAAATAAATAGTAACTATATGCAAGCTAAGATGGTACAAGATATGAAGATCATATGTCGTGTTAATGGTGGTACTATAAATGCAATATACATGTAGACCATAGATGCAGCGATAAGCTTTTGTATGAAAATGGGGACTGATTTCTGGATGTCGTTACTTGGTTTCTTTTTGTTTCCCCTTGCAAGATATCCTGATCATTAATATCCATCCAACAATGGTAGTTTTACAGATCACTTTTTATCATAAACTTATTTGAAATATTGTGTTTGAGGTAGACACAATTCAAACTTCAATCACCAGGCTTCAACTACGAATTTAACTACATCAACTAAACAGACAATTATAAACTAAAGACGTCAATTAAAACTTTCATGATCAAGCTTTAGTTACCACTTCATATAAATCAAGCTAAACACACGATTCATGGTTAATAGATCCCTAATCTCTCGAATATGTTGAACACCCCATTAATATTTTGATATGTTTACATGAAACCTGAAGCTTCGGCGACTAAATAGAACATGGTGGATCATTTTTATAACTTTGAAATCATCGAACTTTAAAACAATTGAAAGATTCAGAAATAAGATGTCCAATATGTTTATACATTGATAACATATTTATAGTCGTGCATAAATACTTCAAGGATTTCAGTCATTTCATCATAACACTAGTCGAGTTTCAATAGATTTGGTACTAGTTGATAACATCCCATGATTTGGGTACTATGAGATTTATAGTTAATGATCACAAGTTTGAGGATAAATTAAATGTGACTATTATAAGGATGCCGAGATTAGTATTTTCTAAGTATAAAGAAAAAAAAGATGAATCAAGTCTTAATACTGCCATGTATTGGGGCCCTTCCTTGCATCGGAGCGTGCTCCCCACGACCTAAGTCATGTCCCTATTCTCATATATTGGCACCCCTTTCTTGCATTGAATCTGAGTTTAACTTAGAGTCAATGAGATGTTATGAAGTATATCTCTTCACCATAAACTTAAATGTAAAGGTGTATGGATGGTTAGCGTAGGCGTATTAACTCGGAGTCTTGGAAAATAGAGAGGTATATCATGCTCGAGCTAAAACCCAATTCTTTGATGATGCTTTAATAAGTCGACTATTTCCTTCAATCCAAATACCGCAGTGTGTATAAGTATTACGACCTCAATGTTCCGTGTTACATCCAGTATGTATAGTAGGATACCTTCAATTTTTCTTTGTAGGTATAAGGGACAACCGAGCCCAGGGTTTGACCTCTCTTTGTATATACATAATACTCTAATAGAATGGGTTTGAGTACTTCAATGTATGCAAAATTGTAAATTTATAATTTAACTTAAACATGATATGACTATCGACCCTCACAAGCCAAGTAATTTGAAGCACGAACTCTGCTCAAAAGTCTACTCTAGTAGCTCGGGCTCGAGCTCAATACCATGCCATTACTCAACATTTTCTTTGTCGTAGGTACAATATGAACACTAGCTCAGGTTAGCTAGAACAATAAAATAAACACATCAGTTCAAACTTAAATGACCTTCAACTACTAATTTAAATATATCAACCAAACACATAATCACAACTGATAGATCCTTATGTGTTGCGCTAATTGAAAACCCAATTAGTATTTTGATAAGTTTGAATGGATTTACACGAAACTTTAAGCTTCGTCTACTGAGGAGAATATGGTGGACCGTATCGTTATAACCATAAAAGTTTGTAACAGACATATATATTTTTTAATGCTCTCTAGTTATTTAAGATGAAAAAATTATCAGGTTTTTGAAAAATTAAAAGATCCAAAGATATAACGTAGAATATGGTTTATTACATTGATAAAATATTTTTGAGTTGTAAACTAACAAATAATCGTTAAATAAAAGGAGAAGGACTTAAGTGTCACTTTTCGAAAGAAATCGGAGTAAAATAGAAAAACTTGTTGAACAAGTTTTGTTTATTATATAAAGACCCATCGGGGTACTTTTCTTCCATCCGAACAAAAACACCGAAAGTCACAACACACATAAATATCGTTTTTTTTTTTTTTTTTGTTTTCTTCTCCAAAAAACCCTACGTCAAAAACATATGCCTAAAAACAGTTTTATGTTATCGTTATGATAACTAGAATCTGATTGTAATACATAACAACAAAAGAACATCCAGTCCACTGGTAAGTCTCTTGTGTTGTGAAGTAACTAACCCAGGTTCAATCCTAACCACTAGCCACGGAAGTCCCTGAAGAAAGTTGGAATAAGAGATTGATTAATAGAGAAGAAAGGTTAGCGTCGAATACAAATCGTTTGTATATCGTTCCATTTGCATAATCTTTAATAGTTTTAAATCTAGTAATTTAATGTTTATGCAGGATGGACCTCATCGAGACCTATAGTGACATCAGTCTTTGGGATGCAGCTACTATTATTAATTTTGTGTGTGGTATAAGCCGTGAATTGTCAAATAATAGGAGGAACGGAGTGTAGCATCTATCTACTTTGGTGGAAAAGCTGCTCAAAAAGTAAGCAATGGGAAAAACACGTGGAAGATGTATCGCTGGGCAAAACAAAGGAGAAAATTAAAATTAAACCCTATAGCACTCGTTCTCTTCGTGAGCTGATAAGGTTTTTTCACAATGCCAAGATTCATCGAGATGAACTCGAGGAGGTAAAATCTGTAGTTTCGTTTGTGAATTTCATTTATGAAAAGTTCCCACGGTTGCTTTCTGCGCTTTATACCCATGTGGTTACCAATTAGAAGGGTTCTGTTTTATAAATATATCAAAGACAAATATAAGCTCATGGAAGGACAATTTTAGATGTATTAAAAGGTATAACAAATAGTTGGTATTAGGTATCTTGAGAAAAAAAATCTTATTAGTTATAATGGATCTGAGTTTTTAATGTAATGGGACCCAGATTGTATTAGGCCATGACTAATGCCAAAAGGCTGCTTTCACTCTGTAAGTGATGAATTTAACTTAAATTCATCACTTACGGAGTGAAAGCACCCTTTTGTCATTAGTCATGGCCTAATACAATCTAGGTCCCATTACATTAAAAAAAAAAACAGATCCATTATAACTAATAAGAATTTTTTGTCTCAAGATGCCTAATACCAACTATTTGTTATACCTTTTAATACATCTAAAATTGTCCTTCTATGAGCTTATATTTGTCTTTGATATATTTGTCGTATAAAACAGAACCCTTCCAATTGGTAACCATATGGGTATAAAGCGCAGAAAGCAACCGTGGGAACTTTTCAGAAATGAAATTCACAAACGAAACTACAGAGTTTGCCTCCTCGAGTTCATCCGGATGAATCTTGGCATTGTGAAGAAGCCGATGGTCACAAAAAGAACCAGTGCTATAGGGTTTAATTTCCTCCTTTGTTTTGCCCTGCGAAGGGTTTAATTTCCTCCTTTGTTTTGCCCTGCGATACATCCTTCACGTGTTTTTCCAATTGCTTACTATTTAAGCAGCTTTTCCAATCAGTACCAAATACCAAAGTAGATAGATGCTCCACTCCTTCCTCGTATTATTTGACAATTCAGCGCTTATACCACACACAAAGTTAATAATAGTAGTTGCATCTCAAAGACTGATGTCATTATAAGTCTCGATGAGGTCCATCCTGCATAAACATTAAATTACTCGATTTAAAACTATTCCAGATTATGCAAATGGAACCATATACAAACGATTTGTATTCGACGCTAACCTTTCTTCTCTATTCATCAATCTCTTACAAAGGTCAGACACTCACTTCTGTGGCTTGATAGATATCATCATATATGTGTACTTGGCGTAAGCACATGTATTATCGTCGATGCCAACTGACGATTATGGACTCTGTAAGCTCCCTCCAAAAAATTCTCTGTTATACAAACATAAAGTTAACTATGTGAAGAAAAAATTCAGTCACCAGATTGCCCATGTAATTCTTTGTTATACAAACATAGTTGTATGTTGATGTTAATTTGTTTCTCTAAGCAACGAGTTTATGGCTATGGTCTGTCATCTGCTATAACTTGTTTGCTGTACTGGTACATATGATATGTTTGAGCTTGTGTATTTCACCTTGCAACAAAAAAAAATTGTGACACATGTATGTGGTCGGGTATACCATCGGGTAAGAATATGGGTATTGTTGTTGATGGGTATTGTTGTTGTTGCAGAGGTTACATACATACAAAAAAGTATTACAATCCCAAAGTGGCTTATAAATTCTAAATGTTGGTGTTCCGTAGCTAAATAAGTAATCAACAAAACTAGAAGGTGTTGGTGTTCGAGACTAAGGTGGTCAACTTCCTAGTACATTTCCTTATGCTATCATGATACATTAGTAATACATAAGTAAAAGATATAAATGCTGTTTAGTTTGCACTAAGAAATCGAACTCTTAAGGTGTGTGTGACGCCTGATTTAATATGTATCAAATCGAGTCTTTCAGTCCCATACCAAAATACCGCCTAAGTAGCAAATGAGGGCAACTAATTCTGAAAAAAAAACAATTGTTAATCACAAACAAGTTACATTAAAATTGTTATTCTATCACCAATTCAGGACTGCATTTCCCTTTCAAAGTATCCAATCCCCGTCCATTGTGCAGACTGCATCCTCACACTAACAGATCGGGATTGCACACATTAGTAAAGTCCTCATCTCTCCTATCAAACCAACCAATAAGAAACTAAAGGATTACGCATGAGGCATCAGGTATACACCATGAAAACCCATAACCAAACAGTCCCTGACCCACACCAAACCTTCTTCTTGGCATTATCTGTATCATCCTTTGCTCAGTTTGCACAAGTGACTACGGAAGCTATTAGCGTAGTGTTTGAGATTATAGATAGGATCCCGGCCATTGATCCTTATAGTACCTCAGAGAGAAAACCCGATATTGTATGAATAAAAGTGGAGCTAAAATTTTTACTTTTGCGTACCTATCTCGCCCAAGTTTCCCAATCCTCAATTCTCTAAATTTGGTAATTATGAAAGATACAAGGATGATCCGAGTGAAATGGATAAGATGTCAAATGGGCATTGTGGGACAAGAACATGTCCTCTTTGCCAACACAATTCTTGAAAATATATTTAATGAGAAAGGAGAATACAACCAAGAACGAGGCAACCGCTGCTTGCATTACTGTGAATCCGCATAAGTTAATAAGTGACCTACCCCTTGGCTATGACACTCAGGTAACATATGGTTTTCTTGTCAAAGACTAACATAATTATGTAATTAACCGGCCTTTTTGGGGTTTTAAGTTTGATTATTCTACTTTATGTTACAGGTAGGAGATAAAGAAACCCAATATTCTTCTCTTAGACGAGCCCATAACCGCCTTAGGAAGACTAGCCATTAATATTGTTCAACAAGCCATTAATAAAATCTCAAAAGGAAGACTAGCAACCGTCAAAACTGCTGAGATAATCATTGTTTTTGAACAAGGATCAATCATTGAAATAGGCGATCATCATCAACGAATGGCAAAAGAAGGTGCATACTCTTTGATCAAACTTGCATCTGAAGCACTATCATCAGACCACATTACCGATATGAGTTAAAACTACGAAACATCTAGTACTTACAATCTATTGAACGAAAACCACATATAATGTATGGATACATGAAATCTGTTCCAGATGTAAACCAAACACAAACACAAAAACCAACCAAAACGAGCTCATACACGATTTATGAAGTATGTAAACTACAAAATCCCAAGGCTGGTTTAGGCCAAGCACTCGTGTATTATTACAACCCTGACAGATCCAAACTAAAGAAGAACATCAGGTATCTTTGCTTAGCACTGGTTGGGCCCGAGTTAGGCTGTATTCTAACCATGACAGGTCAACGAGGCTTCTGTGGTTTAGCTGGTACAAAACTCACTAAGCGTGTTCGTGATCTCCTATCTCATTCTACACTTTAACAATAGCCCGGTTGGTTCTACTCCGAAACATACTCAACAGGATCACTTGTTTCAAAACTAGCTGTTGGTTGATTGTATAAGTTTCAGGACGGTTTTAGGGGACATATATTCTATCTTATTTATGGGCTTAAGTGCAGCTGCTGTCGGTCTTGGTATTTCGTTTTATTTTGAATGGAGATTATCAACATTGGGTCAAAACTCGACAATGGTTCTTATGATAAAGCTAGTGGTATAGCTTCGGGAGCTCGGGTGCATATCTGGTTCTTTTGTATGTTAAAGATACAAGTTGTGTTTTGACAATAGATTCATGTTATAAATTAAAATGCATCACTACGAGACACTGCTCACTTAAAGAAGGTGCCTGAGAAATACATTACTTTTGAATGTGTAGTATTTACGGCAAGCGAATTTTTTCATAATTTTCTTGGAACACATCTGTTGTAAATTAGTCAAAGGCAGCATCCTTGACTCTCCTCCATATATTTGGGATCCAACAAGATAGATATATGTGTCACTTGTAAAATCAAGAGCCGAAAGAATGAGTGCACCTTCTTTAGGTGTTAATGGACATCTTCCTGAACTCCTTAGTTCTTCTGCACAGATAGGCCTACGACCACATACCCACATAAATTCATTTCAGTGACACTCTCATGGTTTGTTCAATATCTATATGCGTATCAATATTTATGGGGAGGTTATGTCTTTTACCAATTTACTTAAGAATGTTCAATGCGGGTTATGTTGTATCATTTTTTTTTTATCTTTTTGGATGAAAAGTGTTCAGTGTTGACATAATTTAACCCATTTCCACTTTTACCAAAAAGATACCCCTTTTGACATGAACCTGTTTGACACATCACCAAACTCATTCAGCCCGCCCATTGTGCTAGAGGGAACTTACTCACTTTGACTTCTTCAGTCGTTGCATGATCAGAGGAAAGTGGTCTTCCCGGTAAGCTTGGAGTTTGGTCTTCTCAAGTTGTCCATTACCAAACTCACATAGTGAGTAGGCTACCATGTCGACTTTAAACCTCAAGTGCCAGGCAATATAGTTAACCGGGCTTTTGTCCATATCAGACCTGTTTGACGAGGACTTGTGATCAGTGGCGGACGCAGGAATATAAAAGGCGGGGGGCAAAAAAAAGTTTTTGGCAATGACGTGAAAATACGAAAAAAAATTAGTATCGAAATGGTAATTCCAGTATTTTTACTTAGAAATGAGGGATTTTTATAAGATGTTAAAGTGTTGAATATTCCGATTTAATATGTAAGTGGGGGGCGATTTGGTTTATGAGTGGGGGGCACGTTCGAAAAATACTTAAAATCGAAAAAAATTTACACTAAAATCTTATTTTATCGGGCTAGCCATGGGGGGCGCCGCCCCCCCGAACACTACATGTATGTCCGCCCCTGCTTGTGATGAAGTTTCCTAGTAGTTGCTTATCTAATTTGGTTCTTGGTTCATCATATTTTCTTATCCTGCTAATCAACATTGAACCGGTTTCTGGAAATTTAGGCACAACTTTGTACCCACTTTTTAAAGGGTCGTGCAAGTTCCATGACCAATACCATATAACATATAAGCTTTACGATCTCACATCAGCAATATGGGATTGGTTGGTGACTTATAAAGTTTACAAGTTAGGTTTTCTGAGTAAGCTCTATACCGAGCTTGTGGGTTGATCGACCTAGTATATATACTGCACAATTTGCAGAAGAGCATATTAAAGCCAAAATGGGCTGTCTTGATTGTTGATGAATCACATCATGTACGTTTTACGAAACGGCCAAAAGAAGATGTGGGTGAGGCATAGTTTATATTATACTCGTATTTGGTTAAACATTGATTTCTTATAGATTTCAAGTAAGTAGTGTGTTGTGTCTAAACTCTAATGTTACATACACAAGCTAAACTTGATATCTCAACAAAGATCAGCTTATGCTTATCAGTTACTCACTCATCTATTAATTTACAAATTTATTTCTTTCAGTACTTCAATGCGTGTATCCTAATTTCTTATCATGTATTTCTCCTAGGTGCTAATAGACCATTTGACATTTTTCATCAAATAAACATGTTTTGGTAGCTTTCATTGTTCCCTTTGTATTTTTCGGATAATTATCGGATCATGTAATTCGGAATTTCGGATGATTTAAGTCAACTCGAAAACTGAACCGAATTCAAACTTGGTTTCAGTTTGATTCGTTTGCATCTTAATTTGGTTCGGTTTTACCAAAAAAAGTACCCTAAATAACTCAATCTGTATAAACCGAACAACCCCAAAACTATACCGATAAACACCCGGTATTCAATCTAGTTTTCTAGACAAGGCCCACTTTGTCTTAACTAGACAAGGCCCTTGATAACACTTAGCCCAAACTTGGTGTACATGATTTACTACTACTCAAACCCTAAACCTAGAATATACTACTATATGTAACCACTAACCCTAGTTCATTTCATTTAACAGCAGCCGAAGCTTTTTATTTGATCTATCCTTAAATCAAACACTCTTGTTATTTTCACATAATGTTGGTAACATATTTTGGAATGGGTTCAGTCGAAGCTTCTTGTAGCGGTGTTTTTCGGGGCTAAACTACTTTCATAATGATACTAACAGTGATGAAACCAAAAAAGAGGTGAGCTTTTTCAACATTCACTGTTTGTTTTTGCTTTTGTTTCGGCTTATATTTTATAAGCCCAGTTTTGTGGCTTATTTGGAGATTTATGGCATAATAAACTTATAAGCTGAAATATGGCTTATTCTTGTTTTTGAAAAATGTTTTTTATTTGACTTAATTAGTTTTGTTCACTCGGCTTGAAAGAGTTTAAGCAAATGAAGCCTAACAGCTTATTTTCTTATATATAAATTAGTTTTGTTCACACGGCTTGGAAACTTATTATCTGTATGGTTAAATCGAATGAATATAGCTTATAGGGTGTTTTAAACTTGTTCCTAATGTTTTTTCCAACTGAACAACTATGTGTTAAATTACCGCGGCATCAGTAAGTTACGGTATGCGTAGGCTCTGTGTCTGCTACATGTTTTCTAGTGTTGACTTAATCTGTGTTATTATAGCTGTGGCAGATATGGCAACACCGATCGACAAAATTAACGGGGATCTATTGTTTGATGTTAGCCCACAAACGGGTATTGACTTCAATGGTCCTATACCCGATTCGATAAAGATTGCCACCGACCCAAAGTATGGACTAGAGGAAGCAAGTGTGTACCCGTATTCTATTCTACCTAGAATTCTAAGGAATGGGAGAGGTAGGTTGTGGAAAGAATGTTACTACGAGACAACTCCAAAAGCTTATTTTAGATTTTGCATATAAAAAAGCTTATTTTAGATTTTGCATATAAAAAACCTTATGCTTATTAGTTACTCAATGTGCTAATAGGTCATTTGACATTTTTCATCAACATAAACATGCTATGGTAGCTTTCATTGTTCTCTTTGTTTGTTTGATAAGGTGATTTGAGTCGACCCGAAAACTGAACCAAATTCAAATTCGGTTTCCGATTCAATTCGTTAGCATTTAATACATTTCGATTTTACCAAAATAAATACCTCAAATAACTCAAACAATATAAACCGAGTAACCCGAAAACCATACCAAACACTCTATATGCAAGCTAGTATTCTAGACAAGGCCCTTGATAGTAACACTTAGCCCAAACCCAGTTTACACAATCTCCTACAAGTAGTCCATCACTGTTACTACTCCAACCCTAAACCTAGAATATATATAACCACTAACCCTAGTTCACTTCATTTATAAGCAGCCACCACTATAACACAAACAAAACAAAACCAGATCTAAAACACAACATGAAAACCTCTTTATTTGATCTATCCGAAAATCAAACACACTTGTTCTTTTCACATAATGTTGGAAACATATTTTGGAATGGGTTCGGTCGAAGCTTCTGGTAGCGGTGTTTTTTGGGGCTAAACTACTTTCATAATGATACTAACAGTGATGAAACCAAAAAAGAGGTGAGCTTTTTCAACATTCACTGTTTGTTTTTGCTTTTGGCTAATATAAAGTAGTATACAAGGATGATATGATTAAAGGGGCTGTTTGTTTCGGCTCATATTTTATAAGCCCAGTTTTGTGGCTTATTTGGAGATTTATGGCATAATAAACTTATAAGCAAAAATATGGCTTCTTCTTGTTTTTGAAAAATGTTTTTTTATTTGACTTAATTAGTTTTGTTCACTCGGCTTGAAAGAGTTTAAGAAAATGAAGCCTAACAGCTTATTTTCTTATATATAAATTAGTTTTGTTCACACGGCTTGGAAACTGATTATCTGTATGGTTCAATCGAATGAACAACTATGTGTTAAATTACCGCGGCATCAGTAAGTTATGGTATACATTGGCTCTGTGTCTGCTACATGTTTTCTAGTGTTGACTTAATCTGTGTTGATATAGCTGTGGCAGATATGGCAACACCGAGCGGCAAAATTAATGGGGGGTCTATTGTTTGATGTTAGCCCACAAACGGGTATTGACTTCAATGGTTCTATACCCGATTCGATAAAGATTGTCACCGACCCAAAGTATGGACTAGAGGAAGCTAGTGTGTACCCGTATTCTATTCTACCTAGAATTCTAGGAAATGGGAGAGGTAGGTTGTGGAAAGAACGTTACTACGAGACAACTCCAAAAGAACGTTTTAGATTGAAGAGGATTTTTTGGATTGAGTTAAGAGAATACATCATACCCAATTTGCTTAAAATGTTTGGTGGAAACATGTTTCGTCGAGTCAGATATCTGGTGGTTGGTTTGATGTTCATGGGTCCATTGGAAGATGGAAAAGTTGCTCTTAAGTACGCCACAGGCGAAGAGCCTTATCCTTATCGGCATCACCCTGATGACGTTGAGAAGATAGAAAATGGATCAATGAGGCACGCCATGCTGATTGTCAGTCTCAACACAGAGTCCAAGGACGAACGTAAACCTTTATGTTGGGTGAAGAACTCATTTGGAGACACTTGGGGTCTACGTGGTTATACTCGTGTGGGTATGGAGCTCTTTGTGGAGATCTTATTTCCCACTCCTTAAGGTTTTTCTTTCTTTTTATGCTTATAATTACTTGCCCCCGTTTCTTCGTTTCTTCTGGTTAATTAGCTTGTGTAGAGGATCTGCACATTCTTCTCTGCTGTAAAATTTGTATTATGAGTCTGACTAAATATTTCTCTTTTAACGCAGAATCAGTTCATGGTGAGAAACTTCATGGTGAACAATTTCATGGTGTAGTACTTCAAGGAGATCCCTCTTATTCTAAAGGTTTCACCTTGATCATGAATCTCTTGTTTCCTTTAAATCCATTTGATATTGAAGGATTGCGAAAGAAGTGCATCACCCTTTATATCTTGGAATCAAGAGGCAAAAGTGGAACCAAACTCTCAAGAAAGATACATGCTTAAAACAATATTTACCTTTGTTGAGAGTTTTGATCCACCTAATGCCTCTAGGTTACACATTACAAAGAGTTCTGTGAGTAAGTTCATGAATAGTAACTAGGAGGTATTCAAGTGTGAATGAAAACACACTTATTTGAAACAGTCAGAAGATTGTGTTATCCTTGTGTCTATTAATTTGTTCATTTTAGTTTTGATTAGCCTTTTTAATGTAAAGCACATGATACGTTAGAATTCTCATAATCATGTGGAAAATTTCCCTTGTTTTATGTTTTCAACGAGTGTAACTCTCATGTATTAAACTTTTATTATCTGTGTATCTTGTTACTAAGGTATAAACAATATAATACTCGGTAATGTTATTGGTTTTGATGATATTCTTAAACATATTCTACTGAAACAACCGATGATCAGATCGATAGTGAGACGCACATGTGCGACGCCTGATTTAATATGTTGTATCAAATCCATTCGCTCAGGACCATACCCTTAAAAAGAACATATTTAAACCCCCTCGATAACAACTGAAATCCTCCAACCAAACACCCTTTAAGTAGCAAATGAGAGCTGCTTAATACATCAATGCAAATCAGAACAAGGACATTAACATTTCTATTCTGTCACCCGTTCACCAATTCACGAGTACATTCCCTACTTGAAGTAGAAAGGGATTACACGCAGTAGTAAAAAATGCACCTTATTATCAAAATTGCATTTCTTCTTCTATGGAAAGTAGGGGTGAGTATGGTTCGGTTTGATTCGGTTTTTGTATAAAACCGAAACCGAACCAATAAATTTCGGTTTCTGATTTTTAGGAACCATTCGGTTTCGATTTTGTGTCGGTTTGGTTTTTCGGTTTTCGATTTACTTTCGGTTTGGTTTTTCGGTTTTTTCGGTTTCTATATGATTTATCGAGCTTCGCTTTTATAAGTCGATTTTGAATATACCATAAACCAACACGTTAAAAGCTTTAAATAGACAATAACAACAAGAAACACAACATTAACAATAAGAAAAAAATATCGTATAAAATCGTAAAAGATCATTTATGTGTATAAATCAACACAATAGCAACGATAAAAAATCTAATTAAAAAAAATTGAGAAAAAAACTTATTATTTAATCATGTTCAATAAGCATATGAAACAATGATTAGTTATTAAACATGATAGAATTAATCTAGCGTAGCATATTCATCGTCCATTCGATTCGACGTGAACTTATATATATATTCTCATGCTTATAAAGATCGGTTCGGTTTATATCGGTTTTCTTTAATGCTAAAACCAAACCGAACCAAAAGCTTCAGTTTTTTCAAAATGCAAAAACCGAACCATCGATTTTTCAATCGGTTTCGGTTTTTTAGGTTTCGGTTCTTCGGTTTTTTTCGGTTTAGGTTCGGGTTTTCGGTTTCTTGCACACCATTGGAAAGGCCTCATCTCAATTGGGACAATACTGCTCCTCCACAAGAAGCTTAAGAGACCTACTAACTATCTTTAATTGAATTCCTTTTCTCATAACAAAGATGAGAATACACCATTAAAACCAATAACCAAACATTCCCTTTTACCTGCAAGAATCCTTCTTTATGACTAAAAATTCTACTTCACAACGATACAAGGCAATCTGCACTAAAATATAGTTTTGAATTTAACCACTCAAGGTGGCATAGCGGCAAAAAGATTTGTGGCTATCACTCCAAAGTGTGTGAGGTCTCAAGTTCAATTCCACTAGGTGCAAACAACCTTGAAGTGGCCATGCCAACCTCCTGAAAAGGGAGGACTTTACCTGGTTTGAGTCTGTGTGGAGGTGGGCTCAAACCCCGTGGATTAGTCGGCCAATGAGTCGGAAATCACGGTTACCAAAAAAAAAAAAAAAAAATCTTCTTCAAAAGGAAAGAGACTGATTTCTTCTCAACTGTTTTTCTTACCACTATCCACTAATGCTACGATCAAAATCTTCCTTTTTGGCTGTGACAGAAAGTCTACGGTCGATCTCTAAGCTTGATGGGCAGTTAATGAATCTCTCCAATGGGAGATCAGGGATTTCTTGTTTCTTAGATATAAGCTTTGTTAACTCATTCTGCAGTTTTCTATAACAGGAGTTTCTTGAATATCTTCCTTTTCAACTTGGTAGATCGTTGTTCCCAAACGTTCCTATATTGTTAGCAGTCCTTGTGGCCAATCGCTAAACTCTTCTTTTGGGGGGCTCTTTCCTCGTGTGATCTATACAATGCAATAGATTGAAAGTGAGTAATTAAGCTAGTATATAATTAAATAACTTGTGCCTAGAAGACATGAAACAAGACAAGTTAAGTTTATAACTTTGTCAGTTGTGTTGATCGAGACTTAAACCTACAACCTGTGTTGGCTAGCTCATCAGCGAGACAAATGTTGGTTTGATAAAATTCATTTAAGAATGGTTACTTATGAGACGCCTTAGCAGCGTTGGAGTGTTTTTTTCCATATCCATTAAATTTACTTTGCATCCAACCAAAAAGCTGCAATAAGACCAATTATAAAACATTATCAACTACTGTATATTACTATTCAAATTACCATATAAATGGAAATGGTAACCTACAAAAACTATCATAGCAATCTCACCTTCATGATAACCATATACGGTTATGAAACAAGAGCAGCAACAATGGTGATGGCTATGGATGGTTGGAGGCGAAAGGCAAAGCAGTTGCTATATTAGGGCGGTTTGCACTTTAGGACCATAACGGTTATCTGGGCATATGCACATTTTTTAGCCGCTAAAGCTGATCTAATATCTGCTGCACCATGGTAAGATACTCGAAACATTAATCTTATAGATCTGGTAGAATGTGCTTAGTGAAATGAAATTTAAACATGCTTCCTGTCTATGCAGGATTGAGATTCCATATCCACTTCAGTGGGGTGCACAAACTTTTGATGCGAGGCATTCTTTCGGGAATGGCTACGGTTTTAGTCTCCCTTGTTGAGATGAATTTCTTGTTTGATGTGCCATTCAAGAAAAGCATAAATCTTTGATGCTCAATCTTTAATGTTCTTCATATTGTGGTGATATTGATTAATATTTGTCTTACAACAGTCAACTGGTGCATATAAAGCAGCAGTCCGCTTAGCAAGCGCTACACCACCTCCTGCTCATGTTCTCAGTCGTAGTATCGGGTGGCAGGTCAGCATAAAATCCATCAAACATACAAAAGTCTTAAAATAAACTAAAAAGTCTTGCATATACTTAGACCACCACGAAACTAATGTTAATATGATTAATATCATCATGCAGGGAATCGGGATTCTTTTGAGTGGTCTCTTTGGAACAGAACCTGGTGTAACCGTTTCTGTGTAAGTGTTTCTCATATTCGATTAATCCTATTTAAACAAATCTTTAACAAGAACAAAAACACAAGTCTCTATGAAACGGAGAAATGTCGGTCTTCTAGGAAGCACTCGTGTAGGTAGCAGAAGAGTCATTCAAATCTCAGCTGGTTTCAAAATCATTTACATATAATCTCTCTAAAAAGTATTCAGTAAAAGAATGTTCCTGTGTGTTTTTCGAGTGGTAATCGTTTATACATCATTAACTCTTTAACGAGAAGTAAACAAAAAGTGGGAAGAAATGTTCTCACTGAACCTGCACATACACTCATGGCATCTCGGTTGTTTATAAATGCTTCAGCCCCAACCCCTTAGTCGTACAGTTTGTGCTTCAGTGATCATGTTTGTTACTCTGGCCTCAAAATCTATCCAACTTATGGTATGACTCTCTGACAAGATTTCCGCTAGGCTCATCTTGCTAGGTCTGAGTGTCGGTTCTCGACCAGCCCCATAATACATCCACAGTGGCACGTGCATTAAAGTCCAGTGCGGCTAGCTACAAGCCAAAGTCAAAACTTTCTTACACGTTCCAAAACATTTTATTTAGACATGATTCCAAGCCTCATTTGATATACTATAACAGTATGACTGAAAAGATAACAAAAATGAGTATTCTCACATGCGAAGAAAAGTTTTTGAACGGTGCAAGTTCATATGGGGTGAGAAGATCCTCTTTTGTGATCAGATGTGGATACAAATTAGTCAAGGGCAGCATCCTTGACTCTCCTCCACATATATGGGTTCCAGCAAGATAGATATATGTGTCACTTGTGAAACCGAGAGCAGAAAGAACGAGTGCAGCTTATTTAGGTGTTAATGGACATCTTCCTCAACTCCTTAGGTTTTCTGCAGAGATAGGCCTACGACCACATACCCACAGAAATTCAGGAGAAATTGTGGTGACACTCGCATGGTTTGTCCAATATCTATATGCTTATCAATATTTACGGGGAGGTTGTGTCTTTTATAACCAATTTACGTAAGAATGGATCGATGTGGGTTATGTTATATGAATTTTATTTTAACTTTTTGGATGAAAAGTTCAGTGTCGATATAATCGAACCCATTTCCATGTGTACCAAAAAGATACCCATTTTGACATGAACCTGTTTGACCCATTACCCAACCCACTCAGCCCGCCCATTATGCTAGAGGGTACTTACTCACTTTGACTTCTTCGATCGTTGCATGAGCAAAGGTAAGCTTGGAGTTCGGTCTTCTCAAGTTGTCCACCACCAAACTCACATTGAGAGTAGGCCACCATGTCGACTTTAAACCTGAAGTGCAAGGCAATATAGTTAACCGGGCTTCTGTCCATATCAGACCCGTTTGACTGAGGCCCTGTGATGAAGTTTCCTGGTAGTTGGTTATCTAATTTGGTTCTTTTAGTACTTCAATGCATGTATCCTAATTTCTTCTCTATTTCTCCTAGGTGCTAATAGGCTATTTGACATTTTAGGGGACAGGTACTCTGTCTTATTCTTATTCATGGGCTTACGCGCAGCTGCTGTTAGTCTTGGTATTTCGTTTTATCTGGTATTTGGTTAAACATTGATTTCTTATAGATTTCGAGTAGTGTGTTGTGTCTTGAGTTATATGTAATAAATTCAAACTAAGCGCTATATATATCTTTGGAAGCACTGTATAAACTCTAATGTTACTGCCTCGAATTTGTTAGAAAGAATTTTTTTTTAAAGTTAACGTTTTCTGAAAAATATTACTACTATTTTTTCGAAAATCAAAGTTCAATGTTTATATGAAGAGCCCTTAATATAATAAGGACTAACATTATAATAAAACTTAAATTGTCGTTAAGTAAACCTGCTAGAGCAAAAAGGTAAATTACAACAGATTTAGAAACAAAATATCTTAGGAGTAGTTTTTTTTTATTTATTCTTTTAGGTCCAAAGCCCAAGTCCTAAACCCATATAACACACACACACACACATATATATATATATATATATATATATATATATATATATATATATATATATATATATATAGAAAACATGTACGTGAATTATTATTCAAAACAGTTTGGAGATCGACATCTATCGGGGTTGCGGCAATTTACAATCGATCTGAGTTTTTTTATTAATCCATTAGGACTTGGGTATGGTTTCATGCTTGTTACTCGATTAAATATTTCTTTTAGTATCGTTATTTTAATGTTTTTGGAATCTTACTAAGACGGCCCTGTGTTGTTGAAATAGGGGTTGTTGAATTTTGGGGTTTTGTTAAGATGAGCAACGAAACGTTCACGTTCAGAGACTTGATGGAATTAAACAAGCCTAAAAACACGACCACTCTTATTGCTGCTGCTACTGATACGTAAGTTTTGTGTTTTAATAATTATTTATTTATTGTATGATATAATAATCTTTATAACTATTATTATTTTCTTTCTTAATCAGTGGTCTCAAAGCATTGATTGTGTCAGACGAAGGTGTTGCGTATTATGTCGATTTGAATTCAGGCCAAACATATTGGTCACTTCAGCTGCCTGGAGGAAATTTGTATAATTTCTTTCACTCATCAAAATCGGATTATATTAACGTCCTAGAAGAAGGGTCTGGCATCAACCGCACTCGATTATTATACTACCACTACGACGGACGACAACCTACAGAATTGGTACTCTCTCTCTCTCTCTCTCTCTCTCTCTCTCTCTCTCTCTCTCTCTCTCTCTCGAACATCATGCTCGATGGTGTCAGCAGATTGTTTATGTGCTGAGCCAACCTAAGTTGGCTTTATAACATAAACAAATAAATGTGAGTACTCATTTTTTTGGTTCTGACGTATTTTTCTTTTTGTTTCCAGAACATAGATAACGACGAGCTCATGCGCTCACAACTTGAAAATTTACTTAAGAACCCACAGATTAACAGAGACGAAATACCTTCTTTTTCTGTTGATCGACTCACCGGTAACATTGTCGACGAATCTAATGTGAATTCATTTAAGGTTAAGCGTGTGAATTGGAGTATTACTAGTGATGACAGGGTAAGTGTTTGGAACCTACCTGCAGCAACTAATTTGAAGCTGAGCTCTAAACCTGCAGCAACTACTTCGAGCTTGAGCTCTAAACCAGAAACAACTACTTCGAGCCTGCGCTTTGCAGTTGTTACTGTTTCAGATCCAAACACAGTTGTGTATTGCGCCCATAGTGCAAGGAGGTTTCTTGAAATATGTTACGAGCTGAGGTTGCAGTACCTACCTGGGGAGGGTTATCTGATTAGGGCTTATAATTTAAGCAGACGGAGTCAAATTAAGTATCCTGAAGTGCGACTAGCTTCACAGGACGGCAATGGCTGGGATTAGGCATCTTGAGACAAAAACTTCTTATTAGGTATAATGGCTCTGTTTTTTTTTTTAATGTAATGCGACCCAGATTGTATTAGGCCAAAAGGGTGCTTTCAAATAAATTCTACTGAAACAACCGGTGATCAGATCGATAGGGAAACTTTAGCCGAGTCTACTTGGTCAACATAAACTACTGGTTCTATAGGCCCATGAGAATATCATGAATAGACTGGCTATATATATAGGCCAGGTTCTTGAACGCTTGTATGTGTTTTTTTTCTCCTTATGATTGATTCAAAGCTCATCGTGCTCCTGCTCTTATCGATTATTTTTAAGGGAGAATATGAGTATCCAACATACATATATAGTTGCCAAACACGTTGTAAAATCTCAAATTGTGATGCGAAATCTTTTCTGCTGTCATTTACGTAACCAAGGATAAATTCTTTAATCATTCGCCCCTTTTTTATGCTTCGTTTGCAAGAGGAAAGTGCACTAGTCATTGTGCAGCTACTAAAGTTATCCATTCGTGATCAAAATCAACTTCCTACAAGACTATCTATCAGAAGGTCAAATGAATATGTAGCTTGTAAATACTAGTCCTAGTAATATATTCAGAAACATGAATGTCTACAACCGAGACCTATAACCGGGTTCAAATGAGCGTCTCTAGAAATGCACAGTTGGTCACCAGTCAGCGACAACATTAGTTTTCTCCTGTACCATTATCAAGACTGGACCACACTAACAAGTTACACAACGTATTAATATCAAAGTCTAATACATGAAAATTGTCAGGCTTTCACTGAAGTAATGGATTAATTTAATGACCGAGTGTGAACAAACAACGAGATATGTGTAATCAAATCTCATTTGAGGCGCGTGCGGGTGCGTGTGTGTAAGGAGTTAATTTAAGTGAAAAAAAGGTCGATATAATGCACCATAAACTGACTACATTTCCTGAGGACTTATTAAGCATTATGAGCTTTGGAGCAAGATTCTATGAGAATACACCATCAAAACCTATAACCAAACACTCGCTTTACCTGCAGGAACCTTCTTTATAACTAAAATTTCTTGTTTAGAACAATACAAGGCAATCTGCACTACAAACAAAACATGGAACTTTTGTTCGGCGTTTTGTCGTTATCTCTATCATACTTTACTCAGTTTGCACAAGTGACTGTGGCAGCTGTTAGAGTGTTTGAGGTTATAGGGAGAAAACCTGAGACTGTACAAGGAAAAGTGGAGCTAAAAAATCTTACTTTTGCTTACCCAGCTCGCCCAAGTGTCCGAATCCTCAATTCTATAAATTTGGTAATTCCGTCACCAAAGAACTTCAGCTTTAGTTGGTGCTAGTGGTGCTGGAAAGTCTACCATTTTTGCTCTTCTAGAGCGGTTCTCCGGTCATATTCCCTCTGCCTCAAAGTAAACTGACTACATTTTCTGATGTCAAGTGTTTAGCAGTGGGGTAGAAGATCAACGTATCATCATCCACCTCAGCGTTAAACATTGCAAATCTCATTGTTTCGGTTGTTTGTGTCACTGTGTCGGGACCGGAGGTCTAACATCTTAGTTCCCATTATGTCTGCTGAAATAAATATTCAAGTGCATGAATCAAATAAGTGAGTAATGATTTTTAAGTCAGACAGCTTTGTTTGGGAATGGTAGCTATAATGTCACCTGTTTTTAAATGTGTTGAAGTTTTTACTGAGTTGGTTTTCAGATGGAGGTACTAACTTCATGGTTCCGTTTAAACAGATAAAAGTCTCATTGATGGCTTGCTTTCTATATATGTTTTGGAAATGAATCATATTGGGGTGTTTAGCATTACGTTTCAGGTTATTAAATCGTTGAAGGTGAAAGAGATATTTGTAATATGATTAAAGATCACACTGTGAACGAAAAGTAAAATTCTTCTCAGATTTGCACATTTGGCATTGGTCAGACTTTTAGTCATAGATATGTTCAAACGGGTCAAATAAAAACTTAGGTTACGGGTCAAAAGAGCCGAAAAAGTTAAGCGGATTGAAAGTCACTCGAATATATCATCCTAATACGGAGTATAATATTTATTGTCGTTCGTGTGGTTTAAGGTGGAAAAATGGAAAAGTGTAAGCTTCAGGTTACAGCAATTGCGAGTCTTTGCTAAATAAGTGAGAAAATGTGACATATCCGGTCAAATGGGGGATTGGGTGGGACATGGAAGATACATCCGAGTTACTGTTCGGTCAAGAGGTGTCGGTCCAAGTAAAAGATGATGGTTTATGATTAACATAACAATTATAAAAAAAAACCTTAACATAGATCAAAGAGCATACAGCGGAAGCAGATTAACAAGATTTTTATATAACGCAATTATAATTAATCAAGGCTAGGGTTACATACCTTTATCCTAGCAGAACGATCACCGGTAAAGATAAATCAAGAACACTACCAGGATGTAATCTAAAATAAGATCACACCACGATCTTGTACACACGTGATACGATGAGCTAATCGTGAGTCTAGCACGAACAGAACCGAGCCTTCCAAGCCTATGGAAGATCTACCCAACAACCCTAGAGAGGGGCTAGGACTAGATCTAAAATAGCTTTTAGAAAATCAAAGATGAACCCTAATGGGTGTATATATGGCGGGCGGTATAGAGCTAGAAAGAAGAATATGGAGTGAAAAATTATGAGGCCTTAAGGTTTGTTTATATACACCTTGGAAACTTATCTTCCAAAGTTTAAACAAGATAAAGCCTAAACTTTTCATCCCTATCCTTTGACTCTTATTAGGCCGGATATACATGTGCTAAAAGGGGATTTCCGGAACTTTCCGACACCTTCTTTTAGCTTCTTTAATATTCTATAACGATCGTTTAATACTTAACTTTTAATTACTTAACGATCGTTACCTTCAGTTTGATTTAATAAATATAATAAATATATTTAATAAATAAATTAACTCTTCACGTAATGTGTGCAATCCCGTGATCTCGAGTTCGATCCTATCACACGACTATCGATTTTAAAGTCCATAAACATTCAGCTCTCACTTGGACAAAATTCAAATATCGTGATCACATTGATTAGCGTCTAGTTACACTAACAATGTCACTAGTACAACTCGAGTAAGGCTTCCTGGACAAAACCTTTTAATGATATATAATCATTATTATTATCCTCTCATTTCAAATACATTGTTAATAAGGATATGGATCTTAGTCATTCCTTCATTAACTATTCTGTTTCTCGTTTACGGATATAGCAAGATTACCAAAACACATTTGGGTGTGGCCACACAAACATCTTACTATTCCCCCGAGGGGCCCAGTTGTATTTATACTTCAAATAATAATTTGAAGGAAACGAATCCCATTTCGACTACAAGCAAAACACATGAATTTCGTAACACTTCTGAAAATAACCCTTATGACTACCAGTTATGTTTAGCGTTAGGTTACCTTACAGAAATGCACTATATTCAATGCAGTTTTCTGGCATCTCAGGTCTAAGGATAACTATTTATGATTTACTTAATGACAAAGATCCATAAAGTAAAATCACATAGTTGGGATAAGTCCAATATTTGATCCATCAAATATCATCCAAAATTGACCAATATACTTTCAAGTATACTCTGTCACTATTTTGAATTGTCTTAATTTAATAATACTCCCATATTATTAATCGACAATGGACATTTAGAAACATCATAATGCTCACGGATTAAAACATGTAAAATAGGATACAAAATCAAATAACAGAAAAATAAACGAAATCCAAACTTTATTTCATCAATTCAATAATGTCTTACATCCTTTATCCAAATACTAATCAACAGATTTATTGCATGAATTTGCTAGCTAGTTGCAGCCCAATTGCCTTGGCATGCTTAACTACCTTTGGCCTAGACAAAGCCTTAGTAAAAGGATCAGCTACGTTATCATCTGTGTGAACTTTTATTAATTTTATTTCTCGAGCTTCCACTTGTTCTCGAACGTAGTGATATCTACGTTTAAAGTGTCTGGCGCCCTTCATGACTCCAGGGTCATTGGCGAATATTATTGCCGCAGAGTTGTCGCAATATATATCAATAGGTTCTTTAATTGAAGGCATCACTCCAAGATCTCCAATAAACTTCATAATCCAAACAGCTTCCATTGCAGCTTCTGAAGCGGCCATGTACTCAGATTGAGTCGCATGCATAGCAATGGTTTTCTGCTTACTGCTCTTCCAGTCAACTGCTCCTCCATTGATGACAAACACGTAACCCGTCTGAGACTTCGTATAGTCTTTATCACATTGCCAGGACGCATCACAGAATCCTGTTACATTCAATTCTGTGTCTGGTTTACCCCCGAATACCAAAAACATATCTTTCGTACTTCTTAAATACTTTAGAATATGCTTAACAGCAGTCCAGTGGGACTTTCCTGGATTCTGTTGGTATCTACTGACCAAGTTCTGAGCAAACGTCACATCGGGCCTTGTACATCTTACAGCATACATAATAGATCCTACAGCCGAAGCATAAGGTACCTTCTTCATGTAAGAGGTGATGATGCATCTTTCTCATGACTTAACTCATGCTTAACCTCCATCGGTAAGAAACCTTTCTTAGAGTTATGCATGTTATATTTCTTCAATATCTTATCAATATAAGCATCTTGGCTAAGACCAATTAACCGTCTACTCCTATCTCGATAGATTTTAATTCCCAGAATATATGCAGCATCTCCCAAATCTTTCATAGAAAAACATTTACCAAGATAATCCTTAACTTCCTTAAGTCTTGGAATGTTACTTCCCATGATCAATATGTCATCGACATATAGAATTAGGAACACTACATTACTCCCACTAGCTTTGCGGTATACACATGGCTCATCACGATTTTGAATAAATCCAAACTTTTTGATTTCTTCATCAAATCGCTTATTCCATTGACGTGATGCTTGCTTCAAACCATAAATGGATCTTTGAAGTTTGCACACGCGCTTTGGATATTTAGGATCAACATACCCTTCCGGCTGTTGCATATAGATGTCTTCATCTAAGCGACCGTTCAAGAATGCAGTTTTAACATCCATTTGCCATATCTCATAGTCATAGTATGCTGCTATAGCTATGAGAATCCTAATAGCTCGTAAGTCTGCTACAGGAGAGAATGTCTCCTCGTAGTCTATGCCAAAAGTTTGAGTAAAACCTTTAGCCACTAAACGTGCTTTATAGGATTGTACATCACCATCCATGTCAGTTTTCTTCTTATAGATCCACCTATTTTTCACTACTTTAGCATTTTTAGGCGCGTCCACAAGAATCCAAACATCATTGATTTCCATGGATTTCATTTCCTCATTCATCGCAACCATCCATTTTGACTTTTCTGGATCAGACATTGCGGATCGATAGTTAGCAGGTTCACCAAGATCCCCTACTTCCTCCTCATCATCCTCTATGTATAGACATAGTTTGTCCGGCGCACGTATAGCCCTTTGAGACCTACGTGGAGGAATTAATTCCGGTGGAACACTCAGACTTTCTGGTTCTACAGGAATTTCATCGCTAGTATTTTCAGAAGGCAATGTATCTTCTTGAATTTCTTCAAGATCATAATTTCTCCCACTGAATTCTTGATTTACAAGATCATTTTCAAGGAAGTCTCCATACCGAGCCACAACTATTTTGTTCTCAGCCGGATAATAAAAGTAGTAACCCATAGTTTCCTTAGGGTAACCTACAAAGATACATTTTACTGAGCGTTGTTGGAGTTTATCTCTAGAGTCACGTTTCACATACGCCTCACAACCCCAGACTTTCAAATAAGACAAATATGGCTTCTTGCCATGCCATAGTTCATATGGTGTCTTATCAACCTTCTTTGTGGGAACCATATTCAGAATACGAACAACAGTTTCAAGAGCATAATCCCAAAAAGATAATGGTAAAGTTGTAAGATTAAACATAGATCGTACCATATCCAATAATGTACGATTTCTCCTTTCAGATACACCATTTTGTTGTGGAGTATATGGAGAAGTAAGTTTCTGAACAATTCCATTCTTACTTAAATAATCTTTAAACTCTTGACTTAAATATTCACCACCACGATCAGAACGAAGAGCTTTAATCTTCTTTCCTAGTTGTAACTCTACTTCGGCTTTAAACGTTTTGAATGTTTCAAATACCTCATGTTTATGTTTAAGTAAATAAACATAACCATAACGTCTATAATCATCCGTAAACGTCAGGAAGTAGCTAGCACCTTTCCTTGACACATGTCTAAGTGGTCCACACACATCTGTGTGTATTAAACCAAGTAGCTCAGTAGCCCTTTCAATATTGCTATTAAAAGGTTTCTTGGTCATCTTTCCAGAGATACAAGATTCACATTTATCAAATGATTCATCATTGATACTTTCCAAAAGCCCATCACGTTGAAGCTTTTGTATGCGAGTCTTCCCAATGTGGGCAAGTCTACAATGCCAAAGATAAGAAGAGTTCTTGTCTAACTTACTCTTCTTATTCATGCTAAAAACAGAATTATTTTTCCTCTTAGGATTTTTATCAGGCATGTTAATTTCAAAAACACCATTCACAGAAATTGCATCAAAATAGAATAAACCATCTTTGAAAACAAAAATTCTATTATTATCAATCGTGTGAGTAAATCCAAGATCCAACATACTAGAAAAGGAAATAACACCCCTAACAATTGTAGGTGCATAATGACAATTATTTAAAGACAGTACTAAACCCGAAGGTAAAACTAATTTAAATATTCCTATAGCTTCAACTGCTGCTTGTGAGCCATTGCCCACTTGCAGAAATTGTTCCCCATAGGTAAGTCTCCTCTTCAACTCAAATCCCTGCAGGGTATTACAAATATTAATACCACATCCCGTATCATATACCCAGGAGTTTGATTTGTATGAAAGATTAAATAACTCTATCATAAATAAGTTACCTGAAGATGATGCTGCAGCAACTTGCTCAGCCTTCTTCTTATGTTCTGCCATTTCATGGAGATAGAGAGAGCAATTCCTCTTCCAGTGTCCAGTCATCTTGCAGTAGTGACAAGTCTCATCTTTCAGAGATTTTTTAGCAAAGTTTTGCTTTGGTTTTGATGTAGTCGCAACTTGCTTGCTCTTATCAACCTTGCCTTTGCCTTTCTGCTTCTTATTCACTTGCGGTTTTGGTTTCGACACTCTACCCTTTTGTACATAAAGTACTTGAGGAGTAGCAGTGGGTGCCTTATCTTTCAAACCCTTTTCAAAGTCAATGAGCATTGCATGCAAATCATTAACTGTCTTCCCCGTGCAATGCATATTATAGTTACGAACAAAATCATTGAAGTCCTTATTAAGGGACCTATTGATCAAGTTAATAGCCATATTATTATCAAAGGGTTGTCCTAGTGCGATGAGTTGTTCCATATAACTCCTCATCTCCATATAATGGTCACTTACGGACTTACCAGGAGCTTGCTTGCAACTATGTAGAGCATCAACCAGATCATAGATCTCTACAGCTTGCGGCGTTTCATACACAGCCTTGAGTTCATCAAGCATTTGCTGAGGAGGAGCTAGCTCATACTTCCTTTGAAGTGATGGAGCCATTCTCCCTAACATTACAGCAGCCACCTCATGGTGCTTCTTAACGTTAGCAGCGTGTTGAAGCCTTTCCGCATCAGTTGCTCCTTCAGCAAGATCCTCCGGAAAAGGAGTTTCCAAGATATTGATGGTACCCGCTGCTCTCAGAACAATTCTTAGTGAGCGGTACCAATCATTGAAATTAGGGCCAGTAAGTTCAAGCCGTTCAAAAAATGCTTTGAACGCCGAGCTTATTGTCAGATTGTTTTCGGGTTGAGCCATTTCTACAGAAATAAGTTCAAACATTAGTATTTTCGATAATACAATTCAAGAAAATAAAATTACCCCGGTAATAAAACAATAGTATTTTCCTTGAAAAACTAGAATCCATATTGACATAGATTTATCACATCAGTTGATCTGCTAGTGACAAATGTATTCAACACAGTAACTTGTCGAACATTAAAAGCCAAACCATATTGCAATTTCTAGATATGTCAGGGATTTACATTGCCAAAACATTTGCATTGTAAACATGTTTTATCCCTTCTTTATGCCTTAAGTTTCCAGTTCTCACTGAGTAACTCAATTAAGTCGACTAATCTAAAGAACGTAAAACCTTCATGTGCAATCTTATTCAGTCATGAAGTTTTCTCTCCATTACAACATCGTCCGATATCTTATATGACGACAATTGTAACTTCAAGTGTTCGTCAATTAGAGGGCATATGACTTAAATTTTAGGGTATAGATTTTGGTGTCAAAATCATGTATGGAGAAGCATGCATACATCTCCATAGCATAAGTTTAATAAAAGGTTTAGTAAACTTTTTGATGAGACTAAAAGTTCATCATATATTTGCAAGTTGAGGTATTGGTTAAACCAAACAACCTTAAAGAATTATACCAATAACAACCGTATGTAATTCCAATTTTGACGCACGGGCGAGCCGGGAATTTGGTCAGCGCTGAAGCATAACACCTCCTTCCTTTACCGGGTACATGACCAGCGGTGCGTTATACCCACTTTATAGTTTGCCAAAATTGAGTAGGCCGTTAAGTTGCTATTGCAATTCTAATCAACGCAAATCATATGAATTTTACATCTCAAAACAATTCATTAATATTGATAAGATTTAGTCCATATTATTTTTCTTGGAAAAAAATTACCCTTGTTTTACAACATACAATTAAAAAAAACGCATGAAAAACAAGTAGTACAAAAAAAAAACTAAATCAAATAGCCACATGCAAAACAATTTATTCAAAGAACATCAAATATAGGGTTTTTATTAACATAAAAAGTCTTCCCTAATTTTAAAACTTTGAATCAAATAAAGCAAATAGCAATCAAAATTATATGATCCGTAAAAAAACATGCATGTTTATTACGGATCTTCCATATTCTCTTAACAATTAAAAAACTACTACGGATCGTAACCACACATGACATAACAATTAATTCATGCATACATCTAAAGTTAATTACCATGTAATTTTAGGGTTTAAAATTTTTTTTTTTTTTTATATAAAAAAAACGGCAAAGCCATTTTAAAACAATAAAAAAACAAAACCCCTAATTTTTATAAAACCTAAAAAACAACATGTAATTTTTAAAACAAATCATTATTAGTTAAAAAAACTTTAGATCTTGATAATTATAATCATGTTAAAACGGCTCTCGATGCCACTGATGGTTTATGATTAACATAACAATTATAAAAAAACCTTAACATAGATCAAAGAGCATACAGCGGAAGAAGATTAACAAGATCTTTATATAACACAATTATAATTAATCAAGGCTAGGGTTACATACCTTTATCCTAGCAGAACGATCACCGGTAAAGATAAATCAAGAACACTACCAGGATGTAATCTAAAATAAGATCACACCACGATCTTGTACACACGTGATACGATGAGCTAATCGTGAGTCTAGCACGAACAGAACCGAGCCTTCCAAGCCTATGGAAGATCTACCCAACAACCCTAGAGAGGGGCTAGGACTAGATCTAAAATAGCTTTTAGAAAATCAAAGATGAACCCTAATGGGTGTATATATGGCCGGCGGTATAGAGCTAGAAAGAAGAATATGGAGTGAAAAATTATGAGGCCTTAAGGTTTGTTTATATACACCTTGGAAACTTATCTTCCAAGGTTTAAACAAGATAAAGCCTAAACTTTTCATCCCTATCCTTTGACCCTTATTAGGCCGGATATACATGTGCTAAAAGGGGGTTTCCGGAACTTTCCGACACCTTCTTTTAGCTTCTTTAATATTCTATAACGATCGTTTAATACTTAACTTTTAATTACTTAACGATCGTTAGCTTCAGTTTGATTTAATAAATATAATAAATATATTTAATAAATAAATTAACTCTTCACGTAATGTGTGCAATCCCGTGATCTCGAGTTCGATCCTATCACACGACTATCGATTTTAAAGTCCATAAACTTTCAAAAGATATGTAGGGCTCTAGTGAATTGGAATTGGAAGTACAGTCAAAAGGTTTATATAGTACACCCAGTCATCTTGCTGCTATTAGTTCTTTCTTTCTCGTGTAATTATTGTTGTCGGTTATGTGGTTTGTCTTAGTGGCATTGCTTCCTTTCTCGGTGCATCTCAAGGCTTGGAAGTTTGTGTGTTTTTTGTATACTAAGGTTTTAGTGCTGATAAGCCTGCAGGCTGCAGTACGTTCAGAAGAACCTAGTTACGCTTACAAAGTTACACGAACTGAAACCATTGAAAACAGCAGAAATATGTTACTTTTGAAAATAGCTTACTCGACATTCCAACTTTGCATTCTAGAAACCAGAGCCTACACGACAAACGACCGTCCAATTCATCTACTTTCTCGGTGTCGAGATCAGATCATTGACATGAATATTGATATCAGCTATCTAATTGCGAATTAATAAAAAAATGTAAAAAGAATGTTGGTGGTAATTCTGTGATTCGAACTTGTAACCAGTAAGTTGACACACACGTTCATTACCACAGAACCAACCAACACCCTTGTTTATAAGGTGTTATTTATTAGAGCATGAGGAATCGTGGTGCCATAGAGGTGGTGCCATGGGCAAAAGTACTGTCACGTCAGCAAAGTGGGGTTTGACACGAGAAATGTTATGGCACCACTTTTTAGATAGAGTGGTGATTTGTGGTGCCATGAGGTATTTTTGGTGCCATAGAAGGTATTAGAAAAAAGAAAAGAAAGAGAGTTGTATATTCTCTTCGTTTTATAATTATAGTTCTCTGATAAAAAAACACGCATATTAAAAAAAAAACATTATTTTTAGTTTTCTTTTTTCCACTTTTTACACAATGACAATTTAATCTTTAACCAATTAAGAGTAAAGTACATTTTTTGTTCTCATGGTTTGGTTTACCGGACATAACACTTTTGGTCCATCTTTGCAAAAATCTTACGGATCTTGTCCAAGATCCGACAACCCATTTCACTTTTGGTCCATTTCATAGTATTTAACCGATCAAACTAACATTCAACAGAAAATGGAGTAAAAGTGAAATGGGTTGTCGGATCTTGGACAAGATCCGTAAGATTTTTGAAAAATGGACCAAAAGTGTTATGTCCGGTAAACCACGAGTATAAAAATGTAGTTTACTCTAGAAAACCAAGTTTCTGCCAAAAACTTGTTAGCTAATTGAAGTTAACCAAAGTTATAAAGAAAGTTATGTGACTGAGAAACCATGTGGTCCGTTGTGGGCAGAATTGACAAGCCCTGCCTTTTCGCATGTGACCGACAACGAGCTACACGATAGCATGTTAACGATATGGTATGCAAAAACAGATGAAATATATATGGTGCAAATGTACAGTAGCATAATAGCATTTATTTCAAAACCGAAGACAAAACAATAAGTAGCCGAACATCACCAACACTTTCCTACAGGGACGGATCTATGCATATATTATGGGGGAAAATGACCCCCATGGGTAGTCCGATAAAATGAGATTTTAGTGTAATTTTTTTCCGACTTTGATCTTTTTTCGAAAATGCCCTCCACCAAAAACTCAAATTGCCCCCCACCCATATACTAAATCTAAATATTCAATGCTCAAATACCTTATAAAGTAAACCCTTTATTTTCAAGTAAAAATACTTTATCATTTCGATAACTGTTTTTTTCCGCATTTTGTTGTTATTATAAAAAAAAAAATTTTGCCCCCCACTGCCCGCTTTCCTAGTTCCGTCACTGCTTTCCTAGACATGTTACTCAAAATTGAAAATTACAATCCCACCATCGATTAACCAACGATAATGTAATGTTCAAGATACCAAAATTTAGAACTTTAGTAAGCAAAACCAACAGATGCAGATCAGTATCTAAGCTGCAAACTGTGAACATTTAAGAATCTATAAGTAATGCATTAAGATAGCGAATTAGCCACCTATATCATACCTTCTGATAGAAGAAAAACCCCTTAATGAGAAATCTTCCTTGCCGATTTTTGTGACTCCTGTCGATCAGTAATAGAGATCTTGAAGGGGATTTAAGCGTAGCGACACCTTTTAAATTGATGACTATTGGCATGGTTTTTCCCACACCCATAACAAAAACTATACCCACATCTGCAGCAACATACATAATTAACCTGTTGTTAGTAGAACACGCAAATGGTAACCAACTCAATCGTTTTATTCAATCGAAAAGTAAAAGCTATGAAATTAACCTGCAATTAATGTGCAAACAACCATAGGTTTTTTCGACATAAAAGTTGCATTTTGGGCACCTCTTCCATTTCTTTTTCTTGGCAAGATTCATCAACAAGATATCAGTCGAATCTCTTTCGCCCTTTTTCAAGCTTTGAAACTCGCTACAACTCATCCCTGAATGCCATGTCACCTTACACTGGGCACAAAACAATCTGTTACAGTTTGGGCATTCTGATGATGTCACGGTTTTTCCCCCATCGTCAACCAACAGTGCAGAACAATCTTTAAACGGGCAGTAAAATTTCTCAGACCCTAAGATCAAAGACTCGCATAAAGCATTTTCCCATCGATCCAATACTTCTCGGGGAACAATCAAACGACACGCTTCAGGTCCTATTATCCCTTTGCAACTTGGGTCAGGACACTGCACTTTAGTTATGTTTTCTTGAATCTTGGCTGCTACATGTCCCCTGATGCAGTCAAAAAGCAGTACATATGTCCACAAACGTTTGTTTTTCGAAACATTTCAGATTCAGTCTTTGTATCCATGCAAATATCACAAAATCTATCAGGTACTTGGCTAGACTCTAATACCACAATTGGTGGCTTCGTCCTCAATGAAGTTGATACAAGTGAATCTTCGCTATCTGATATCACGATTGGCGCCTTGGGCCTGGATGAAATTGATGCACATGAAGCTTGCCTATATAATATCACGATTGGTGTCTTGGGCCTGGATGAACTCGATGCACGTGAATAAGGTTGGCTATCTAATATCACGATTGGCGTCTTGATGCTGCTGGATGAAGCTGATGCACGTGAAGCTGAGGAGAACACGAGTGACTCCTTACGTTGCAGTTGTTCAGCATATTTTTCAACAGTTATGGGAAAACTTTGATCTTGACCAAGAGGTGAGAAGTAGGGATCATCGTCGTCAATGATGCAAGGTTCAAAGATTGAGCTGCCAGCCACCGATGTTGTTCTGTCTTTGATTTACTGTTTTACTGATGTAAACGTAATTTTTATAACAACGATATGTGCAGAAGTTAACAGGAATGCTACATTACTAAAGTGTGTATAAAATTCATAGCCTAACATCATATAAAGCCTGATTCAATAGTCTGAACTGGAATTGCAAATTCAGTCTTTACATCTAATAGTCTGATGTGTTTATTAAATTTCATATCGGGGTGCTTTTAGTTTTGTATACCATGGTACTTAGATTCTTTGTTACTTTTTTCTTCTATCTATAGTATGCTAGCATACTACAGTGCTACCTACAGTGCAGCACTTGGGAGCGGTTAGTAGTTTTCTATTTTATAAAAGTGTTTGGACTGGAATCTAAACGCTTCGTTTAGTAGTGTCAAGAAAGTAGCGTTTTCAGTAGCCATCTATTACCGAGGCAAACCAGGTGTTTGGTCTATTTGTATGTGAGATGCTAGTTGTGAAACAACCAAGAGGTCGTGGGTTCAAGTCTCGTTGGAGACATTGTTATATTTATTGTGAGACAAGTTAACGGGACAAGATTTTGAAAGGTTGGGAGGAAAGGCCACATGTTCATTATTCGGTACGGCATAACACTCTCAACATCGATACACCGTAGAGATTTTAAGTTGTTACGCTGTAAAGGTCACGGCTGCAGTTTTTCCTTCTATGCTTTTATTGTATTATTAGGAAAGTGCAAGGATGTGTTTAGGATATTTTTTGTTAAAATTTGGGTGTGTGTGAGCGGTAATAATCAAACGATTCTCAATTCCTCATATACTCCCTTAATCGTGTAGAGATCACTTTCAAAATGAAGTATTTCGACCATGTATGTTTCGAGTATCACGGAATCCTCAACAGGATGATTCCGAGAATCACACTTAGTTTCAAAATGAAGTATTTGGTGCTCCTGAGTAGCTCTTATCGATTATTTTTGAGGAAGAATATGAGTTTCCAGCATACATATATAGTTGCAACCCCGTTGTAAAATCACAAATTGTGATACAAAATCTTTCTGCTGTCATTTACCTAACTAAGGATAAATTCTTTAATCATGATCTCATACTTAGGCGCCCCTTTTTTATAGTTCGTTTGCAAGAGGAAAGTGCACTAGTCATCGTGCAGCTACTAATTAAAGTTACCCATTCGTGATCAAAATCAACTTCCTACAAGACTATCTATCAGAAGGTCAAATGAATATGTAGCTTGTAAATACTAGTCCTAGTAATATATTCCGAAACATGAATGTCTACAACCGAGACCTATAAGCGGGTTCAAATGAGCGTCTCTAGAAATGCACAGTTGGTCACCAGTCAGCGACAACATTAGTTTTCTCCTGTACCATTATCAAGACTGGACCACACTAGCAAGTTACACAACGTATTAATATCAAAGTCTAATACATGAAAATTGTCAGGCTTTCACTGAAGTAATGGATTGATTTAATGACCGAGTGTGAACAAACAACGAGATATGTGTGTTCAAATCTCATTTGAGGCGCGTGCAGGCGCGTGTGTGTAAGGAGCTAATTTGCGTGGAAAAAAAAGTTGATATAATCTGACTACATTTCCTGAAAAACTTATTAGGCATCATGAGATTTGGAGCAAGATTCTATGAGAATACACCATCAAAACCCATAACCAAACACTCCCTTTACCTGCACAGGAACCTTCTAAGCTACTATTAAAAATAAGTCTCGTTTGGTTGATAAAGCTTGAGGGAGCTTGTTAAAAAAATAAGCTCCTAAATGACATGCTAGTTAAATTAGCATGTGAAATAAGCTCAAGCTACATGCTCCAACATCCAGCTCCAGTAACCCGCTCCAGCAATCCGCTCCAGCTCCTAAGAATGCCAAACACACCCTAAAGTTGAACTAAAAACTAACTCATTCTAATAATTAATTATAATGATTATCTAAAAATGCCAACTATATTCTAGATAGAACGAGGAATATATCCCTACTACATATAAAGAGTATAAGAGGAATCTTTTAAGTACACTTATCTTTGGAAATATAGGAATCTTTTTCCTATATTTCCATGTTTAAACATCTGACTTTTCTATTGAAATTGACAGCTGTAACCATATATTCCTAAAACCCTAATTGGTGTTTTGCAAAAACACACAACCACCACATCATAGCCGATCCTCTCTTTCTCTCTCTAAAAACCATAGCCGCCACTACAGCCACCAGATCTTCTATTGCCATCATCTTCGCCATTAGCATGGTTGATTGATGTTTTTGGTTGATGGTTTGAGTCTAGGAGGTTTAGCGCGCGGTTGTTTTTGTTTGAGAATAAAGGAGGATCTCGCATTCGTGGTGATTGTTTTTTATGAGGCATCCATGGTGATTGTTTCTTTATCACACATTCACATTTCTCAGCTTCTTTATGACTTTGGACTCCTCCTGTTGATTGCCTTCTTTGCTGCATCGTTCTGTCCTCTCTCAAGCCTAATAAACACACCACTAAATCTATTTTCCGCCACCATTAACCTAATCGCCGGCACCCTCCACCACAGGCTTAATCGCCAATCAAACCACCACCCGCCGATTCTTGATTACAAATTTTTGGATCTCGATTCTTGATTACAAATCATTATCTACTGCCAATTCTTGATTACAAATTTTGAAGCAATCACTAGTAACACCAGTATGATTAATTTTATTGTGTTTTTAATTTTGTTTGCAACATAGTTGTTTTGCTATGCATGCTTTGTTGTAGTTTATTTCATCTTCATCTTTAACCTCGTATGAAAAGCTACACACTAGGTGAGCTATGGGCTATTGCGAAAGAGCGAAAAGTACCATGCTACACAACATATGGGAAAAGATCCTAGGAATTGATATCGCTGTAGGTGACCTTTCTAACCCATTTACCTATGACTAGGTCGAATTGGGTTAAGTTGAAAATTGATTATGCTTTATTTGAGTGTCTATGTACTATTTTTGAAAGTTGATTATGTTTGACTTGAAGAGGGTGATTAAAACTTCAAGAATTCTACAAAATATATGTTATTACAACAGTTTTGATCTTATTGGATCAACACCGCAACAAGCTAACCTCAAAAACCCAAGCCTAAAGTGCCAAACTCAAAAATAACAAATTTATTTATACATTTACTAAAATTGTTCATTCCATATTTTGAATTTTTAAATCCGACATTGAGATGATATTAACTGTTTTTGTATCTGCCTTTAGGTAAGCAAGGACGTCAAACAATTTGCAGTCACGTCGCCTGAACGTAGAATACCTATATTTTGCAAGATGTTCAATCATGTTTTCGGAGCAAACGTTTCTAAGTTTATTCTCTTATGCACCCTTGTACTTTGGAACAGTATAATTTTGTTATTTCAGTAAATGAGGGGGATTTGATGATAGTAATAAGTTTGATGCATCAGGGGGTTGATCAACATAATATGGCTAATTTTTGCAATAGAATATGATTTTACAACATTTTGAATGGCAATCATTCTATAAACCATATAACCAAGAAGAAGGATTTAATAAAATATGCAGAAATGGGTTCTTGTTGTAGTTTTGTTCAAGTCCTGCAATATTTGTAACAAGATATTATGAACGTTTGTGTATACATTGGTTCTTGTATAACTTAGTTTAAAGGCATGATTTTCCTTAAGACAGTAGTTGTACTTTTTCACTATAGGTTGTTTTTTTTTCCTGTTTAAGCTGCCTTTTAGGGTCATTTTTCCTGACAATATTGGTTTTGGCTTTGATATAGGGTAATGAACCAATGGTTATTGATTCGTGCACATCGAGTATTTTTTCTCTTGCGTACACTGTAAAACTTCTTCTTTTGACCCAAAAGGCCTGTTTGAATTGGCATGTTTCCTATTCAAGATTATCTTCTACTTAAGGTCACTAGAAATTTAAGATTGGGTCCGAATAAATCAGGGTTTGGGAAGAATAATAGCGCCTTGTAGACAGTTTCTTGGATCTTTTTCGTTAATTTATTAAGTGGCCAGTGTTCAAATAGGGGCAGGTTATATTGTTCACTCCTTATAAGGGCTGTTTGGGGATTGCTTATTAGGTCTATAGAGCAGAAATAAGGGCCGATTCAGCTACCACAAAGCAAACAAATTCTACTACCTCCCAGAATAGGAGCTCAAAAAAGGTTTGTCTAAACCGTCTGACCCACTAATTTTCCTTCGATACTATATTATGTCTTAAGTGGTGATTTTTCAAATAAGTATAAGTGTTGTATAAAGATCTCAGTCTGTCACCGCTCCAAACTCTTAAAGGGCGTATAAATAGAATGAAAAGTCAGTGAGCTAGAACTAAATGGGCATATAAATAAAATGAAAAGTCAGTGATGGCTTGCTTACAGAAAGTGTATGTATGATTCACACATACCTCAGCTATTGGCAAGTTGTTATGGCACAATCAGAAAGTGGACAAGCGAGAAATAAGCTTAACTTGGCAGTTGAACTGGTCCCGGATGTTGGGGACCTTTGGTCCATTATTTACAAGTTTGAACTGCAGTGTAGAACCGAACACCAGCAGAAGGAAGTCTTGCGTAAATGTGTTGCTGCAGAGCGGAAATTCGACGAGAAGTGGCAGGCAATATCAAAGGTAGTAGAGAATTCACATCAGTCAATCGAAGCCATCTTGAAGAAATCAGTAGCTGCCATCACTAATCCCTATTCAAACTTGTTTTAGGTACTTATACATATGTTTGTTGACTTTGTTTTCTTTTTTATATTTCGGAGATATTATTTTGTTAGAGGAGCCATAATCATTTATTTTTGAACAATTTTTACTAGGTTGTGTACATTATGCCAGAAATGTACATTTGTGGAACATGCTGTGTTACGGACCACTATAGATTACTTGATCATCCAAAATACCAAAAGACTCACCATGTATTACAATAGTTTTGTATCTGTCTGTATGGGAGTTACATTGTTGCTTTTACGAATATCTTTTTATGTGGCATTAATTTGCACATAATAGGAGTATAAAATGGACTTTTTGATACTGTCAAAGTGTTGAATCTCGCCTTATTATTGTACGTAGATTCTTCTCTTTTAATCGAAGGATATAGTAGCATTGAACTAATTTTAGTAGTTGATAAGTGGTGACTAATGATAAGGTTCCAATCCATATACTTATAAATGGGTTGCTACGGTTAAATATCACGTTCTCGCTACGTCTTATATTGCTAACAGATACTTATATTCAAATTTATTGCGTTATGTTGCCGATTATAAACTTTTACTTTGAATTTTGCAGGCGGCTATTGTGACTGAATTTAGACTTCATGAGGAGACGGTGTTGTGATCAATGGATATGACGTTGCATATGAGTGTGCTAAAAGTGATGATCGAAGTCAGATGAACCTTCCAAGATCAATGTGTCAATGAAATGGATAATCGTATGACTGGTATGTCAAGTTGTTGGGTTATTATATACTTGATATATATTGTAAATTCTTATAGGCTTAATATATTACTTTTAGTTTTAGCCGACGGTTGGAAAGGCCATCTGCACTTAAATGGTAGTTTTGTAGAATGAAATATGAATGTAATATTCTTGAGTTACAATGGATACGATCTCACTGGAACATGATAGATACTTTGTTCATAAGAACACTTTATTCTCATAATGCACCGCGTTATAATGCACCACAGTGAAGCGCAGGTCTCAAATCCTCTGCAGTATTTTCAAATATTTACAGATCAACATTTACATAATACAGAATCAAATAAAGCTAAAACTTTTGAACCAAATGAGTTATTTCCATTAAAACCGATGAATATTAAAAACAAGAATCTTGAAATAAGGTGTACAAATAAAGATCTTTGGCATACATGTAACCTGAGATAAAAGCGATGGGATTGAGCAGCTAAGAAATAGTAAAAAAGTATGAAGATGTAAACCCATGAACGCGTTGATGAACAAGTACTAAAGAGTTAAATTGTGTGTGCAAATAATAGCAGCATAAGCATATCACAGTAAATTATTAGTTAGTCTAACTTCCACTTGCAATCAACTTTTTTGATTGATAAGTTTGTGTCATGTTCATTCACATTTGTCTGTTTTTTTCTCTTGATTTTTCAAATCTTTGCTTTATTTTATGGACAGAATCTTAGGTTCTTTTTGGAGTTCAACTTTTCTTGCTTTGGTTAAGAATATGAGGATATGACACCAGCTCATTCAACTAAAGGTGAAAAACATCTGCCTGTTATGAATTACATATTCTTAATTACTTATGATTTTAATAATTCAAAACTGCACTTTTTAGCTCAAATATACTGAATCTTTTTTACTGATATGTAATATATAAGCTCTAGATTTAGCATTTTTACTATTTTAAACTACTTGTTCTCCCTTTTTCGTATTTTTCTTATTTAAATTCATACTACAAGTTTAGGACTATGCATGATCATTAAAATGTACCTGATAAAGGCCAATGAATGCTTAATGAATGGTAGTTGGTGAAGATATAATGCATGGAACTCTTACCCTTTCACCCCTGCCGGGATGCGGGTTACACGTTATCCGATTGAATCATCAGGTTACGAGCTTGACAATCAAGAAAACTCGGTCGAGTTTGGATTCGACCACTTGTTCAATCTGGCCAAGTCACTGGATTACCGCTTCTACCACCCCGGTGAATTAACATCTCGTTAACTATCTGTCTCTAAGCAATTTTCCGATCACGGGTTCGACCACCGGACCAATTAACATATCGTTAATTATATGTCGCTAGGCAATTCCGTCGCTATGCGCGGGTAATCGTCTAGTATCTAATAAGATATGCTTGTTTTATAAGGCAAATAGGATACTACATGTGCAGGTGATCGGTAGTTTTTATTGGTAAATTTATAGTCGTCGAAACGTTTTTATCTGATTATCTCACGATGGTCGTTTATATTGAATCGAATATGTTCTTATTTTTCCAATTTATGACTTATTTTTGTCAAGATATTTACTACCAAGATAATTTTAACCAGCTGAACGAATTTTATTCGCCAAGTAATTAAAGATAAATCTAAGTAACTCAAGGTTCACACTTTTATCGAGATAGTAGAATAGATTAGAGAGTCCGGTTATTAAAGAACCCTGTATTTTGGTGAAATCCAAGGGACCAATCTGGGCCGTCCATTAAGAAGGACCAGATCATATAATAAAAAACACGGAAGGGCTATAGTTGTCAATGTTTCAAACTTGTTGCAAGGACTGAAAATGAAAATATGTAATATTTTCAGCTACCTTATTTTTCAGTAAAAAACACACACTAACACGCATTCTTTCTCTCTCTACACATCAAACCCTAACCAATAAATCAAAAAATCTACACAAATCAACCGTGTAAATCACGAAATAAACACAAAAATGAAACAAGGAACTAGTAAATCAACCGATCTTGGAAAAAACGGTTTAAAATGAATTTATTCATAACGAAGATGATGGTATCCTTGATAAATCTGTTGATATCAAATCTACACAAACTGGTTTGTTGTTTTTTTTAGTATTATTGTGATATTGAATCTTTTCTTTTGGAAAATTATTATAGATAGATAGGGATGTATTGATTCATATAAACTATTTGATGAAATGCCTGGACCAATATGGCACAAGCTATGAACTATAAGAAAACGCAAATCCAATTTAGTAGCAGTTTGTTTAATAGTTACTAAATTGGATTTGCGTTTTCTCCACCAAATCATTCCAGCTGTCAAATCCTCCACCAGCTCCTTAGTATCATTGTCAAGGTACTTGTTTGAGCTTTACTTGCTTTATACTACGATTGTGGAATTACATAAAACATTCATAGTGATTAGTGAGCATTTGTTATATTAAAGATATTTGATTGTTAGTCTAAGATTTTCCTACAAAGTATATATAGTCAAACCTCGTCTTTTTTTTAAGATCCATGTCTTGTTGTCTTATGGTTTTGGCACCTAATACGATGACTTATTGTTGACCTGTACTAAATGATACATAATCACTGTCATGTTTTTTATGTGGAATTGCAGCATTGAGAGATCTGTTTGCTGATTACGTGGTCGATGTATGGAAATTTTGGTATTCAGAGGTTGCTGAAATGGATCCAATTGGATCAATTTAGAGCACAAACTAGTCGTTAATTGACTAGCAGTGATGGCTAGAAATGGCCATCCTCAAAAAGTTGTTGATAGTATTAGTATGTATTTTTAGGATAGAGTAATGTTAGGTCCATAAGTATCTCCGAACGATTGTATAATTTATTTGATTAATATTGATAAGAAAGTTCATTGTAGTTGTTTTTTTCATTTTCTTTTACAATTGAGATAAAAGTTTATTAGATCTCAAAAGCTAAATAGATACTACTACGTAGTAGATAAAAGATACAGCAATAAAGTGGTGTTAAAGAACATGTTTAGGCTATCAAAGCCAAACTAAAATATCTTAATTGAAGAAGGTATATTTCACTTCTAGTCAAAGATCTTGTTGCGTCGAATTTTATGTCAAAAAGCTAATATATTTTGTTGCTCGGTAGCTATTCCAACTAGAGAAAATCTCACCTTAAGGAATTGTTTTGTTGTGAGGATGAAAAGACTAATCTCGACTATTTGTTGGGTTTGATTTAATGAAAAGACTAATCAGAATTTTAGTGTCCGGCCGCTAGCACTCTGGTTATATGACATGTCTAATGTAATATTATTTTTGATATCTCATAAAAATAATAGCTAGTATCACTTGTGATATTTATTATATACTTATATGACAAGTCTAATATCATTTGTGATATTTAATAAACATAGTTAGTGTCTAGTATCACTTGTGATACTTGTTTATGACATTTTTAATATCACTTGTGATATTTCATCAACATAATTAATGTTTAATATTACTTATAATATTTTGCATATGACATGTCTAATATCACTTGTGATATTTCATAAACATAATTAATGTTAAATATCACTTGTGATATTTCACCTATGATATTATTCATATGTGAAATACCTAAACTAATGTCACATTATAATGCTTTGTCAAATTAGATACTAGTCTTAAGTGATTAAGAACGGAAGTTTTAATACGCCTTGTCATTCTAACAATATTGTGTCACAAAAGATAAATAAGTGTCACTTACAAAGAGCAAAATGAATAGAAAGGAAGCATGAAATAGACATTATCCTTGTTTATGAAATATCACAACTGATATGAGATATTAACTATGAAATATCACACGTGAAATATCACAACTGATATTAGACATGTCATATAACAAATATCACTAGTGATATTAGATATTAACCTTTTACTATCACAAGTGATATTTCAGAAACCAACAAGTATATTTTATTAATCTTTTAAAATAAATAATGATATTTCATTGTTTTGTATATTTTTTATATAATATCACATGTTTGATGTAAACAAATTAGAACAATAAAATATCACAAGTGATATTAAAGGTTAAAAACACATTATTTGTTTACGATTAATCACACGCGATGTTAAACGTAATATCACAATTGATATTGGACCTTATATTTATGAAATATCACAAGTGATATTAGACATACCATATAACAAATACCACAAGTATCAACTATATGTATGAAATATCATAAATGATATTAGAAATTTCTTATCATTAAGTTTTTTTATATATTGCTTCATTTTATGTATTTTTATATTTGTAAGTGACATTATTTATCACTTGTGATATAGCATTATAATAAAGTTGAAAAGTATTTAAATAGTTTGTTTAAGTCACTTTAGAATAATATCACAACTGATAAAAGTAATAGAATGTGAAAAAGAATATCACTAGTGATTTAGGAAAAAAGCCAAACTCAAAATTGACCACTTATTAATTATGACAAGTGATATAAAACTAACAATTAAACAAAGAGATAAAACATATTTTCAAAATGAAACAAATTCTTGCATCAAAATTAAAAAAGGATAGAAAAAAGATGTAAATATAAGATTCAAACAAAAAATGTTAATTCATTTAAAATCAAACAAACTATTACATAAAAAATGCAAAGAATATGGCAAGAGATATGAAAGTATTGATTCAATTTTAACATACAAAATGAGAAGCTATGTGTTACAAGTGATAAATCAAATTACAACACATCCACATTGAACTTAAACACCTCCAACATCACTATGTTCTGGCCATCACCTCCATCTTGTACCGATAATGATACGTATCTTGTGCTTTTCTTTTACTGTTGAAAGGCACAAAATCTATCTTGAATATCAAAGGTGATATTAAAAGATAAATCATATTTATTTGTTTTTGAAATATGATATCAAACATGTCGTATAACAAATATCGATGATATTAGCAATAAACTATGTTTATGTTTTTGTAGTATCTCAAGTGATATTACATATGTTATATAACAAATACCACTCGTGATATTAGACATTAACAATATTTGTGAGAAATAACAAGTCTTATTGGACATGTCAACAAGTTATATTAGACATCCCATCTAGCAAATGTCACGATATTAGACATTAACTGATGTCAGACATTAATTGTATTTACGAAATATCACAAGGAAATATAGACTCAGGGCGATATTAAAAGATAAATCATAATTGTTTGTTTTAGAAATACGATATCAAACATGTTGTATAACAAATATCAATGGTGATATTAGCCATAAAATATGTTTATGTTTCTGTAATATCTCAAGTGATATTACATATGCTATATAACAAATATCACTCGTGATATTATACATCAACTATATTTGTGAAAAATATAAGTCATATTAGACATGCCATCTAACAAATATACATTAACTATCTTTATAAAATATGTGATCTTAGACTTTAATTGTATTTACGAAATATCACAAGGTGATATCGACTCGTGGGGTTACATGTAACACTAAACACTATTTTTGCAACTTTACTATATAAATCTGCATTTGTAGTTAGAGAATAGAAGCAAATGAAATTTGCTCACCTTTCGACTAGCAAAACTCTCCTAGATTCCTTTATGTGATTCTTCTTGACTTTTACACATTCATTATAAATTCCCATCTAGTCTCTTGTTGGTCCGCTAAGAGTTTCACTTCTTTGAAAATGCTCTACGACTAGCTTTAAATTCCCTGAATAAAAAGAGTGCATCTAAGACGCAATATAAATCACAAAGCGGTAGATAACCATGTAAATAATGCACTCACGTAAATCGATGTCAAAATTTTTCTCCAGAGCAGGTCTTTGAACTTAACAACTACTTCCTCTCCATCTTGTAAGTTTCCACGATGTACTTGAATGGAAAATATCATTGATCATAACCAATGTCTCTATTACTGAGTTTAACAACTTCAAAAGCGATTATAGATATAGGCTTTACCTCACCAAGACTAGCAGCCGCAATTGGTCGTTATTCAAACTCCTTAAAGATTATATTAAGTGGAGTATCCAATTCTTTTTCAATGAAACCCTTAGCTCTTTCAGGTGAGAATGAAGGGACCTCATCTCATCCTCAAATGCGCCAACTAGACTTTATCATGACTACTCCTTCTGATGGTCAATATCTATTCTTGTATTAGTAAATAATTTTCACTATCCATCAATATTAACTCCCTTGTTCTTTCAATAGCTATCGGCATTGATTCGCCTCCTGCTCCTGCTCCACCAGGTATCATATCTACTCTTCTTCACTTCACTTCACTTGTGGGTTTTTGTGGAAACTCTCCACAATAATTCAATTTCATTAACTAATAGTACATCTTATTATATTACCAGGTACCTCTATGACACAAGATGTAGGAAGATGAGGATCATGTGTCCCAAACATGGATCTTCTTGCTGATTCCCTACTCAACGTCAAGACATTCACATTACCAACAAAATTACTCACAATATCATAACTGTTGGATATCACAAAATTACACACATCAGATCAATATTCTCACCAAATATCATTTTTCGTTTCACATAAACACTCAAACAAATATCCAAAGCACAAAATTAACATCTTATAATATTCACAATCTATGATACCAAACTATCTAAACGTGATGGTTAAATATCATAAAGCTACTCATAGGAATCAACATTGGCATCAAATATAGGTAAAATCCATTAAGACATGAAGAATCTGATTGATATCGGTTATGGACTCTTCATAACCCGCAATCACGTCCTAATATGGGATGGATCATAGAAGCATTTGCTGGTGGTTTGTGTGGCGCGATCGTTGATCTTCCTTTATTCAAATTGAACCCGAGGTACATTTCTATATCCCATAGCAGTACCATCACGATCGCAGCCACCACAAATCTTGCCACCACCACAAGCCTCTCCGCTACTAGTTTCGCAAATGCTTCCAGTAGCACAAATATTTTGGCTACTGCTAAAGAGGATAGCTTGTACATAACTGCTGAACTAGAACATGAAAATAGAAGTGATGGCCTAACTTAGCCAAGCCGCAACCAATTAAACCCATTTTCACTAGATTCTCCTTGTATCACATGCGATCAACCTTTCTTCTGGCTTTCCTTGACCACTCCTAACATACATAATCTTATTTTTGACACCTATCACCATAATAACAACCTACACTACATCTACAAATAGATTGGGACATTAGGACCAAATTATTTAGGCATTTTAACAAACATGTTATGTGCATAACAAAGATCTGTACAGTCAATAACAGATTACTCTTTAATGGCAAACCACCAAAATTAAAATCCTCTGCCACTCTCTAATAACAGATTCTTATATACACATATAATTCTAGTTCCCAAACACTTTTATTGTCACAAAAACTAGATCAAAACATAAATCATAATCTCTATCAGATCACATATATAAACGTAATTGATTACTCACTTTTAGGGGGTTTGGGACGGATCTCGCTGTGGTGGTCAGTTAAGAGGCGCCAGGTGGCAGTGTATGTTACGCAGTCTCTGCTATGGTAGATTGGTAGTTGGGTTTACTGGTAACGATGATTAAGTTATTCGGGAAAGATGAGGGAGAGACAGAGTCAAAACACTGTGTGAAAATAATGAACTTAAAATGAAAGAATTAAAAAAACACTTTATATACTTGGACAAAAAAATAAGATTAAATAATTAAATCTTAGATTAATCCCCACCATTAGATCAAAGTTAAATAAAAGGTGGGGATTTATCCCTTGGATTTCACTAAAAACAAGGTTCCAAAATAACTTTTGTCATAGATTAAATGAGATGGTACGAACTAATTTACTGGAAATTAACCGGCTCTTATTCTTTAACAACGGTAAAGAATATACCATTTTGATTTCGCAAAATAATTAGATTATAATAAAAACAAGTTTCATAGATCTTATGTCAATATTAAGTTTTGTTCAAAAAACAAGTTTTAACAAATAACACATAGCCGATTCGCAAGGAAAAATAAGTGTATTAATATGACATACTTAGTTAACCATTAACTACCAGTGCGCAACGGAATGGATCTAGTATAACATTTATGATTAACACATAATAAAGCAATAAAAATACTAACCTTTTAGTTTAATTGATTAAATCAATTAAATGGGTCTTGATCTTGAAATTTAACGATAAAATAACCGTCTCCACCGGTTGCTCACATACACGTCAAGTGAGCACGTTACGATGCTAGTAGTTGCTTCACGATTGCTAACAACAAGTGTTTTGATCTTGCTTCAAACCAATTCGGATACCAAAATTATTATGTCCGAATGATTTGTGTATGACTAACAATAAAATAAGAATCAATACTCTTATTCTAACTGTTAATATGAAGGAAAAAATCAACCAATTATGTTGACTAAAATGATATGTCTTTATAGTGTTTCGTTTGTCAGTGAAGGCTTTTTTTACATCTCTGTGAAAATAAAATATGAGAGGTATATATAGGTGGTTTCTCAACTTGTAGTCAAAGCAAACAAAACCATCTTATATTCACTTGTCTTCATATCTTCAGTTTCATTAGACCATTCCTTACCGACAAAGAAAGACAATATCACATATCATACACAAATAGTCATGAGACTAAAAAGAAAAAATATTGATAAAAATCAATCATCTTTTTACATTATCTCATGGGTGACTATATATGTATTTTTCAAATATCACGTATAAATTTAATAGCTCAAAATATTACATGATTCTCGTCCTTCTTATTTAACTTAGCGGGTATAAATTAGTTTACAACGTCTAACGGTTAAACTAATATCGTTAAATATATATCGTGAAGTATATTATACATTTAATAAATATAAACGAGTTACATATATTAAATATATAATAAACGCGCTCTTCGTGTTTAAGTGTGTGCCCCCGATAGGCTCACTCATTTTCGATGGCTAAACGATCGCATACTCCGACAGCTCCCACTTGTGAGAGTTTAGACACACAGCGTCCATAATGAAGCATCTAGCAACACTTCATTATAACCGGAAATGTTGAGTTAAGAGTTTCAAGAATAATATCTCAAAAGTATTCGATGCTATATGATTATTAAAGCTTGTTGGTAATCATCCCTTTGTTTCTAGTACCCTTATACCATGGATATGGATCCTAACTCATTCCATATAGTTTAACTTTAATTTCTCGTGAACAAATTAATTTAGATAGTCCAAATGTGAGCAAGAATCATCTTGATCACACTTTGGGTACGGCCATACAATTATCTAATTAATTCTGGAGAGGATCCAGTGGTACTTCACTGCACTATATCAAGTGGAGGAAAAAATTCTATATTGACTGCAAGTGTCTGTGGATGCTGCTTCACAACACTTCCAACTATAGACTTTATAGCTAACTCTTATAAGCTAGCGTTTAACATATAATCAAGAAGCGATATTCACACATGCACGACTTGTTTGCATCTCAAGTCTAAGGACGACTTAATCACCATTTTTCGAAAATTTACTCATGACAAGGATCCAAAAGTAATATTCGAAAGTTCGGGGTGTCTAATATTCATCCCTTATGAATAACATATGAGTTTGGTGGGAACCTTCCATTATATTCAAAGAATATAACCAACACTCATATTTGTCTTAATGTAGACAATGTTCCCATATTGCTAACCGACAATGGACATGTTTAGAATAATCAAATATTCATGGATTTAAACATACAAATATAGGACAACAATAATTATATGAATGATAACAAACATCAAATATCTTTATTCATCAGAAAATAATAATTGTCTTACAATCCCAAGTTATCCGAATACTAAAATCACACAGATTACATGAGACTATTAGCTGGAAGCAAACCAATGTTATGAGAAAGAATTGAATGCTTTTTCAGTTCCAAAGCCTTCGTAAAGGGGTCAGCTAAGTTTTCATCTGTGTGAACTTTCTCTAGTGTAATATCACCCAGTTCAATCACTTCTCGGAGGTAGTGAACTTTAGCACGATAATGTTACGCACCTTTAGTGATTCATGGTTCATTAGCTATAGTAATGGATCCGGTATTGTCACAACACATCTTCATAGGTTCATTATTTGTGCGAACAACACCAAGCCCAGAAATAAACTTCCTAATCCAAACTGCTTCTTTAGCAGCCTCCGAAGCGGCTATATACTCAGCCTCTGTAGATGAGATAGCATGGATGGTCTGCTTTGAGTTTTTACAGCTTACAGCACCTCCATTCATTTTGAAAACATATCCAGTCTGAGACATCGTGTCATCAGCGTCTGTCAGATATCCAACGTCAGTGTAGCAAGCAACCCTGAGCTCTCGTTTCATATCTCCTCCATAAACAAGAAACATGTCTTTGGTATGCCTAAGATACCTTAGAATGTTCTTAACAACATTCCAATGATCCTCACCAGGATTCTGCTGAAAACGGCTCGTCATGTTCTGAGAGAACGCAACGTCCGGTCTAGTGCATCTAACAGCATACATGATTGATCCTACTGCCGAAGCATAAGGGACTCTCTGCATGCGTTTCACCTTAGCAGGGGTAGATGCTCCTTGAGTTTTAGATAAATTTGTATCAGTTTGCAGGGGAATAAAGCCACGTTTGTAATTATCCATGTTATACTTCTTCAAAATTTTATCTATGTAAGCACTTTGACATAAACCAATTAAGCGTCTTGATCTATCTCGATAGATCTTGATTCCAAGAATATATGCAGCATCCCCTAGATCTTTCATAGCAAAACACTTTCCAAGGTAAGCTTTTACACTTTGCAACGTTGGAATGTCTTTTCCCATGATTAATATGTCATCGACATACAGGATTAGGAACACCACATTACTCCCACTAGCTTTGATATATACACATGGCTCATCGGGATTCTGAGTGAAACCAAAGTTCTTGATTTCATCATAAAATCTCTTATTCCATTGCCTTGATGCTTGCTTAAGTCCATAAATGGATCTTTGAAGCTTGCATACTCGGTTTGGATATTTAGGATTGACAAAACCTTCAGGTTGCTTCATATAGACCTCTTCGTAAAGATGTCCATTGAGGAAAGCGGTTTTGACATCCATTTGCCAAATCTCATAGTCATAGAACGCAGCTATGGCTAAAAGAATCCTTATAGCTTTGATATCTGCAACAGGAGAGAAGGTTTCTTCATAATCAACCCCATAGGTTTGAGTGAAGCCCCTCGCTACATATCGAGCTTTAAAGGTGTGTACATTGCCACCCATGTCGGTCTTCTTCTTGTATAACCACTTGCCGTTAACGGTTCTAGCGTTAGGAGGAAGGTCAACTAAGATCCAGACATCATTGTCTTTCATGGATTGCATCTCCACATTCATAGCGTCAAGCCATTTTTCAGATTCAAGATTTGCTAATGCAGCTTTATAGTTAGTAGGTTCACCATGATCCCCTAACTCATGTTCCTCAACGTCAATGTATAAACGCATACGGTCAGGAGCACGCCTAGTCCTTGTAGACTTTCGAATGGGAGCTATATCACTTATAGGTTCATCAATTTCTTGATCATCCTCTTCATGATCGCTAGTGTTTTCAGAAGGATGTATATCTTCATCTTGAATTACTTCAAGATCTTCTAAACTCCCACTTGCTTCTTGATTCATAAGATTACTCTCTAGGAATTCAGCATTACGATCAACAATAACCTTGTTCTCGGGTGGGTAATAGAAGGAGTAACCCATTGTTTCCTTTGGGTATCCTACAAAGATACACTTAATCGATCTGGGTTCAAGTTTGTCAGGTTTATTAAGCGTATCACGCTTAACAAGAGCCTCACACCCCCAGACCTTTAAGTAAGACAACTTAGGGGCTTGCCCATGCCATACTTTGTATGGAGTCTTTTCAACCTTCTTAGTTGCAACCATATTGAGAATGCGTGCAGCAGACACAAGAGAATAATCCCAAAAGGACTTTGGAAGAGTTGTTTGGACCATCATGGAGCGAACCATATCTAGTAGGGTTCTATTTCTCCTCTCAGACACACCATTATGTTGTGGAGTGTATGGAGGAGTTCTATGGGCAATAATCCCATGCTCCTTAAGATGATCCAAAAATTCATAACTCATAAATTCACCTCCACGATCAGAACGTAGTGCCTATATGGTTTTACTGAGTTGATTTTCTACTTCCTTTTGAAACACCTTAAATGTTTCAAACACTTCATGTTTATGCTTTAGCAAGTAAACATAACCATAACGACTATAGTCGTCAGTGAAAGTGACGAAGTAGCTTGCACCTTGTCTTGACACGGTTCTGAATGGGCCGCATACATCGGTGTGTATAAGTCCAAGCAGATCTTTAGCCCTCTCCACTTGATGTGAATAAGGTTTACGTGCCATCTTTCCAGATAAACAAGAAACACACTTGTCAAAGGAATCGTCATCGTTTGACTTAAGCAATCCATCAATTTGTAATTGCTTAATGCGCTTTTTGCTTATGTGGCCAAGGCGACAATGCCATAAGAGTGTAGAGTCCAAGTTAGGCTTGGCCCTTTTGTTACTTACAACATAAATAGAACTATCGTTTGTATTAGAATCACACATATCAATTTCATATATACCATCACGAGGATTAGCACGAAAATAAAACATATTATCTTTCGAAACTGAAATTATTGCATTATTCTCAAAACGGTTAACAAAACCATCGTCATACAAACGGAAAACTGAAGCAATCCCTCTAGAAATAGAAGGTGCGTAACGACAATGATTCAAAATGACTACTAGTTCACTAGGGAGAAATAATTGAAAAGCACCAATGGCTTCGACATCTGCACGATGACCATTACCCACGTACAAGTTCAAAGCTCCTGGCTTTAGCTTCCTACTTATCCTTAGTCCCTGAGTAGTATTACAGATGTGAGTACCACAATCAGTGTCATAAACCCAAGATTTATTAGGAAAAGTAAAGAGTTATATAGTGAAGATACCTGAAGTGCTAGCTCCTTGAGGTAACTTCTTCTTCTTCCACAACTCAGCGAGATACTCTAGACAGTTTCTCTTCCAATGACCAATGTCACCACTTTGGTGACAAGTGGCGTCATTTGCAGGATTCTCTCTCTTTGGTGGAGGGGGAATCTTGGTTCGGGGAGTAAAGTTTGCTACTTTCTTCCCTTTGCTATGATTCTTACCCTTTGCAGCATTAGACGGTTTAGCCTTATTAGGCTTTTGGATACTTCCTGCCCTAATAGCATTGATGGTATTAGTAGTAGAAGGTGCAACCTTCTTTGGCAACGTCTTCTCATGTAGCTTGAGCATGGCATGCAACTCATGTATTGTCTTCCCCAGGCCATGCATATAGTAATCTTGCACGAACCTATCATAATCCTTGTTCAGTGAGGCTAAGATTAGGCTAACTGTAAGTTTCAGTGACACATGATGACCGAGATGTTCCAAATTCTCTATGTAGCCCTTCATCTTTAAGACATAAGAGCTCACAGATTGTCCATCCTCATGTTTACACGCGCGAAAGGCACGTGCAACATCAAGGAGTTCTTGATCCGCTTGTTCAGTGATCATGGTTTTCAACTCCTCCATCATTGACCATGCGCCATGACCCTCCAAAAGCCTTTGGAGTTCAGGGGACATAATCATGAGCATAAGGCCAACAATTTCTCTGGACCTTTTAACCCAAGTATGGTGGTACTCCGGGTCTTGTTGAGGACCTTCAACACTAGGTGGAAGAAACGTGAGATCAAGAATAGGTTGCTCAAGGTATTTAACCAAGTCATCAGTTTCGAGGGCTATCCGAAGAGCACGATACCAATCAACAAAGTTAGTTTCAGTCAGCTTCATTTTCTCAAGGAAAGACTTAACAACCGTGCTATTTAAGCAAGAGGTAGAATTATTCATCTACAAAATAAAAGTTCAACGATTAGTATTTTCGATAATTACATTCTCAAAAGAATTAACTACCCAATTAATCATTATGAGACTAAGATCCTTGCTTGCACTCCCACGTAATAACAGAGGTCCGGCCGTCTAATATCAAGTAGGGCAAGAGGTAAGCGTCGAGCATTAATTGCATTACAAGTGCAACTCTTAGATTTATGAGACGATTCATGAATTTTATTGTTGTAGAGTGTTTGGATGGGAGTTCTCACATCTCTTTCGAGTACCATTGAACGTCTCAAACAAACTTGTTCTACATGTAATAAATCATGAGTATGTTTCATCTCATCTTATGCCTCGGGTTTCGAATCTGACCGGGAACTCGACTTAAGTCGTACCAATTTAAAGCATGCAATAGTTGGCAAAGGTCTGACCAGTGACAAAAATCGCCTTGGGTGCATGATTCGCCCTAGGTCTGACCAGATGGCGAAAAACCATAACAAGTGCTATTAAATTGGATGGCATAGACTTAAAAATTCAAATAGGTATCACATAAGTTTTAAAACAAATATCAAAACGTGTAAAAGATGCATGCAATCATCCTTTAGCACAAGTTAAGAAAAACCTATTGTTAACTTTTTGGTTTTAGGTGTGATTTACCGCGAGAAAGCATTAAAGAATGATCAAACCCTATATCCTACTCTTCATGCGCCCGAAGGCGCAAGTTCTTGGGATAATTATCACATATATGTCGAAAAATTATGTGACACGGGAAACATTAAAGATCATTCAAACCCTAGATAGCTTGACTAGAACACGTAGTGCAATAGCTAGTCTATCATTAGTAAGGCACAAAATGGCGTTGTAATTTTAAGTATTATAAACCAATTAATTTTTCAAATCACATCGTTGAGAAGATGGTTTATAAGCCATCATTACGGTATGTAAGCCCAACTCGAGTGACAATATGATTTCGCAAAATAATTAGATTATAATAAAAACAAGTTTCATAGATCTTATTTCAATATTACGATTTGCTCAAAAAACAAGTTTTAACAAATAACACATAGCCGATTCGCAAGGAAAAATAAGGGTATTAATATGACATACTTTTAAAGCTAGTTTCGATATAAGTAGAGATCCGTTTTTATGATTTCTAGAATCTTGTATTATTACGTTTTGCAATTCATAATGGAAAACAAATAAGCACATAAAAACAAACTAGAAAGGGGTTGAAGAAGAAGACAGACTCTATATGAAAGCAGTAACTCATATAAGATCCAAGATCTCAAGTGAGTCTTCCCCAATTTGAGGATCAAAGACCCCCACCAAGTTGCTAGGTACTTGGTGACGAGCATGCATCACAAACGTGATTGCTAAAGTCTTTGACGGATAAATTTTTTTTTTTTATTAACCAGTTTAATAAACCTACCCAATTTTATTAGATCTAGATCAAGATTAAAATTTTATGGCAAGAATGCATGTTATTGCCATAGAAAATAAATAAAGCGAGTATTTAAGCGGATCAAGCGTGTTTATCTATGTGTAACCCATAAATGCCATACGATGACTCGTGATGCCACTGTTGGGATTTTGAATACTAGTTAACCATTAACTACGAGTGCGCAGCGGAATGGATCCAGTATAACATTTATGATTAACACATAATAAAGCAATAAAAATACTAACCTTTTAGTTTAATTGATTAAATCAATTAAATGGATCTTGATCTTGAAATTTAACGGTAAAATAACCGTCTCCACCGATTGCTCACACACACGTCAAGTGAGCACGTTACGATGCTAGTAGTTGCTTCACGATTGCTAACAGCAAGTGTTTTGATCTTGCTTCAAACCAATTCGGATACCAAAAGTATTATGTACGAATGATTTGTGTATGACTAACAATAAAATAAGAATCAATACTCTTATTCTAACTGTTAATATGAAGGAAAAATCAACCAATTATGTTGACTAAAATGATATGTCTTTATAGTGTTTCGTTTGTCAGTGAAGGCTTTTTTTTACATCTCTGTGAAAATAAAATATGAAAGGTATATATAGGTAGTTTCTCAACTTGTAGTCAAAGCAAACAAAACCATATTATATTCACTTGTCTTTATATCTTCAGTTTCATTAGACCATTCCTTACCGACAAAGAAAGACAATATCACATATCATACACAAATAGTCATGAGACTAAAAAGAAAAAAATATTGATAAAAATCAATCATCTTTTTACATTATCTCATGGGTGACTATATATGTATTTTTCAAATATCACGTATAAATTTAATAGCTCAAAATATTACATGATTCTCGTCCTTCTTATTTAACTTAGCGGGTATAAATTAGTTTACAACGTCTAACGGTTAAACTAATATCGTTAAATATATATCGTGAAGTATATTATACATTTAATAAATATAAACGAGTTACATATATTAAATATATAATAAACGCGCTCTTCGTGTTTAAGTGTGTGCCCCCGATAGGCTCACTCATTTCCTATGGCTAAACGATCACATACTCTGACAGGAATGATAAAGCAACACACTACAAACAATCAAGGTTAGGATTCATAAGCAAAAAACAATAAATGTTTTTTATAAAAATATATATCCGGATTACATAAGATATTTTAGAACTATTTAAAAGTACTAAATTAAGCTATTTTGAAAACTAGATTAATTAAGAACTATTTTGTAAAGCTAAAACTTAGTTTGAGATCTTTGAAAAATAAAAGTGCTTATTAGAATAAGCTATAAGCTAACTTATCCAAAATAAGCTAAGTAATAAGCTAATTAAATCTTAACTAAAAATATAAGTTATAAGCTAACTTATCCAAAATAAGCTAAGTAATAAGCTAATTAAATCTTAACTAAAAATATAAAAAAATAAGCTAAGTCGGATAAGCTATCGAAAGCTAACATGATCTATGAGCTTATATCAATTACCTACCTTAATAAGCTATGAATAAGATTATACGATAAATAAGCTAAAAAAATAAGAAGTAAAAAAACTGTGAAAAAAACACTTTGATGAAAAATAAGCTCAAAATAAGTTATAGAAAGCTTATTAGTGCTTATTAATTAAAAAGTGCTTATTAGTATATTATAATAAGTTTTAAAAGATTAAAATAAGAAAAATAAGCTAAGAAAAGCAAGGATAAGCTAAAGAATTCTTCTTCATTAATCTTCAAAAGTGCTAAATAATAAGCTACAACACTAATCGATAACCTTCAAAATGCTTTTACACTAGGCAAAAACTAATACAAAACTAAACAAGCTACTTTAAAACTACAGAAAGAAATATATGGAAAGTTGTATTGAAATGGGCTTAAAATCGGACTAAAATAGGCCTAGTGGGATTTTGGGGGGGGGGGGGCATTTTTGTCCTTTTAGGTACATATCTTCATTCCCGTTGTTAAGTTAACGGGTATTTTGGTCTTTTCGTCGTGGCGGTCATTTTACGGAGTCATCCACCTACTTTTTCTCCACCGCATGTTACCTTAATCTTGGATCTATTGCCCACCAACAACGGAATGCCACGTAGCAAGTGTTCATTGGCCCCTTTCTTACACTTTTGAACCTGGTACTGCCATCCCTCGTACTGATGACATGCTATTCTGAACCTGGTACTGACAGTCTGACAGGTCGACCTTAAACAAAAAGTCATACTATAAAGACCCTCCTCGGCCCACCCAAAAGTACAAAAATTTACAACATATTTCTTTGGTACCTCTACTGCTTTAGTGTAACATAATTTTATTAGTTCGTGTTTCGTGTTTTTGTTAGTTTAATATTTTTAACTTGTCAAATGTTATATTTTTCATTTCGTACTTTTAGTTTCACAATTTTATAATAAAAAAATATTATAAAAGTATAAAAAGTGTAAAAATTTATAGGGGTACGAATGGTGTTTTAAGGGGGGCCTTAAGAGAGCTAGTTGTCCTCGCATTCTAGGCTCGCCAATCCAACGTAGACTTCGCGACTGCCTCGCCAAGACACCAGCTACCTTCGCCAAATGATTTCTCGCCGTGCGGACGACGTAATTGAGACAAAAACAAATGTGGGTCCATCTTTTATTTATCTTTCCTTGATTTCTTTTCTATGTTTTTCTTTGATTTCTATGTTTATGAAAAAATAAACTAATGCTTCATTAAATTAAACAAAATCACAAGTCACTGTTCTATAATCAGCTTAACTACAAAAATCGATCATACTTTAATAAAAATGATCATTCATAAATAACTTGCTAAATCACATGTGTATCATAATGTCATTCCATCAAACAAATGGTGTGCATCAATAATTATAACATGTGTCTTATCTAAAATACTATAAAATTTTCTTCTGCATCTTTTCTAACAATGGTGAATCACCTTCATCAATGATATGGGTAAGTGAACACTACATGAGTATGAATTAGCCATAAGAATTCTAACTACGAACCGAACTCATCTGGAACATTAAATCTAAATCCATGTTTAGAAAGGCTATTTCATTAATTGAATCAATGTCTAATGATAATTACGAATTAACTCACCCTCCTAATAGCCTAAAATTTACCTTCTATATGATTGTAGGGTTCGTGTGTAATCGTGTGTGTGTGTGTGTTTGAAGATTGTAGTTTGATCGATTATTGATCCAATCAATGATAGATTGTAGATCTAATCAATGAAATTGTAGGTTGTTGATAGAATCAGTGATAGATTATGTGTTGGTGGTTATTGGTGTGTGAAAAAAATGGGACAATAGTTGAGGAAATGAAAGTGGTGGATGTCATGTTTATATCTTTTCTTTTACTTTGGTGCGTCGATGTTTACAAAATTAACAGTTCAGATTAGTCTAACCGGCCTTTACTAAATAACTGGACTAAGTAGATCTTTTTTCATATATAATTATAACCGAATGACATAGAATACATACACAAATGGCTTGTTAGGGTTTTAAAGGATAGTGTATACCTGAATATCTATAATTAAGCAATAAATTTCTAATTATGTTGTTTTTGCCTTCTAGATAACAAATCATTGCATTGTACAATGCTTGGAAAAGGTTGGATATTGTATCTACATATAAGTGTTTGAGCCTTGCCTTTGCTATAATTTTTATTATTTAAAAATTTTATGCGTCATAAGTGCCATGTCAACAATGAGGTGGCATTTAAAGTGCCATGTAGATAATGATGTGGCATTAGTCCCATTTATAATTAACCCTATATATATATATAAATATATATATATATATATATATATATATATATATATATATAGAGAGAGAGAGAGAGAGAGAGAGAGAGAGTTAGGATCAAATAAGAAGATTAAATAAAATAAGAAGAATGAGAAGAAACCACAACCACACATTTCAGATGCACCTACAAAGTCAGATGCATTTCCCCTTAAAATTCTCCTTCCTTTGTGGAATTTGTGGTTAGGATTTCTTCTTATTCTTCTCATTTTAATTTTTCTTCTTACTGGATCCCTACTATATATATATATATATATATATATATATATATATATATATATATATATATATATATATATATATATATATATATATATATATATATATATATATATATATATATATATATATATATATATATATATATATATATATATATATATATATATATATATATATATGTATATATATATATATATATATATATATATATATATAGGAAGGTTAACGTGAGAGCTTTTTTAAAGTTTTAAAAATGAGAACTAATCTAAAACACCACTAAAACATTGATACATAACCATTTTACTAATACTACACCAAAATATACATTATTTATACAACTAAACACTCTACCGACTAATAAACAACGGATAAGTGTGTAATAAATTACTGATACACAATTAAGAATGTGATACATATACATCAAAATCGCAAAAACTTAATATCTTATACATAAATTGGTACACATGATACACAACCACCACTAAATAACTTGATACACAATACCAAAACATGATACGTATCAAACCTCGAATCAAAATGTATCACTTAGATTTCGCTAATTTTCAAAAGAAAGCCCATCGAATCATTAAAAATTATGTTTTTACTTAATCATGTTTTAAAATTGTTTCAAATAGAGCGTCATTTGTGAGATTTTGATTGGTTCTCATTTTTACAACTTTAAAAAGTTTTCATATGATCCAATGTCTATATATATATATATATATATATATATATATATATATATATATATATATATATATATATATATATATATATATATATATATATATATATTTTGGTAACCGTGATTTCCGACTCATTGGCCGACTAATCCACGGGGTTTGAGCCCACCGCCACACAGACTCATACCAGGATATATATATATATATATATATATATATATATATATATATATATATATATATATATATATATATATATATATATATATATATATATATATATATATATATATATATATATATATATATATATATATATATATATATATATATATATATATATATAGAGGGGCGTTATTGTGAGTACCACCCTTAAGATAAAAACGATAAGAACCATTTTGGACCGTTGGATCAATGTTTATAGATGATCATTAAAATTAATAATTAAATGGCACAATTGTAATTTTTAGACAACAACAGGGGCATTCATGTGTCAGGTTTAAAACACGGTATATAAAAAAACAAGAAAAAAAATACATAGAAACAATGTTATTAAACAACCTGCATATCCCCCCCCCCCCATTTATTATTCTCCGATTGTCATTATCAACACCAGATTTAATGCCTTTCCAATTAAATCTATAATCAGTATCCCCCAAGAATCGTGTCAATTTCCCAACCCCGCTTGTATATACATATAGGGTTCTAATCAGACTATTTTAAGATCAATTGTTTTTCACAAATTAATTGAAAACTAAAGAATAGATGGATATATCCAATGGTAAGTGATACATTTTTTGTGTATTTTGATTTTTTATAGTTTCTTATTTTATAAAGACGTTTCTTGATTTTATTTTATTTTTGTATTTCTGAATGATTATTTAGTTAGAAGAAGTGGAAGGTTGTCTGCTCAAAAAAATAAGGACGGAGTTGATTTTATTGATTTATCAGATATCGAATGGGATGACGAAGGAGTAGGTATGTATCATCAACTAACCAACAGTTGATTCAATTAATTAAATTTTTTATTGTTGCATTTAGTAATTATAGTGTATTTGATTGTAAAGTGTCTGATGGCTAGGATAACATAATGGTTGAAAATATGGATGTGGATGCTGCTTCTTTTATAGAAGATGAAAAAAAGCAGATCCAAGGATAAAGGTAATTAATTTTAGGTATTCTATTATTCTTGGTTAGTGATATCTTTTAGTTGACGCAAAGTTGGTTGATTTCTTTATGTGTCAGATGGTGAAAAGTTTCAGAAAAAAATGAGCGCCCTATGTGAAAAAAAAAAACACGAGCTATAAAATTTAAGTAATCAGTTTAAATATTATGCAATATATATTTTACTGCGTTCATTTAAAGTTATAATTACCTTTTTGTTTCAGCTCCTGGTCAACGTGTAGTGGGTAAGGGGAAATTGGCGGCACTAGTTGAAAAAAAAAGAGTAAACAAGAAGGAAAAGGTAATTAATGCTTAATTCAGTTATAGTTCATGGTAACTCTGATAAAAGTATAGTTATTCAGTTAGATTTATGTAATGAACGAGTAAATATTTTAATTTATTAAATCTAAATGATGCAGTTGCCATATGTGTTGATGGTAAGAACACGAATGTGTCGGGAGATGAAAAAGGGAAAAGAAAGCTTGCTGATGTTGAAAAAGCACCATCTAAAGATAAATGAAAACTATTTATCATATTCTGTAAGTTTGGTTGTTTAAAAAAAATTATGTTTTAATGATACTCTTGTGTTTGTATGTGTGTCAGTACAAAAACATGGATCGTGTGATGATGGAGAGGACTCTGAGGATGACTTTGTTTCTGACAAACAAACAAAGGTGACTAAAGTTAATCAGAAAATGGGAAATCAGAATATTCAAGGTACGTCAAGTGTGTGAGTGATAGATAAGTTTGTGCGTATCATATATTTTAGGTCGCGTCACATATCTTCTAATTTTTAAATTCTTTTGTTTATTTGACGTAGGAAAAACAGGTATGAAACGTGGTTTGAGACTTGATGCGAAAAAGGGTAATGGGAGTAAAAAAATTGACGATGCTAAAATGATATTTGGTAAAGGTAAGTTATATGTGGTTTTGAAATTGGTGTGTCGTATTAATATTCGTGTGTCGTATAACCAATAGTTAGTGTGTGTCGTATATAGTTAGGCTGTGGTTTGAAATTTGTGTGTTGTATTAAAATTCGTGTGTCGTATATAGCAATATTGGTAGATAGTTAGTGTGTGTCGTATATAGTTAGGTTAAATGTTACCTGTCGAATCTGTTTTAGTGTTAAATGTTACCTTAGTTGCCAAACACCCCATAATATAGATGTGTGTGTCATATAAAGAGTGTATGCCATAGAGATAATGTGAGTTTAGTTTATACGGAGGACAAGATTACTAAGGGTCAAAATGGTAATATACTAAACCAGTTACCTAATAAAATGGAACTGGTCAAAAATAGGTCAGATTTTATTAAAACGCTTACAATGACTACGTTTTTACTACCATAAATAGATACTTGCGAATAGAAAAAAGGACAAATGAGTGTCGGTAGGCCAAACAAAATCCCGCCCATTTTAACCTCGACCAAAACATATCAGTTTTTAAACGATACCATTTTGACAAATTACCCAACCCGACCAGCTTTTTATCTCTAAATACGACTAATAATCACAAACAACATAATAGCTTTAAGTAACTAAAACCTGCTATAGATTTATGTGATTCACCAATTTGTCATACATCATGTTGCAAGGACATGTGTTAGATGTCAAAAAAATTGTGTATCGTATAATTAAAATGATGAGTGATGTCCTATACATGGAAAACCCTAGTGTGACCAAACTATATATGAATAATATAATACCAAGAAGCTGTCGTCCTAGCTTCCTACATGTAACCATTTTCTTTTAAAACCAGCCTAATGCATAAAGTCTCGATTTGGTGTATAGTACAAATCAAATTTCATGTCCAATAATAACTGATCATGGGGTCTCTCATTTTAACTTCAGATTCTACTACACTGATTAGCATCCATCCACAAGAATTGCACCACACTTGGCATGTCGAGATTTATATGTCTGGAAATATGTTTTAATGCTAGGGCAGAAGGTTGTAAATGTGTGCTAAGGATTCAATCTGGCAAAGCAATAAAGGAGTATCGTAATAGTATATACATTATTAAACTTACTTGTGCCTTAAGAATGGATGCTAACTTCAGCTTTTACCTGAGAAATTGCAACCTGTGCCTTTTTTGGTCACGGAGTCACGTATATCTGAAATTGTTATCCATGCATTCCATATATTTTCCTAAAAAGACACACACACAACTATATATATATCTCAGAAACGAAGTAAATCGATTTTTGGACTATCACTATATCAGGGACAAAACTCAAAATAATTCAATTTGGAGAAGCCGATAACTAGTTGCTTAAAGGAATGCTTGACAATTCAGGTAAGTGTGAAGTTGCCTAACCTAACCACCCTGAGCTTAAATCAACAGATTATATACCAAATTGCAAATTTTCAATCATTAATAATGCTTAAACACCGTTATCAAATTGGTCTTAAAGCTAGGCACCACACATGTATCAATTTCACATGACATAGCAACATTTTATCCATATATTGTAGTCAGGGTGTGTCACATAGTCAGTCCGTGTGTGTCACATATATGGTGTGTCACATATAAAGTGACTGCCATATAGTTAGTGTGCCATACAGGACGAGTGTGCCAGATAAAACCTTTTAGACAGGGTGTGCCATATAAATAGTTTGTGCCATATATAGAAAATGCGTGTCACGTAGACAGTAGTTGTCGTATAGTTAGTGCTTAAGTACATATTGTTAGTGTGTGTCATATCATTTAAGTGTGTCATGTGTGATGTTATATTACGACTTAAGTTTTAAGAATGTTAAAACATGGAATTGATATGTACTTGTCCGTATATGGTAAATGTGAGTATGTTAGTTTCAACAATTTCATGTCCTTTTTTATGTCTATGTGTCAGCGGATAAGCATCCCAAAGTACCTATAGAATGAGTAACGATACGATCTAGAAATCCACCATGTACTCTGTTTAAAGTGATAAGTAAATTGAATCCTAGACAAAAACAGGACGTTATAGATATAGGGTTTGTAGAATTGCTTGATTTTAAAATCAAGAAATTGCCAATACATCTAGCTTTCTGGTTGTTGGAAAGGTTTTGATGTAGATATGTGCTCATTGAATCTAAGCAGCAAGACTATAGTGATTACGAGAGAGGTTGTACGAGATACTTTAGGGGTCCCGATAGGAGATGTGCATATAGATGCTAAGGATGATTCAGATTGGAGGAACCCATTAACTAAGGAACGGAAGGCTCAATTTGGCGTAGATGTAAAGAGGCACTTTGCTTCTCGTGTTGCAAATGAGATTCTGCAGAATGGACATAGCGGCTACATGTTTAAGCTTAACTTTCTAGTATTGTTTTTCACGACGATTAGAGACTGGAATCTAAGCAACACCGTTAATCTTAAGTTTCTGCCTTGTATCAATTCTAAAGATGACATACGTAAATTAGACTGGTGCACATACATGATTCAGTGCTTAACGAAAACGAAAAGATCATGGAACCCGAATGGGTATTTCAGTGGTCCTATAATCTTGCTTCTGGTATGATATGAATGATACGTGCTATTAAATACATATTTATTTTTTGGATGTATTTATTTAGCTGAGTATTGATTTTATGGCAGGTTTTGTATGCGCATTGAGAGACGCCTATCAAGATCTGGTCTTCTGATCTGTAACTAAAACTGCAAGATGTCATGTTCCCTAATGATGATGTTAGTGATACAGATGTTGGCGAGGAAGCAAGAGATCATGGGAAGTGTTGGTTATCTCAATTCAGTTCGTATGAAATGAACATTTGATACAAAATGATAAACATTGACTGTTTTAATTTATATTCGTATGTAGTTTTTGATGCTGCAGTGAATTTGGAAAAGGACGAAGAATTTGAAGGGTGCGATACGGGTAGTATGAAAAACGATTTGGAGGTAATGATTAAATTTGTTACACGTTACAAATATTTTGTTTAGATTTATTGATACATGCGTGTGTTAATAAAGTATAATTTGTGTTGTTATTTAGGGTATGAAGAAATATGTATCAACATATCTTAATAGGGCGAGAGAGCTAATTGACAAGGGAGATGAAATGTTAGAGCAAGGTGACAAACAAGGTAATGAACTAAAGGACCCACGCAAGAAGTATTTTGCAAAAATACTACTAGGCGATTGGAATCTGGTTAAAAAGAAGTTTGAAAAAGAAACTCGTGCGTACAAGGCGATATCACCAGAAGAAAAGAAGCAGCTAGCTGATTCTGCTTATGAAAGAATCATTTCGCGTGTTTAGAAATCGATGAAATGAAACGTTTAAGTTTATGTATTTCGATTAAATAAGTAGCGTTGTCACTGATGTTTGTAACGCTTTTTTGTGTTTTCAAATTATGTAAGGACAATAGTCGGGTATGCTTACCGACTAACCTTTATTATAAAGATTGTTATGATTGTCAGATAACTTACGTTTTTTTTGGTAATTTTTATACTACACTGTTAATGTGACATTGTATTTATATAAAATGCAGAATCCAACTATGACATGTTTACAGGATTCCAGGTTTTCATGTAACAATTATATAGTCTTATTGTGACATTTGAGTTCAATCAATCCAGGTTTTACAGTTTGGCACACACTGTATCTATGACATGTTGGTAGGATTCCATGTAGGTTTTCTTATCAGCTATACAGTTTTATTGAGACATGTTTATATATGGCACACACTACACCTATGACAGCTTTACACGATTCTAGGATTTATTATAACAGTTACACAGTTTGGTATGGGAGAGTTTATGCAGATTTATAATGACATCTTTTCTTTTAAATATGTCAATCCGAAAATTACTTTAATACCCCTACATACAAAAAAAGCTATATTAATTCTAGTTTAAATGAAAAGTACATGTGGCACAATCTGATTGGTTCCTATCGTTTTTATTTTAAGGCTGGTACTTACTTGAACGCAAATCTATATATATATATATATATATATATATATATATATATATATATATATATATATATATATATATATATATATATATATATATATATATATATATATATATATATATATATATATATATATATATATATATATATATATATATATATATATATATATAATATGGGGCTAAGTTTAACTAGGAAAATGAAAAAGGCGCCACGTCATATGCTTACATGGCTTTTTCTCACTGGCTGTAATATATCCTAAAATATTGAAGCCTCTCATTGGCTACAAATTAAAAAAAATTCGGAGAAAATAAGTTTAATAATAACAACAATCGGTATATATCTTTTCCTAATTTGTTCGGTATATCTATTTCCCTAACAATCGGTATACATCTTTTGCTAATTTATTCGGTAGTTTTTCCCTATAAACCCCTATAACCTACGACTCCTACTTCTTTCTCAAACCCTAATCCCAAACTGTGTTTTTATTTGTAGGATAATGAATATGTGGACATGGAAATTCCCTAATCTTTACGGTTATTTGGTGTGTTTTATTTTTACAGGTTATCTCCTCTCTCAAAATCATAATCAAACGTTTTTTTGGCCATGAAAGTCTAATCTTTACGTTTTTTATTTGTCTGTGTTTTACTTTTCCAGTTATTAAACAAATTGGATTATTTAATTATGCTATATTAGTCGCTTTCAGTTATTAAACAAAAATTGATTATTTAATTATGCTATATTAGTCTTTTTTTTGCTTTTGTAGTTTGGTCATCTCGAGGTAGATGTTTTAAAACTCTAATACATTGTATAAATTTTTATTTTATAAATTTGTTCTTTTTGCAGGTTGGTTGTTATGGTTTAAGGGTATATTTTTTTTTCTCAAAACCGTAATGAATATTTTTAAAATTCTGTATGTATTTGTTTATATGTTTTTTTAGGTTATTATGTTCTTTGACAGAGCTACAATTGTAGGTTAGTTAGGGAACGAACTTCCTTATCCCATACTGTACGTTTGTGTTTTGTTAATCCTTTTAATATTTCAGTTATATAATATCTTTGACTAATACGTGTGTATATGTTGTACCTGGAGAAGTAAACTATAAGTGGCTCTTGTGATGAGTGGCATCATTGTGTTTAGGATGCCAGATATGATTTCTCTCTGAATAACATTCGGAGAAAAATTTATAAAAAGGATGCCAGGTATGATTTCTCTCTGAATAACATTAGGTATGATTTCTGGTTGTATATATGGCATTGTGTTTACCTAATTTTCTGCTTATGAGTTAAAGCACTAATGCTAATTTTTTGTTGGAGACATGTTGACTCAACATGCATTTGAGTTGCTGCAAATCCTGATAAGCCCTTATTTTAAGCTAATGAGCTGAGAAGTATAGCTAATTAGCTGAGAAGTAATTACTTCTCATGCTAATTGGTTTCTGGGAGTCAAAACATAATGGCCAAAGCTTTCTGCTAGCCTGATAAGCCCTTCTTATAAGCTACTGGTAATCGATTTTTGTATTCACTACGAGCGACTTTTTATTTGTTTCTAACTAAAGCATGTCGTACAACTGGTTAGTGATCTGCTAACATATATACAACTGCAGTGTTTTAGAAAAACTGGATTCAGTGCAGAATGGGAGCAATTGATACTGATGTAAGTTGCTTTTTCTCGAACAACTTTCTTGCTTTTATAACCTTTAGTTACTCATAGATGATTGAAATCGTTTATTAATATCTGTAACCAAATCGTCAAAGGCAGATATTCAGCCACCTAAGCCAACTCAGCTACATTGATTACTGTTACTGAAAAACAAGCCAAAATCAAATCGTTTATAGATGTTCAGCCAATTCAACTGCCCAAGCCAAATTAGTTACATTGGTTAGTGTTAGTGGTTTGGTTGAATTACTTTATCCAAAACCAATCAGACTAGGGGTTAATAGTGCATTAACAAATCTTTTTCTGATAACGCATAAGCTGATTTGAAAAGGCAATCCTAAACATGCTTTAAGAAAATTGAAAAGGTGAACAAGTTATTAAGTATTTACTGTAATATAATGTTTCTATACACGTGTAGGTAAAGAATGATGGAAGTAGTCCTGCTCAAGTCACTACAGATGTTGCATATGAAGAAAACTGCAGATGTTATCTCATTATCTCATTATTTTCGAATCCTGAAGCTACTTTTACACATAGTGCCCACATAGCATGCCTATTTTTCTTGGCCTTTTTTTCTTTCTATTTGTCCCGTTTAAGTCGTGTATCACATAATTTATTCGAACCGGTTAAAAATTTGTCTTACTAATGCACAGGGTTGCAAATTAGTTGTGAAAAGGAAGAAATAAAGGCTGATATATGTTACATGCTTATCCTCGAGTGTCCATGAGAGAATACCAGGTAAACATTGGTTAATAGACGAGCCAATGTTTTGGTTTCTGTTACCACTATAAATGTAAGTGAAGTCCCATTTAGTAACCAATTTCACATAATACTGGCCACTACCTACTGATGACGCAAACAGAGACATTTTCTGCTTAAATTCATGAATCCTAAATAAATATGCCTCATCTCATTACGTTGTATTCTTTTCAGATAGAACTGCTTAAATTGACTTAGTCAACTGGAATATATGACGTATCATCACAAATTAATATATGACGTATCATCACAAATTAATAAGGTTCAAGGTTCATAGTTTAAATGAAGTTTAGAAATCTCAAGATCGACCCATGTTGATCCTCCCTCCTTCGTTTGTGTATTCTGAAATTAAGGTTCCATATGGATCATACATAACTCCTATTCTTAGAGATTAACACAAACTAATTTTACGACACTACCTTTGCAATTCCTTATGTTTATATTGAATTTGATTCATTCAGTAGTCATACTATCCAAATAAACTTCTTGATGTCTTGGTTACTGAAAATGAAAGGGAACATGAACGTGATTCTGAGAACAATTATTATGAAGTATTTACAAATGATTTACAAGAAAAAGTTTCTAAGATGCCGCCTTATCTTAAAATTTATCAGGTGAATGACGTTCAGAGGGGCAAAGGAGGTCCCCGAGTATTCTGTAAGTGAGGTTGTAGATGCTAAAAACATGGACGGTGAACATAAATCTGATGATGAAAAGGGTAAGACATCTACTCAGTTAACGGTCAAATATCCCATTATTGTGGTTTCCATGTTTTAATAGATAGACTTATTTCTGTTATTTGATCTTTGCTACATTCTTATTATTTTTTTGGGCTTATCTGTATTCACCAGACATTTCTCAATGCTTCTCTCTAGCAAATTTTCACTTAATTTGTTTCATTTTTAATTCTGCTCTTGAAATTCTTAACTAATCGGCAAGTTGCGCACTAGCTTGACACCAACTTTATTGGTAGAAAAACATCTGGTTGGTGGTTTCCTCTGAGCATCTATTCTAAGCCTACAAACTGATTTCTCTGAACCACTACAATAAATTTCTTTGCTACTTTTATCCATTGGATTATTTTCAGTCAACATGTCCTTAGTTGAAAGGTGCTATTGCTTTTCCAACAACGACTTTTATAACAAAAGCAAAACATCAACGGAAAAATCTTGAACAGATCTTTTGTGCTTTCAAGATCATTACACTTTTTATAGCGGAGTTTTGTATAACTAACACCCCCTCCAATTATAAAAAAAACGATGTTTTAAACCATTTTGTGGTATATAATTATACCAATTTTGTCTACAATTTGTGACTAATTTTATAATCTCGCATCCTTGACGAGTTGGGGAAGAACTTTCAATGATATTCAAATACCTTTGAGGATCAGTTGGGTTATTGTGGCAAAACTTGATTTTCATTTGTTTTATGTAGTTGTACATTTGTTTTCATTTGGTTAGTGATATGGTAGACAATAATGTTCTTGGCTGTATTAACCTAAATGATGGAAAGAAATGTAAAGTGAAGATGAAAGTAGTCAAAGTAACTAAGAAAAATTGAAAAGATTTTTCGTTTCTTGAAATTAGTTATGGTTAATTTTTAGTTCCCCTGAAGATTCTTCGATGAATCCCAAACCTCTTTTGCGTTATCACACATATCGCTAGCTTTTAGCAGCAGGTTCGGCAGTCGACAAGCATAACACGTTCTATCACGACGGACTCTGTGGAGATTATATGTTCAGAACTCCTGAAGGAAGGCCAAATCAGGAATTTCATAGAGCTTGAAAAATGGTCGGTGAAACTTCTCCGTGTCGCTCTGTCACTTTAGAAGGATGACTTTACAGATGTGCGCTTGAATATCATTAGTAAGCTGCCATAACCTCGTGGGCCACTACAGGTTTGTTCACATGGTCAATGGTTTCACCTCATATCTTCCCCGACAGGGAGTTATGAGCCAAATTAAAAGTTTATACAGTTGGAAGGTCGTGGTAAAATGGTATTATGTACGTATCTGATTGCTATATATTGTTTGACTGATGATGGTATGGATTGTTTCTTGAAGTTTATTTGACGTTGTTTGCTTTTGTTTCTTTTTATAGTGCGTTTATCTATGTTTGTGAAACTTGCAAATGTTCTTTATTTTGTTTCAGATTAAACTACTCCAATTGTATTCTGAATATGCTCCTGTGTGAATAAAAAGTCTGCTAGGACATTTTGTTTATCTTTTAGTAGTATTTATAACTCTCGTGCACCTCTTGTAGGTTAAAACTTAATCAATAATTGAGTGTTTTACTATTGTTGTTACTTTTATAATCCAAGTGTTAACTGACTACACTTTTTAAGTTTAAATGTTATTTGATTTCCAGTTGGAGTAAAAGAGATTAAGGAAAGCCTTTTCTTTTCATATTTAATCACACCATAATAAAAGGATTCTTTTGTTCTCAATTTAGAAGTTGACAGTATTCACGTATCGTTATTTTTGAATCAGTTATTTTTGAATCAGTTTGAAAAGCTTGAGCCCGTGTCACATTTTTCGCATCCTATGTAGAATTTGTATCGAATAATAAGTATTCTGGTAAAATTGTAGCTATGGGTGTCAATATTTTCGACCCGACCCGAACCTGACCCAAGCATATTCGGATCGGGTTATTCGAGTTCAAATTTCAATTCGGGTTAATCGGGTCAATCTGACTAACCCGAATTTAAAATCGGGTAGGACATTGGGTAAACAAATTATGCCTAATTCGGGTTCGGGTCAACCCGATTGACCCGAATAAGAATTGTTTTATTTATTTTTTATTTTTCAATTTAATATAATCTCTATTAAAAAAGTGTAAAAAAAAGGTTTTTTTAATATTTTATTCTAACTCGGGTTGACACGAACTCGATTAGACCCGATCCGACTAGACTCGACCTGAACTCGATTAACCCAAGTTAAAACCAGGTCAGGTTCGAGTAAATTATTTTTTGCTTCGACCCAACTTTGACCCGACCTGAATAACCCAAACCCGACTAACCCTAGCAATGACTATGACAAAAGTATGACCATGATAGAACGAAAGTTATTGATTTTGTGGCATTCAGTGGTGTATAGCAAATAATAATTAATTGCCAAAGTTTCTTTAATAACTATCAAAAGGTCAGTGACTTCTATCTTATCAATCATTAATAGTGTTATTTGCTTCACGAGTGTTCTCGTGTACCAAACGTAACGATTACTATACTTTTGTTTAAGTTAAAAAACCATTCGTATTAAATTACACATTTGTATCGAACCGTGAACCTCAAGAATTAAGAACCGAAAGATAAAAAAATCGATATTAGTACAACGAAAAATTAAAATGAGAGAAAACAAGTCCGTTGAGTTGGCCAAGCACTAAAATATAAAAAATTAGTTTCGTTTAAGTTTTCTTCTAACAAAAACGAGTCTCGCTACAAGCTACAAACAGATATAATTAATACAAAAACATAATGTTATAAAATATTTACGAAACGAACCCGCCCAGTGGGCGGGTTACGCCGCTAGTGTATATATATATATATATATATATATATATATATATATATATATATATATATATATATATATATATATATATATATATATATATATATATTATATGGATGTGTCTTATATATCTAGGTATATATCTCATGACACTAGAATCATATTAATATATCTTTAGACTTTCTCTAGTCTCACAATTTAAAAGTTAACATATTCATAAAATGAAATTTTCAAGATTCCTTATACACATATTTCCTTATTCGTTATCTCTCTTTCTTCTAAATAATCCACTCTTTTGTCAAGGTTAGATACAAATTCAGATACCTCAAATTCCCAAACACTAATAAACACTTAGCTCTCCATAGAACCTAAATTATTAACCCATGCGGATCTCTTAATTGTACATAACCGACCGCTTTATCAATAATGAAATGACAAGTATAAATAAGGGACCATCGCCTCTACCCTAACGAGTAACTAATGGGTTTATTTCTTTTAACTTCCAAATCATTCTTCATCCTCTATTAACCATCTTGAGTCATACACCGAGTCAACTTCACAAGAAGATTTATTACTCACTACCACCATAGTCCATGAAGGTTGAAGCATATTTTAGAATGAACAAACATGTTCCTAACAATGAGTCATCCTCATATCTCGACACTTATAAGCATCATTTACCTTGTTTCTTAAAGTCAAGTAAACTTTCAATTAAATAGGTCTCAAACACGATCCTTAGAGCATCCACTATGATAGTTTAAGAATAGGTCCAAGAAATCATGAAGAGGTTTAAAAAAATTTGTACCATAGTGAGCAACCATTTCAAGCCTATGTGGCATGAAGAGGTCTAGGATTTTGAAGAGGTTTATAAATTAATGCATTGCATGATTTGACAATTTTATAAACTAATTAAAAGTTTATCTATAGTGGTAATAGGTTTATAGTATGATAAAGGTTTATAAATTAATGACATTTGCATATGTGGCAATACTATAAACCTTTCAAGAGGTTCATTATAGTGGATGCCCTTACAACTATTATACTTACAGTCTATCCCTAACACAATCTCATCCACATGAAAAACTCCGAACAAATGAAATTCTCCCATCATGAACATTCCACACTTACTATATGACCATCCATTCATTTCCACTTTGTAGAAAGTGGTAAACACAAAGAAGGCATTCAAGCTTAAAGTGTTATTGAGTCAACACAATGTGATGTCAACCAATAAGTAATTACCACTTCCTTAAAAATGAAGAACACAAAGAAGATATTCTAGCTTTAAGTGTTATTGAGTCACCAAATTGTTGTGTCACCTTCTCTTCTATTTTAGCACACACAAATTAACTACCCATATGTCACCACTATAAACAATCAACGTTATCATCTCACATATCCTCCTTTTTGTCGTTAACATTGCCAACCAAAAAAACACCTAGCAAATATATGGATTTAATTACCATCATCCACCTTTCTATCGTTAAGATAACACACACATCATACTATGCTTTTCATTATTCGTGCAAACGATATATTCATCTACACCGTTCTTTTAAATTTTGGTCAACATCTTCTCTCTTTATTCTCACTCATACTTCCTCACCTTTCGATTTTATGAAATCTCTTTCTTTCACATCTAGGTGCATATGATTTTCATTTTTTTTCTCATAATGTTACTCCTTACTATTTTGTCATGTCCTCTCATTAATTTATCTTATCGTCAACATTAAGTTCGACTTAAATTCCTACGATAATGTTTTCCTTAATCTACTCAAACAATTAAAGCATACATAATTCTTAAATCTTGAGGATTTAGAAATCTCTTAACAAATCCTCTTATGAACGTCTATCGAAATCTCTATCATCATCCCTAATAAATAATGATTTCATTATTAACATGTTGTTCTAAAGGGGTATCGGTCGAGTCTCTATGCTTAATCATGCTTATTGGTTCTTGAAAATCAAAATGAGTATTGAATTTTTTCGTGTCTTGATCGTTAAACATGCTTCTTAGTTCTTTATCATTCAAGTTGTTGTTATTAAAACAATAATTTCATGATTCTAGTTTCTTTTTCTCCTAAAGGTTATAAGGCATGTCAAAAATCAAGATGCTAACGACTACATGATCAATTGTGACACATGTCAAAAATCAAGGATTACATCTTCAAGAAACTAGATCCCTTAGAACAACATTCAACTATGTGAAGAAGTATGTGAAGTATATGATTTTGGGGATTAGATTTTATGGGTCCGTTTCCTAACTCAATGGGAAACAAATACTTATGTCTAGCGATTGATTATGTGTTAAAATGGAATGAGGCACAAACGCTTCCTACTAACAATGCTCGTGCTATTATGAAAATTTTAAGAGGGTTTTTTTTAACGCCGATTTATTAATAAAAAACAACTAGCAAGATGCTAGGTTACACACAAATAAGATAAGGAGTTTTAAGCCAGTCATTCCAAGTGAATGAGGCTCTACATCTATACCTACACCAAGTAAAAGAAGTGGAAATAATATTATCAAATAAGATCGCCTTTGAAGGAGTAACGGTACCAAAGATCACGTTGTTACGAAATCCCCATAAAAGCCACCACATAGTGTAAGACACACCCTCCAGCATTGCCTTAAGACGAACTGGAAGACGGAATCAACTAACCAATTCAACTAATCTTCGTAAGAGTTGAGTTCCGAGAAAGGAACGTTCCACCAGTGAGATATGTTCCTGTACAGCTGGTTCGCTACATCACAACTGAAGAATAAGTGAGCCACTATTTCAGCCCTGGTATCACAAATAGGACATGAGATATTTTCGATTTCTAGGCCGCGTTGAGAAATATTGAACCGTGAGGGCAAAGCGTTGTTCTTGATTTTCCAAGCTAGGATGTTAGCTTTAATTGGAATATATTTAACCCACCTCGTCGTTGATGTTACAATAGAATCCCATTGTAGGTCGATCTTTTTTCCGAAGAGAAGCCACTGTAAACGCACCGCTACTAGTGAGGGACCAGTAATGTCTATCCGTTTGAGGAACAAGTGTAATGCTGGAAGTTGCTGCTTCGACCTCATAAAGCTGTGTTTGCTCAATGCCACCCCTAACTTTTCGACGTAGAGAAGACTCCAGGTTAGGGGTCTCCAATTTATAATGAAGGCTTATATCTTTATTGATTTCGAGAGAGTATATTCTAGGATATAAGTCTTTAAAGGTACCAAGGTCGCACCACTTATCAGTCCAAAACCGAATGGTTTTTTCGTCCCCGACTTTCAGCTTGACGAACTCATTGAAGTCCATACCCTGGTCTTTCAACACATGAATTTCTTTAACTATAGATAACCATGAAGAAGTGTACCTGTTGTTCGTAGTAGTATTGAGTTTACCACCCTCGCCGTGAATCGCTTTGATAACTCTAGTCCAAAGGGACTCTTGATCAGTGATAAACCTCCAAGCCCACTTAAGGATTAGAGCACGGTTGAGGGCATATAGGCTTGTCACCCCGAGGCCCCCCTGATCTTTCGGGGCAGTGACTTTGCTCCATTTGAACCAAGAAGCTTTGTTACTTTTATCTTCGTGCCCATTGAAAAACTTACGCCTTATAGATTCCAGATCCTGAATAACACGAGCAGGAGTTTTGTAAATTGACATATAAAATATAGGAATAGAGCCAAGAACGGATTTGAGTAGTGTGAATCTGCCACCAATGAAGAGAGTTTGCATCTTCCATTTTGAGAGTCTTTCTTTCACAATGTCAATAACTTCTTGCCAAGCATCAAAACGATGCATGTTGCCTCCCACTTTGGTACCCAAGTACTTAAACAGAGAATTAAGAATCATACATCCGAGATTCATACCAGTTTGAGCAATCTTGTTACGATCAACGTGAACCCCCGTGATTTTACTTTTGGTCATGTTAATCTTAAGACCAGAAGCGCGATGAAAGCATTCCAAAACATTAGTGAGAGTATTAACGTTTCTCTCACACCACCTACCTACGAACACCGCGTCATCCGCGAAGAACAAATGAGATATGGTCAAGGTGTTATTAAGATTAATTCCTGTGAACAAGCCGGCATCCACCACTCGCTGAAACGATAAATGAAGGGATTCCATTACAAGAATGAATAGAAACGGGGAAAGAGAGTCGCCTTGTTTGAGTCCTTTGGAGAATTGAAATTCTGTCGTAGGACTGCCATTGATTAGGATGGATCCTTTGGAATACTTCAAACAATTTTGGATCCAACGACGCCATTTGATACCGAATCCGAATTTACCAAGAATCTCGTCCAAAAAATCCCACCTTACCGAGTCAAAAGTTTTTTCAAAGTCCACCTTGAAAATGAGGGCTTGTTTCTTCTTATGTGAACACCACTTCATGATCTCGTTCAAGATAAAGGGACCGTCCATAATTTGTCTACCTGAAACGAATGCGGATTGAACTTCATGAATGAGACCACTTATCACACTAACAAGTCTATTAACTAAGATTTTGGTGATGATCTTGTACAAACTACCAATAAGACTGATTGGTCTAAAGTCTTTAACCAAATTTGCATTAGGAGATTTGGGTATAAGAGTGATGAAAGTAGAATTACAACCAGGAGCGAATTCACCTTGTTTGAAAAAGTATTGGACAGCCTTTGTCACATCATTCTTCAGGATATCCCAAAACTTACGGTAAAACCCAAATGTGACACTATCTGGGCCCGACGACTTATCAACACCACAATCCCAAACATCCCTCTTAATTTCCACTCTAGTAACAACGGATTCTAATTCTTCTTTCTGATCAGAACTAAGCATGTTAGGAAAATCCATACCTATGGATATATGATTATTGGCAGGTCGAGCAAATCTGTTCTGAAAGTGAGTAAAAAACTTTTCTTTAACCAGTGACGGATTTTCAATCCAAGAACGGTCCTTCATAATGCCTCTAACGCTCATTTGCTTCCTTCTTTTGTTGCGAATACCATGAAAGAAGTGAGTGTTTTCATCACCTTCCACTGTCCACTTAATCTTAGCCTTTTTTAAGGTTTCGGTTGTATTACTTTTGTTGATGTTGTGAATGGAATTGATGATTTCCATCCTATTTGTAACAATGTCGTCCATTCCTTGTCCCGTGTCAATCAGAAGATCTATCTTGTGAAGGTCTTCATGAATTTGTTTTAACCCGACTTTGGAATTTTATTGTTGACCATGTTCCATTCCTTTATTTTTCCCTTAAGAAACTTCAGTTTCTTCATCAAACTCTGCATGTCGTTCTGGAAATCACCTGGAGCTGAGGTCCAAGTATCTTCTACAAACTTAGTAAACCCGTCTTTGTCAAACCAGTGATGATAAAAACAAAATGGGCATGGTCCGTAATCAATCACGGACTCCCGAAGTAAGATGGGTCTATGGTCTGATAGAAATCGGTCCAAAGTAATAGCAGTGATACCCAGATATGAGTTCCACATATTGTCAGAGATGAGAAATCGGTCTAGTTTACTCATTTTTTTGGCCGATTTGTGACACCAAGTGAAGGCGTTACCGCCTAAAGGAACTTCTGATAGCCTTGTGTTGCGAATAAAAGAATTGAAAATCAGAGCGTCATGAGCATGAAAAGTCGAACCAAACCTGTCTGATGTAAAGCGCACTTCGTTAAAATCGCCCATCATGATCACTTCCCCTCTCCAGTTATTCGCTACAGTAGACAAGTAATCCCAAAGCATCCATTTTTCTCTTTTATCATGGGGGGCATAAACAACAACTAGTAAAATGTTGGCGTTGGTGTTCTTCCACACACCTCTCACGATAACAAAGTAGTCCGAGACTGTGACACTCTTTTTAAGAAAGCAATTGGGGTCCTATGTGCATAAGATCCCTCCTGAATTCCCAACCGAGTCGCTATGTACAAAATCGAAAGCAAGATTACCCCAACAAGCTTTAACCGTAAGTAACTCCATGTGTTCTTTTTTCGTTTCCTGTAACGCCAAAATGTTAACTCTATGCTTGACACATATCTCCCGAACCCAATCTTTCTTGGCCTTTTTGGCTAGGCCTTGAATATTGAGTGACAAGAAATTCATCGATGAACCGAGCTATCTCCTTGGGATTCAATTATCCGCATGATATCCTTCTCGCAACCCTCCATGTTGTACCCTATTGTTTGACCAACTTTAACTAATTCTTCCATGCTAAGTAATGTAGAGCCTCCTGTTTTCGGTACTTTAGAGGTTTTGAAATGACCTTAATTACCCGATTTGTTGCTACTGGATTTAGTGTCATTGAGATTGGTGTTTGTATCTTGACCTTCCTCTTTATCGATAGTAACGTTTGGTAAGTTAATCTTGACATGGTCCGGTATAACTCCTGCCTCAGGCGTGTAACCAGGAGGGTGTTCACGGCTAGAGGAATTCGTAGGGACATGGGCATGGGCAGTAGTGTTGTCTTGTGGCTTCTCATTGTTGATCCGAGATTTCTCTTTGTTGAAATGGTCATAGATACTAAAAGGGTCGGGTGAATGGACACTGCTTTCCTCACCATTTACATTGTTGTTGAGATCTTCTAGATGTGAAAAAATAGTCTCGGGTATGGCATCAGCATCACTGTCATCACTATTAACGTTAGTCTCTGATATGCTTCCATCTCTATCTGGTAAACTCCCGTTCTGAATGCTCTCACCATCATCCGACTCTTTGAGAATTTCAGGGACCCAACCTGGTACTTCCTTGGCCCTGATCCAATACACTCGCCCTTTGAAGATGATTTTGAAGGATTCAAAAATATTACACTTGATGTTTGTGGAGATACAAAGCCTTTTAGAGTGGTAGTAAAGGCCTTCTTGGTCATCAGCATCCATAAAGTCCCCCCATTTGTTAGCAATTTTATGGAATGTTTTGTCACTCCATAATTTAAATGGGATTCCCTCGACTTCGACCCACACAATTTTTCTATCAATAGAGAACTCCGATGATGCTTGTTTGAGAACTGAAAACCAAGAGTTTATTCATGGACTTACCTTAAACGCGTCTTTGGAACTATTGCTGGGAAATTCAATCATAATCCAAAGTTCGCCCATATAGCGCACAGAGATGTCATTGAACCCTTCTTTTGTAAGCACATTATGGATGCTAGAGAGCAAGGTGAATGAATTAACCCTTCCAATTAGCGAAAGAGACAAGTTGTTCAGGTTGAGACAACTGTCGTCCAAAAGGATGGCTGGAATAGAATCAGATGTCGATTGCTGTGATCCTCTCAAAGCATTAGCGTAGGACCTGTTAGAGGACGAGCTACCCTTCGAATCAGTAGGTGTCTTCCCCACATTTGCTTGATTGCTGACATTTTCTTTCTCCTGTGGTTTGTTGGCATTCATGGGTTGACACTGAAATCGTGCTACGTTGGCATGTATTTTTAATCGGTCCACCCAGATAGTACATAGGTTGTTCACCAAACGTTCTACATTGAATACATTGATGAATCAAACAAACCAAACTTTTTACCTCCTTTAGTCTTTTTTGTTGGAATGAAAGAGTCAACGACGTGCTCGTAAACCTTGCAAGTGTGGAAGAGGTCTTTGTCTGAGGATGATTCTGGAAAGTTGGTGACAAAAATTGATGTTGAAATTGTAGAGACATTATCTTCTTTGGAACGAAAGTTAACCATGGTGATAAAAAACAAACGGAAAAGAAACCATAAAAAAGAAGGACAAGACCTAATTAGCGCAGATCTGAGCCTCACTTAAAGACCTCGTCGAACCTCGATAAAGATCGATTTAGACAACACATCTGGAACGAATTATGTCTAAGAAATTATTGAATATTGAGCCAAGAAAAGATTAATCCGAGAATCAATCTCTAATTCCCCAGCTACGTCGAAACAATTACAGCTAAACACGATCCAAACACAGTTAGTTCTCAATAATCTTATGTTATAGAGTGATTGGAGGTCAAACAAGGAAGACCACAGATCTAGGCGTCAAAGGATATGAAACGCCCAGAAAATTAGGGTTGAGAAAAGTAGGTTGAGGACCACAGGAGACAAAGACCTAAAAACCAATTCAAATAAAATAAAAAAGCGATTAATATATTCAGCAAATACCTCGTTCGCGCCGATTGATCACAAGGGAGTCGGGACGATTTACAATCGAAGCCTAAACCCTATCACAAACCGACTGACAACGATGCATATGTCAAACATAATGATTAATCTCAATGTTATTCGTTGAATACAAGGTCAGCAGGCATGGATCCCAGAAGATGAAGATCTGAGATTGCCCATAGTTTAGCAAACAATGGTTCTTATTCTTCTAATTTTAAGAGGGTTATTTGCTATATTCAGGATACTTAACGCATTGATTAGTAAATGAGGAACATATTTTTGAAACTATCAACTCGAAAGGCTTTGCAAGATTACAGAATGACACATAAATTAGCAACAACATATCACCCAATCTAACAGACAAACTGAGGTAACAATATAGCCATTAAGTGTAATCTTGAAAGGTCCGCTAGGTAAAACCCTGAATATTGGTATAAAACTTAATGATGCGCTATGACCATTTAGAACCGCTTACAAAACACCGAAACGATTTGTACCTCTTAGAGTTGTTTATGGGAAGGTGTCTCATTTTCATGTTGAGGTCGAACATGAAATGCTCTGAGAAGGTGTGTAATTTTCTAACACTAACCTTTACGTCGCTTACAATCTTTTTGAAATAAGCATATCAACCTTCTTGCTTTATACCTTAAGACCCCTAAATTACTTGGGAAGCTAGGCATGGTTAAAGGACCGACTAGACTAGACACTCTATTTTTATTCCTATTTCGATATCTAGACTAGTTTGGTTAGTGTCAGAAAGTATGGAGTGACCCATAAGTTAGCTAAAGTTAGAACTCGACATCTAGCTTACTACTAAAAAGATTGTAAATGACGTAAAGGTTTGTTATGCTGAGCCATAAACATAACGGGTTTGTACTTGAAGAAGAACTCGACATCTGGCTTAGTTTCAGAAAATATTGGAGGCTACTTATGTTTGGTTTTCTCCGACTAAAGAGAACTTGTTGACTCGAAAAGTAACTCTTGAGCCGAGGACTCGGAGAGTGAAGTAGAACGAAGTGTGCATGACCGAACCATTATAAATCACCGTGTCTGGTTTGCATTTCCTTTTACGTATCTCTTTAAATATTGTTTATATCAAGTTGGTATCATGGATATTGTGTAGAATATAATTGTGTGGCTTGTTGTTCACAGTGTTGTTATTGTGTTTGTGTCATGACAATTGTGTTTATGGTTATGTCAAACCTCTCCTATGCGATTTTCCTAATTTTTTAGGTGAAGTAAATTTTAATATTAATGTTTGATTAAACATCTCTTAAAAGATATGTAAACATAAAATTTAATTCAATTGATATTCCATTGTTATGAAGGTTTTAGAATATGTTTTTTTAATTTCAAATTAATATCAATTATTTTAATTTTATTTCTTCTTTAAAAACTAATGTTCATTTCCAAGTTACAAAAATATCTTTATACTTAAGAAAAAAACTGGAGCACATGTTATTACCCGTCAAAGTAATCATTGCATATTCTTTTTTATAAATTTAGTGTATGATTAAAGTAAATATTTAGTTTGAGATCAAAACATATCTTTATAACATAAAGGTAACATTGTAAATGATAATTTATATATTTTGAATTTAATATTAAGATAAAAAGCAATAAGGATGTGTGTAGTGAATAAATAAAGTGTGTAAAAGTTTAGCTTTTTGTAGCATTTAATTAAAAGTTATTGTTTTTTAGTTTAATTGATAATTACTATATTTGTGTATCTTCATTAAGTTTTAAAATAAAAGATTACAAGAAAAGATTGGAGGATCAGTTTATCCCTTTTATTTAAAATACTTATTCATCTTAATATTTATATTCTAAGGACAATTAAACTTACTACATTCAATCAAAATGTTGAATAACTCGTTAATGTAAAATTATTATTAGGAAAAATGTGATAATATAGGGACAAAGGATCATAGAGAGAGTCAAAATAATTCTCAAAATTTTTTTTTACTAGTTTACTTCCACTATTTAGTAATAGTAATGTGTATGGCTTGATATAAATTTATAATACTTATTGAAATGATAGCTATATATATCAATTAAAAATAATTTATAATTATTTGCAACAAAAAGACAATCTCTTTTGCAAATGGATTTTAATAAATTGAAAATACACATAACTTTGTAATTATTAGATTACATGTTTTTTGTGATTGTAACTTTGCGCATAACGAGAATTTTTAAAGAATAATTTTATCACATATTATAGTGTATACAGGGATGAAGTCATGACCATATATGATCAAATACACGATTGAACCGTAATATGGTAGAGTTGAATTTGTTTTTTATTTATTTTAAGTATACTAATTAAATAAAAATAGAAATAAATTTTGATGCACCATGTGCATTTAAGATGAATTTAGAAAAACATGATATTTTATTTCAAAATTTAATACTATACTAAAACGTGTATAGGTGATCACGATGTCATGGTCACCCACGTGACCCCTCACTCTATCCTTGCTCATATAATAATAGTAGAGTATTTGTGATCACGACACAATGGCAATACAAAAACTATAGCCATTAGTATTACGCAATTGAGATGATTAACGATAATAGTTCCTTACTAACACATATCAAGATTCTTATACAGTAATTTATTATTATCTTGACTGGTTTTTATGTGTTAGATTATTTTTAATTTAAATAATATGGAATTTTAAGTTTAACATTAATAATATAATTTGTTTAGACGTATTAATACATTAAATTTATACCTCTAATATGTTCTTTTAATTTTTTTAAAAATATAATTAAATAAAAAAATAGTATAAAATACTCCCTATCCGTCCTAAAATTATTGTCTACATACAAAAATTACATAGTTTAAGAAAAATAAATTAATTACTCTTTTGGTTTCTACGAAAGCAAGAAAAAGACAATTTTACCCTTTTGTAATTAATTAGTGTCTTTTTTATTTTTGTTTAATTTGGACTAAGGGTAATAAAGTAAACTTAAACAACAAGTGAACAATAATTTTGTGACAAATAAAAATGAAATGTGGACAATAATTTTAGGACGGAGGTAGTATATTACAAGAAGTTTTTAGCTATACGTAAAAAAAATAAAAAATAAAAAATCCTTTTTTTAAGATAAATAAATATAAAAAATTGTAAAAAGTATATTCAGCTTTGCGGATTGATACGTTTTATTTTTTTCTTGTTGATATTTTTACCTTTTCATTTACTGTAATTTATACTATATTTTATCTTGTACTACAAAGATTAATAAAATTTCAAAAGTAAATAATTTATCAAATAATATTATATATATTACATATATTACAATACGTTATATCATGTTATGTTGTAATATATTGTTTCCTTCATATAATGGTTATCTCTTGACAAAATAAATACTTAGACGTAATTATTACCGACGACATGTTATGTAATGACAGTTTTATTTTAGTTAATTAATATTTCTTTTAAAATTTTTAATAATAAATTTCAAGTAAAAGTAATGCGGTAAAACAAATTCTTCATATTTGTGCATATAGACTAAAACAATATGTGAAATGAGTGATGACAAACTAAATTGAAACAAAAAAAAATATTAAACTTTATTTGGCGTTTGATGTGCTTTTCTTAATAAATTGATATTACCTATTTTTGTTTGTATTATCCAATATTTAATGAATAATCTATGAACGAATTGATTTTTAATTAAATTTTTATTAATATAGTTTTTTCAAATATTGTATAACATGAAATTTTTTATTTAAAATTAATGTGAAATATAAAACATTAAACAAAGTGAACAAATATTATGAAACGTAACTATAGTATATGACAATCAGTAAATCATGAACTTAAGTTTTAACATATACATTAAAACTTTTGCTCAAACGATGAGATGATCAACATACTTTTAGTCCAAAGAGCAAAAAGTTTGGTTTTCTTGTTTAAAAGTAGGGGTGAGCATGGGGCGGTTTTATGCTAAAACCAAAAACCAAACCGCAAAGTTCTGTTTTCACGTATCTTAAACCATTTGATTTAGGTTTTTTCGGTTTCGGTTTTTCGGTTTTATTCATTGTAGCGGTTCGGTTTCGGTTCTTATTTCCATTTTTTTTTCTTTTGATTTTACGCATTGGGTTTCCTATTTACAAAAAATCGCATTAATAGTCAATCACTTTCGACACAAACTAAACTCATCATAATTGAAAGTTGCAATCAACAATAATAATTTCAGTCAGTTATATATATGTTACAATAATAACAATATTAGTTACCATCGAATTATACAAAACCAAAAAATGATAATAAAATAATAAAAAAAAATTAAATAGCAATCACAAATCTTACAAATTTAGGTGAAAAAAAATTATAGTCAATTATTTTAATATCTTATATAAATGTGTATATTTAAAAAAACAATTAAACATATTAGAAAAATAACATATACAACTATTTAAAGATATAAAATATATTAATTTTGTAGACCTAAGTGGGGCGGGGTGGTTTTCTCGGTTCGGTTTTATACATTCAACCAAAAACCGCCCCAAACATTCGGTTTTCAAAAATGTGCAAACCATGCTTTCGTTTTTCAGTTGGGGCGGGTTTTTTGGTGCGGTTTTTTCGGTTTTTTGGTTTTTTGTTCGGTTTTTCAGTTTTGTGCACTTTGCAATTACATTTTCATATATTTCACGTCATATTTTAAACGTTGCATTTAACACTTACTACAATATCAGATATCGTTAACTATTTGTCGCTTGACAATCTCCGCTATGCGCGGGTAATCGTATTCTTTAAGCGCTGTTAATCATCCATCCCCTCTGGGAACCCCTCTAACCAAGCACCCCTATTTAAAAGTACTTTCACTTTCCCATATATATACAAATCAAAGTAGTAAAAACACATTTCTATATTTTATTTCGCGTCTAAAAATAAATATTCATTTCAAATTTAATACATCAAGATATTTTTGAAAAAAAAAAATCTTTTAATTTTCTAGCTTTTATCATTTTTCGTTTTTAACTCGTAGGTTTTTTTTTCTCACAACGACTATCATAACCATACTTCGCAAGTATAATTATTTACCACCATACGTCATCTTATGTGCAAGTATTATAATTTTAGTTTCTTAAGATTGTGATTCCGGTCACAAAGATTATAATTTTATGGTATTGCAAAGGAAAAACAATATGGATTCTAAATATTACCCTTGCAAACTTAAAATCTTATAAGATCCTAATCTTGATCATATGATATTAAGATCTTATTCGATCCGTTATTACTTTTCACGAATCAAGAACTAAATAACTACAAGGTTGTGTTTTGCACAATTTAAAAAGCAAGATCTTAATCTTCTCTGTTATATAATAATTTATGACAACATTTCTACGTAATATTTATATAATTTTACATTTATCGTATACTTCTATAATAATTTGTAGACATGTATAATATTAGAAAGGATGTTAAATTAGTGACATTATAGTAGGATTTTGTGATTTCGATCGATATTCGACCTCGGTTTTATTAAAAAGAAAACATTCTAAGTAGGACCCCAATTTGAAAACTTTGAAAAACTATTTGAAAAAACGTATATTTGAAAAATCCAAAAATTTAAAAATTCAACTTGGTGAGACATAAAGTAATTAATATTTGACCAAAATAGAAAAAACAAAAAGAACATTTAATTTTTATGACATCACATATTAAAGTAATGAAAATACAGGTATGAAGATATAAGATATACATGCACAATTCGAGCAAAAGTCACACACTCAATAAAAATCATCAGCTCGGGAGAAACCATAAATTCTCTCTATTCAGCGGTGCTACCGTGGTAATGCCGCTGTAATCACCGCCACCATCGCCACCAAAACCGTCACAAACACTTGATCTAACACCAATCAAAAAAAAAAAACAGTTTTTGCTTAGAGTTGTGTATTAACTATGAGGAGAGTCTCCTTCAAAATTTCGAGAAAAGGAACTCACTACCATTCGAAAGTTAAACCTAATCCAAACCCATTGTTAGTTTTCTTAGATGATGATGATGAAGTTGACGCTACTACTAGCATTTTTGAACCTCATCATCATCAGCTAATTCCAGCTCGTGTTCAATGTGATAACGATTTTGCAAGAAAAAGATCGGTATATATATAATTATACATAAACAGCTAGATCCCTTTTAGTTAATATTTGTGATTGTGTTAATTGTTATGAGTGTAACGGTTTTTAATTAATTTGTGTTTATTAATTGTGAAATAAATGTTTGGATTATTTTAGGACTAAATAATTGTCATTTATAAGTGTTTGTAAAAAGAATTCTGTCTAAATAATAGTAATTATTTTTTAGGGTTAAAAGTATGATTAAAATTAAATTGTGTGTTTGTAAAAAGAATTTGGTCTAAATAATTATATGATTAAAATTAAATTGTGTCAATATTTTATTGGTTTGTAAATTAGGTCAATTTGATGTAACCAATAGAATGATGCATATATGTTTATGCATAAATTTTAGGGCTCACAATAATTTATCTAATAAATATATGTTTTAAGGTGATTCTTTTTTAATTTTTTTTTGGCTGAAGTTATGTGAGTTAATTTAGGTAGTATATGGTATCAGTTAATTTGATTGTTTTGATGTAATCATGTATGTTGATGTTATACATTGAGAATGTGTGCAAAGAAATTACTGTACATATTTTGTATGGTCTCGAAAAAAGGATGTTTAAGTTTATGTGATGTGAAATGTTGATGATTAAATGGAAATGTGAGTTTGTCGAAAGTAAATAGTTGGAGATATGCTTAATTTACCAATGTAATTTGAAATTTAAGGATTTTAATTCACTTTAAACGCTAAATCTAGACAGAAGCTATCGTTTGGATCAGAAGTAATTTATCACAGATTTTGGTTGATAGGCATAAAAAATATAGCCCTACATTCGTGCGTTTATGAACATAATGTAGATACTATAAACAGCTGCTACGTATTAACAATTAGTGACGGTTTGTTTGACGACGATTACTGTTTCATATTTAGGTTATTGATCTCACCGAGGATGATGATGACGAAGACACTGATGACATTGCAGGTACTTTTGGCTGAAATTTGTACCTACGTCATTTCATTGAAGTTATTTTTACGCAGTATTCTGAATTTTGGTATTGTTTTTAACAGATGCAGATGTATCCTTCGTTGTAAACATCTTTCCGGATGGATATACAATTGACAAGTCTCTTGCGGTTTGTTTCCTTTCAGCTTTCTGCCAGTACTTCAAAACGAATATAAAAAGTGGTTTTGGAAATGGAAAAAACGATAGTAGTTTGTACATGCCATTCGTCACTAACTTGTTCTGCACATTATTTTGTAGAGTATTGATGCACTTCGAATTGCCATAATGTATGATCCGAAGTTTTTGCATCCATATGATCGGGCATCTAAAAGTCTCTTCGCAGTAAGTATTTATTATCTATAGTTGACGTGTATGTAACTTCATCATATCTTTGTATCTCGTCACTGAACGTTCCTTACTTAAAATAAATTAGATTTTTTCCAAGCCATGTACGTTGGATTTATTATATGATTTTGTATTGTATACTTTAATGTTCCTAGCTTGTATTAACTACTACTCGATCTTGTACTTGAAGGCGATTGAGTGTTGCCAAGTTCCAGCAAATTTCTTTGATGATATCCCTTGCGTCTACAAAGAAGGGAGAGTTGCCTGTGAGGTAAGTAATCATCCATCAGAACTGAAGCCTCGTTATTGATGAACTTATTTTTCTTAGATATTGTATTTACTGGAGAAATATGTGCAGTTGTTTCGGAAAACCTCTGAATGATCGAGTTACAGATTATATATCAGCTATTTCATATAAAGTATAAATTATGAAGGCCATGTCATTTTTTATTTCTGTACGTATTATGAAAATGTGATATATTGCAGGTGCGGGACTGGCGGAAGGATTCTTCTGAATCAGCTGGAGTTGCGATTAATGGTCTCTCTGTAGCTGCTACCCCTTCTGTTAGAAGAATATCACTTAAGATGTCAGCGGATAGCATTGTGAGTGATATAACTCAGATGTCTAAAAGGAATTTTTGGGCATATAGCGAATTAATGGTAAGCATTTAAGTACTATTCTATTTAGTGGATAGAATTTACGAGAATCTGATGTTTCGTGCAACTGAATTGTAGGAAGCAGAGGCCAAGATATTACTAGCCCTAAACCCAAAGCTTGATCTCGACCCCTATCCTAACTTTGACAGACTTTGTAAGAAGCCGCCTACTGTAAAGGTAAGTGTTAAAAGTGAACGTCTTAATTAATTATTTACCATGTTCTCTTGTAACTTCTGTTTTTGACATTCCTTGCAGCTAAATCTTGATTTTCGTGCAATGCGTCGAAAGAGGCTGAGGCAGACATCTTTACCTGAAAAATCAAATTTGGGTACTGATAACTCAAAACCGATGATGGATCAACCTAATGTTGTGAATCTGGCTACTCAAAGTGCTAATCAGAGACCTGCGATGGGTCCACCTAATTCTGTGAACCTGGCTACTCAAAACGCTGGTCGGATACCAATAGTGCATCCACTTACTCAAATTTTACGTCAGATACCGACAGTGCGTCCATTTACTCAAAATGTTTGTCAGCTACCGACATTGAATAAACTTACTCAGAATGTTCGTCAGCTTCCGACAAAGCATCATTTAAATCAAAACGTTCGTCAGTTGACGACAATGGATCCACTTACTCAAAACGCTCGTCAGTTGCAGACAATGGATCAACTAAAACAAAATGTTGGTCAGAGACCGGGACCTAATGTCGTGAATCTGGCTACTCAAAATGTTGGCCAGTGGAATACGACAGTCTCAAGTCCAATAAACCATGCACCAAATACCTCCATCTTAAGGTTTCCATGGGAATCTCACCAACCGAAAGATCAGTTTGGTGTTCAAACCCCCGGGAACATGCAAAGTCAAGCACCGGGGACTGCATTCAATGCACCCGGAGTTTCTTCTACACATGCCTTGGTGAATTTGAGTTCAGACAATGATGACATAAACTCGTTTATGTCTGATTTTGAAGGCAGGAGGGGAAACCAAGATAATCAGTCATTTTCTTTGGCCAATTCAGATCATAGAAACCGGTCAAATCCATCGTCTTTTGTTGGTAATCAACAACAAAAGTTAGCATCGCATAATGATCTAGGGGCTTCAAGTAGTACACCTGGAGCGTCTTTTACACATGCCATGCAGAGTTCGAGCTCATTAATGTCTGCTTTTGATAGTAGGCGGGGAAACCATGGTCGCCAGGCATCTTCCATGGCCAATTCAAATAACAGAATTTGGAAAGATCCATTCGGTTTACCTGGTAATCACCAACAGATGACACTGGAAAATCTCGATAATACTCCAGGGACTGCCTTTAATCCATTGAGAGCTTCCAATACGCCTTCCAAGAGTTTGCTTTCAGCAAATGATGGAAGAAGGTTCCGTAAGGCGTCTTTAGATGGAAGGAGGCGGTCAAATTCATTGGTTTTACTTGGCAATCAACAGCAACAGCTGGCATCGAACATGCAAAATAATGCAGCAAGAACCTCAGTTATTGCACCGGGAGGTTCTTCTACACATGGCATGGCGAATCTGAATTCAAACAACGGAGGTATAAGCTCAATTATTCCTTCTGATGGCAACAAGGGAAACCAAGATGGTAACTCGTCCTCTTTGGTGAATATGGATAATAGTAATTGGTCACATCAACACCAACAGATACCGTTGCACAACCAAAACACATCAGCGACTGCATTTAATGCAGCAGGAGCTTCTTCTTCACATGGCATGGTGAATCTGAATTCAAACAATGATGATATAAGCTCGGTCATTCCTTTTGATAACTCATCCTCTATCGCCAATTTAAATAGCGGAAATCAGTCAAATCCATTGGTCAATATTGGTTATCAACAACCAAAGATAGAGCCACAGATGCTAGATAATGCACAAGGGACTGCAGTTGGTGTATCAAGAGCTTCTCCTACACATTCCATGATGGATTTTACTTCCGATGATATTGATTGGAGCTCGATTTGGTCTGGTTTGGATAATACGAGCGAAAATCAAGATGGCCAATCTTCCATTATGGCCAATGCAGACAACAGAAATCAATCGAATCCGTTGGCTATTGTTGGAAATCAACAACAACAGATACCATCGTACATGCAAAATAACACATCACAAACTAACGCTAATGTACCAGAGGCTTCTTCTGCGCAAGGCGCCGTGAATTTGAGTTCCGGTGATAATGGCATACTGGCCAATAATGCAGATAATAATCATTCAAATCCATTAGCTTTCGTTGAATTTGATGATTATGATCACTTGTTGGAAGAAGAACTTCTTCCTTCATCTCCGAATAATGTGAGTATAATCCTTTTATAGTTTAGACTTATTAGAATAATAATGT